>JAKEYF010000129.1:0-161155 GCA_021527775.1 Lactarius sanguifluus | reverse complement strand
TGCATTTGTTTGGACCTTTGATCTTGAGCGTTTTGCCGCAAAAGCCTTCCGTCGCTTTGAATCCTTGGAGAAAAGTTGTCGCAGATTGCTTTTGCAAGGGATGCAGAAGACGGTCGAGAAAACTGCTCTGGATTCACCATCGGAGATCGACACTCGCGCATTTCTGTGGACGTTCGACAGCTTGGACGAAGACCACGAACTCGAGCGCTTCTTTTCTGGCTTACCTGGCTTCCGCAGCTCAAAAGTTGTCGACGATCCTCTGCCCCGTCTCACTGAAGAGCAAAAAGAGAAGCTTTCAACGGCATTGATGGGGTTGTTTCATCGCTCGTTCTCATCAGATCTGCTTCCGGAGTCGGTCAAACATTGGCGAGCTATCATTTGTGCGAGGGCCCTGGATCCGGCTTTGTTTTCCTACGAGTACGGTCGGCTCATGAACAGTATCATGTTCTCAGACAAATGTATGGGACTGCAAACGAGCAAATTTGGCTGTATTGTGAGAGGCTGGGGCAATGGCGGAAATCAAGGCACTGGATTGGTTACACAAGCAATCGTTACGAGCATTGTTGCGAGGGTGCAACGGCGCGATGATTCGTGGTTTACTCTCGCCTCAAGTGCGTTGGGCGTCCCGGAACCCGTCCTTCGAAGCTACGGCCGCAAATGGTGGCAACCTGTCGCTTGCCATTTTGATTTACGTCGTTCGCCAGCAATTTGACCATTTCAGGAAACCATACTGGCCGTCTTTCTGGTTCTTGGATGTTCTAGAAGCAGCTTCTAAATTCGATGTGCGCCGTACATCACCTGAACTGCACGACGAGTTCTGTTCTCTCTGGAATCAAATTGTTCGCCATGTGCTGGATGTCGACGATCATAGGATGGCGTCCTGGATCCTCGAACCGATTCGCAACATTTAGGGCCTGTCCGGTGCACCCGTTGCCCCACGGCGCACCCGCCAAAAAAAAAAAAGTTGCTCCTACAGTGCGCCGGGGGGCAAACTTGCTGTTCGGTGCACATTGCTCCGAGGGGTTGGCAATGAGGTTCCTCGGAGCAGCCCTATCAAATCGGAAGCAACAAAAATACCCGTTTATCTCTTTTGATTCCCTGCCCCAATGCTGCCCGAGATGTGACTGTGACCTACAAAACATGCATTTATCTAGATCTGGATTAATTTTGCTTCGTACAAGTCGCATGTGTTTGTATAGGGCCAGATGGTGTATCTCATAATTTTGTACATTGCACTCGCGCGCGGTCTTTGATCTATGCACAACATGCCCCTGTCTGCAGCGGTGACCTCTACGAAGTTACAGGCCGTGCGGGAGTGTGCACGTCCACTTCCGCCATCCTTCAGCCATCTGACCAAGTTGCAGCTCACCATTTTTGTTCCCGAGCTCGCTGCACCTGCACGCAACCTTAGAGATCTGATTCTGACGTTCCTGTGACAGCGATAGACATACCTAGGATGTCTCACACCGTGCGGAGGGCCTGCATGACCATGATCTGACTCTGACATTCCTGTGACAGCGATAGACATACCTAGGATGTCTCACACCGCGCGGAGGCCTGCATGACCATATCTGACACATCGCACTTCATGCAAGTAGTATGGTTCTGCTATTTACTTGCTTTGATAATAGTCACGCGACGTGATGATTACATGAGTACAAAAATGTTGTGTTTCTTTCTGGGGCCGAGAGGCGTTCGGAGATTTGGGAGTAGATAATTTCGTCGCTCCATGGGACCTCATTACCCCACCCGGGGTAATGCATTATCACCTTGCGACCTGGGGCCGGATTCTTTTTGCCGGACAGGCCCTTACGTGTCTCTACATCAAGATACCGATTCTGCGCCAACACGGTTCTCCGCCTCCAAGCGCAATTGGGGCAACCCGCCCTGGTATCCGGTGTGCAACATCGCCGGTCACATTCGTGGCTCTGCCCCCACTACCTTTGCTCGCACTGCCCTGCATGATAGCGCTCCGCTGGTCCCTGCTTCCCTCTCCAGTCCCGATGCACCTTCCCCGCCTTTTCCCGCCTCGCTTCGTGTTGTCGAAAACCTCACTGACGTGCCACCGCTCGACGACGTCCGCCCCGTTCACCAGACAACTATTAAAAGCCTCCGCAGTCCTGTTACCTCACCCGATCCAGCCACCGCTGGCGCAATACAGGACACCGTCAACCCGGGTGAACAATGCCCCATCCCACTCCCAAAACATCCACATCCCCTCTTTCCCCTACCTCTCCACCTGCTGTTGTTACCCTTCGGCACAAACGAAGACCCCCCCCCCACCTGGCCCCCCATCTTCAGCTTCCTATTACAGCAATATACTTCCCACAGGTGCGCCGTTGTTTTCACACCCGCCAATGATTCGATCCGACTTCTCACCGTCTTTCTCAGAATATCATCGGTCGATTATAGTTACTAATACTCCCCAGTGCTTCTTCGGGACTGACCCCTGCGCCTGATCTGGGTGTTGTTGTCGAGGACGTTAGTAGCCCAAAACCTGATTTGCGCAAGGAACAGGACATTCTTGAACCCCCCTCAGTGAACCGGGAAATCCTTGTAAACACTATGGCCACCCTAGATCTTCCACCACAATCGTCATCACTACCATCGATCGCTGACCTGAACGTAGCCATCACGAGTCATTCACTGAAGGAACCAAAACCGGAGCGTCTAGGAGATCCTCCGCATCCTTCAGATTACCAGTATGATATCGTTTAACTCTTAGATGTTTGCAGTGATAGGATACATATTCCTGTTGGGCCCTCGATACCACCATACTGATACTATCCAATTCTTCCCCCATCATATGATGTGTCTATCGTCTTATTATAATTACCGTGGCGAAAGATGTGTAGGCGAAATTTGCGAACCCCAAGCCACGTCGCTATACGAGATAATATCAACACTTGCGTGACTGACGCCCAACCCACCGAATGCATTTCCCGCCTCGATCTGCAAGATTCTGGGAACTCGAGGTTAACTTCGAGGATGGAAAAGGGCCTCTCATCGGTACCATATATCCTTCTTGGTGGTAGACGCGGATAATAACTTTGGTTCGTAAGTTGTGTTACGCCTCTTCCCTTCTCGCATCAATCTCAGGTTGAGGAGTCAGTCAATCCTCCGCTTCCTCACAGCCTTTGTGTTCGTGATTCAACCAAAGTCCCTATCAGACCTCCGCATTCTCTTTTGCCAATATCTACCATGTTCTCGATGATCCTCGGGCGCACGTCCATTGACTCGAATTGGATGTGCTGCATTAACACCACCACCGGCGTCTAGTTGCTGAGGCGTCAGACGACGACCCGCAGGCCCGTCCCGTAGACCCACTCCTCGCCCAGTTCAAACGTGAGCGACCAATAAGCCTTTGGTTTGCAAGGACCGGAACACTCACAACGGTGCCTGAAACAGACCATCGAACGCGCTCCGTAATTACAAAGTTCACCGACGCTCGCTTCTTCATCACGGAAGCGCCTCCGCCTATTTCCCGCAAGAGGCGTCAGCCGTATCCGTAGGGCGGAAACACTGGCGTGTAGAAGGGCGCTGCGAGGTCCCGTCCGTCCATGTCCGCACCACCGCCGAGCGGCCGAGGTGAGGTGGAGCGCCTCGTCGGCGACGCTTCTGTCCTTCGCACTGTAAGAGGATGGCGAGTTCGGCAGTGGGAAGTCGGGAGCGCGCGAATCGAGGAACGTGAGATAATCGGCGCCATGATGCTCGGACGAAGCGTCGAACGGTCTCGCTAGCTCCAAAACACGGCAACAATTCGGTCGCATGCGTTTTGTTTCTGGAGACTCTATCTTTAGTAGGTAGGCATACTAGAATAATGAGTTGAAGAATCCCTGTTGCAAAAGGTATTAACACGAGACACACACCACGGCCACTGCCCCGACGAAATGTCCGACCGCCTCGACACAACAAAGCCAAACAATACCGCCCCGTTGTCGCCTCCAAGGTCGCCTCGCGGCTTTACATCTGATCAAGAACAGTCAACACATTCCACCCCCTCCATCATCCCAATGTCCCGAGCATTCGAGAACGACGATATTGCCGGAGCATATATAGGCAGAGGTACCTTTCTCACACTTGGCTCTATCCTCGCCGTTCTCACCTGCCACCGCGACCCCCATAGGAGACCACCCGTATTCACCCCGGTCTGCACCGACTCAAGAGCCACGGGGAATGTCTAACTTTGTTGATGGGTCGGGGCATATATTCTCGATGTATCTAGACAGGGCGACGGAAGAAGACGAGAAGATGGTCGAAGGATGGAAAGCGGACGCTGAAGGGATCCTCGTCTTTGTGCGTCCCTATCCTCCAACTGTTTCACACCGACTGATCTCCCATAGACCGGTTTATTCTCTGCTGCTGTCGCCTCGTTAATCTCAGTGACGATTCAGGACATTCGACCGAACCCACAGGACACATCCAATTTCTACCTCGCAAATATCTATCAGGCTACTCTCGCCGACCCTGGATCCAACATTTCGGCATCCCTCCCTGCTTTCCCGCCCCAATTTTCTCCGCCAAAATATGCTGTTTGGGTGAATACGCTGTTGTTCTTGAGCTTGGTCATCAGTATCACATGCACTCTACTTGCGACGTTGCTTCAGCAGTGGGCACGAAGATATCTCAAGGTCACTCGGCGGCGTTACAGTCCACACAAGCGAGCAAGAATCCGCGCATTCTTTTTCGAAGGTGTCGATAAGTTTCTCCTTCCGTGGGCAGTTGATGCGCTGCCGACACTGCTGCACGTTTCACTGTTCCTGTTCTTTGCCGGCATCTCTGTGTTCCTATGGAACGTCGACCTGACCATTTTCAAGGCGGTGGTGTCGTGGATCGGGATTTGCACGGCTCTGTATGGGTTCTTCACATTTTTCCCGATCTTTCGTCACGACAGCCCCTACAACACCCCACTTTCGTTGCCGGCGTGGCACATTGTTGCTGCAATATCGTTTGTCACATTTCAGGTCCTATGGTTCACTCTTTCTACGGTCTTTTGTTTTTCGTGGTCTTATTCTGGACCCTCGAGTGCACCCATTGATCTCTGGCTTTCTGCCGAAAGAGCCACCGTTCTCTTTTACTCCCTGAAGGAAAGTTATCGCAGACTGCTCTTGCAAGGCATGCTGAAGACAGCCGAGGAAACTGCTCTGGAATCGCCACCGGATATTGATACTCGCTCGTTTCTCTGGACGTTCAACGGTTTGGACGAAGACCACGAACTCGAGCGCTTCTTTTCCGGCTTACCTGGCTTCCGCAGCTCGAGAGTCGTCGACGACCCTCTGCCCCGTCTCACTGGAGAGCAAATGGGAAAGCTTTCGACGGCATTAACGGGTTTGTTTGACCGCACATTCTCATCAGATTTGCTTCCAGAGTCGGTCAAAAATTGGCGAGCTATCATTTGTGCGAGGGCCCTTGATCCGGCTTTGTTTCATTACCAATACGACCAGGTCATGAACAGTATCATGTTCTCAAACAAGTGTATGGGACTGCAAACGAGCAAATTTGGCTGCATTGTGAGAGGCTGGGGCAATGGCGGAAATCAAGGTACTAGATTAGTTACAGAAGCTATCGTTACCAGTATTATTGGAAGGGTGGAACGGCGCGACGACTCGTGGTTCATTCTCGCCTCAAGTGTGTTGGGCGTCCGGGAATCGGTCCTTCGAGGCTACGCCGCAAATGGTGACAGCCTGTCCCTGGCCGTCTTGATTCACGTCGTTCGCCAGCAATTTGACCATATCCAGGAAGAATTCTGGCCGCATTTCTCGTTCCAGATTGTTCTAGATGCTGCTTCTAAATTTGATGTACAAGAAACGTCACCTGAACTGCAGCACGAGTTCTGTTCTCTCTGGAATCAAATTGTTCTCAAAGCTCAGAACGACAATCGGAGGATGGCGTACTGGATCCTTGCACCGATTCGCCACATTTACGTCTCTCTACATCAAGATACCGATTCTGCCCTACGCTTCTCCGCCCCCCCTCATGCTTCGGTCCCCCCATCGTCGTATCCAGTGTGCAAAGTCGCTGGCCATATTCATGACAACTCCGCTCCCACCACCTTTGCTCGCACTATCCAGCATAATAACGCCGCGCTCGTCCCTTCCATTGCCAGTCCCACTGCGTCTCCCTTGTCCGCATCTTCCCCACTCCGTGTCACCGAAAGCCTCGCGGATGCACAACCGCTCGACAACTTCCACCCCACTCATCAGCCATCTATTGAAAGCCTCGGTGTTCCTGTTCCCTCACCAGCTTCGGCCACCGCTCACGCAATACGGGACACTGTCAACTCAGGTATAACCACACTCCATCCAACCCCCGAAACTTCTATATCCCCTCCTCTTTTCCCTACCTCCCCACCCGCTGTCATTGCCCTCGAGCAACATGCAGAACCCCCCACGCCCTCCGATCCCCCAAGCATCCCACCTTTGGCTTCCTCAGGTCGAGTCCTCGACAATATGCTTCCTACAGGTGCGCCGCTGTCTTCACTCTCCGACGACCCAATCCTACATCTCACTGGCCCGATAATAGTCGCCACTGCCCCTAGCGCTTCTCCGGGACCGACTGCTGCACCTAATCTGGATGCTGCTATTGAGGACGATGGTAGCCACAATCCCGGTTTTCAGAACGACAATGACGCTCTTGACCCCTTCTCGACTCGGGCAATCCACGCAAACACTCTGCCCACCCTAGACCGTCTGCCGCAACCCGCATCATTGCTGTTGGTTACTGACTCGGATGTAGTCATCACAGGTCCTTCAGTAAGGGAACCAGATGTTGAGCATACAGGAGATCACTGTCAGCCCATCAGGAAAACCTCAAAGTGCTTAGCTGCCTTAATTGGCCTGTCAAGGCACCTCAGACTGTTAAGGTGAAACAGTGACTTACAGCAGTTTCCATATCGATAGGCCAAAATTCTGAAAAGCTAGTGGCAGGCTGAGTTTCGGGATCTCCCGTCGGCGTATTTGCTGAGACTTACCATATTTTTTGGTGAAATAAAAATAAAAATAAAAAATAAAAAGAAAGAAAAAGAAAAAGAAAAGGCAAGATCAACATTATTACAACTTTGAGCAATCTATGCGTTCATCGAGCGATATCGCCAACATGCATGACACATCCCGTGTTGGCTGCATTGGCCGATATATAAAGTGGAACGATTGTGGGTACTACATTTCGTTGGGAGCTGGGGGTTGATTCAGATATAAAATGTGAAGATGATGGGCTGGAATGTATTACCTGACTCTGCCATGGATCCTACATGGCACCTCAACAACTCTCAGCAACCCATACCAGCAAACTATCCTCTGCCTCCACCTCATGCTGTTGCTCCACACCCGGGATACTTGCCCCATGGTGTACCATATCCTCCGTTGACCCCAGGCCCAACACCGCCCGGGCCCTACCTGCCAACAGCCCATGGCTACTATGGTCAGCAGTACCAATCATTTTACGCACCATACTATGCACATCCAGCGCCAATGCCGTCGCCTCTGCACCTGGCCAGTGGCGTCGCTGGATCTGTGCCAGTGCCAATGCCAATGCCAACACGCCAGCTTCCTGCAACACCAATGTGCCACCCCCCTGCAACGCCTGCGAGAACTCCGTGCGGTACTGGAAAGCGCTATGTGAACAGTCAGTGTGAACCCGGAGGTAAGTCAGCATCAACTCACACACATGAAACCCACTTACCTGATCTTCCAGTATGGGAGTTTGATGTGAGCGTCGCCTCAAGTGAGGCAAAGAGCATCTTCAAGGGACATAGCGCCATGAGCTGGGACGAGCTGCAGACGGAAGTATTGAAGCGCCTTCGGGACACAGCGTTGCCGGTACAGTTAGGGTATAAACTATCTAGGGATGTTGGTAAGGTGTCATACTTGAGTAGCGAGGAAGAGTGGGAGGCCACGCTCACCCATCTAGACACGAAAATAACCATGGCATGGAAGAACACAGTGAGCGTTGAAATCCAAAACTTGGTGAGGAATTCTTGCTACTCACCAGAAGCCCTGTTACTAACTGTTTGTAGACCAAGCCATTGTCAAAAGTGTCAAAAGTGTTGGGTAGTAGGGAGAAACGCAGGCGCCAGGACGACATCCCTCCACCTATGACCAGAGATGTCAACGAGTTATCGTCAAACGAGTGTACTCGCGAGTGTGACTCGTTTGTGACGAGTACTCGTGCCCGCGAGTACTCGTTCCCACGAGTACATGCGAGTACGAGTTTCCATTTTGGAACGCGCGAGTACTCGCGGTACTCGCGGGGTCACGTGATTATTTTCCGGGTTGGCAAAGATATATTATATTATACACAAAAAGTAAATACTACTACAGACTAAGTACTGTGTAACTACTTGTATAATCCCCTGCGATCCGTGTCAACGCTGCCGTCTGAGTCGTTGTTGTCGGCCCATGCTAGCGTGTCGCGACTCGCGTCGTTCCATCATACAGTCATCGACTCGGCGTCGTGGTTGTCCCTTGTTGTTGGCCATCGCTCCGCCTTCGTAAGTCGATGGGCGTTGCCCTTGTCGTTATCGATGACCCGTGGTCCGAGTAGTGGTCGACGGGCATTGCCCGGTCGTCGTGGTCGATGGGCATTGGCCCGTCGTGGTTCCGTTGTCGCCATCGCCTCGCCCCATTGCTGTTCCTGGTGTCGTAGTCGTGGCTGCATTGGCAGGGTGCTGGGTGACAGCTGGAGTTCATGCAGCTTGAAGCTGCGTCGGCGAACTTGAGGCGTGTTGTCGTAGTCGTAGTTTGTCGTTGGCTATGCACGTGGCTTGGATTGTCGGAGATTCCTCAGCCAATAGAAACTGGCAATCACCGAGCGGGCGTGGAAAAGGTCACTTCCCACAGCTTCCCACGCTCAACATCCAAGACTACGACAACCACAAACCCCGCCAACGCATATCCTGTCCCAAACACGACGACGATGGCCTGTCACAGCCACCCCAACGACGACTACAACACAGCGGGCCGCGGCAGCAACAACGATGAAGACGACACACCGGCCGCGGCAACAACGACGACGACGACACACCGGCGACAGTTCAACCACAACGGCAATGACAGCAAGGCTGGCTCGTGCGATAGACATCAACGGCGAGCGACGACACGACGGCAAGGCAACCTCAAACGACGACGACGACGCGATAGACAGCAGCAGCGGCGCAGCGATAACACGACAGGCGGCGGTAGTGACCCGGATGCGATGGCGGGGGGTACGCTGGGGCAGGGGGATTATAATTTATAACTATGATAGTACATCATTTGTAACTTCTTTAGTAGTGTAGTGCTAAATAATGAAGTACTCGTTTAAAACGAGTACTCGTGCGACTTAAACGAATACGAGTACTCGCACTCGCGAGTACTCGCGGCTCAGACGGGTACTCGCGGCGTGAGTACGAGTGTCGGTTCGGAAAACTCGGCGAGTACTCGCGCTTACGAGTACTCACCGCCGCGAGTACGAGTCGAGTACGAGTACAACTTCGGAGATTTCCGACGAGTACTCATACTCGCGAGTGTCACTCGTTGACATCTCTACCTATGACTGCTGAACAGTGGGCGGTGCATCAGGCATTCAAGGAGTTGGATATCAAACTCAAATGCGAGGCCCATAAGGGTCATTGTTTTGTTGACCATTCGGGTGGATGTGACAACCACAAACGCCTAGACCACAGGGATTTGACGGTGTGGGCACAACAAATTGTGAGCAAATATTTGCTGATGATGTTATGCTGTACTCACCCGGTGTAAGGCATCCCTTGACGCAACGATTCATGCCCCCCCAAACCTGAAATTGTTTGACCGACCAGCTACCAAGAAACCCCGCCATTCACATGGCACGCCTGAGGTTCATGTTGCAGTGAACATCGCAGCGCCAGTGTCTACAACGGGGACATCAGTAACATCGAAGACTCACCGGGCTACTTCGAGTTGTCAGCGTCCCATGTCAATGCCCAACACCGCACCCCCCACCGCACCAGCGGATCACATCGACCCACCCGTCTGTATGCTCTTGGAGCTGATGGACATCCATGACCCGTCTCCAACCTTCAGCTATGTTGATAAGGAGTCGGACCTTGCTGATTTCGGTATGAAAACCGTGATGCAGGTGTACGGGATGCATCAGGTGTTGTTGGCAACGGTAGGGGGTCTTGGGAAGGAAGGCGCAGGTAGTCTTCATGCGTACGTGGACAAGTGGCTGTTACCGGTGATTCAACCGAAGGGGAAAGGTAGCACAGTGGGTGGCAGGCAGGAGGATGTGGTGGCAGTTGAGGTTGAAGAGGTCTGGGGTGACAGGAAGGGTAAAGGAAGGATCTTGGGACGGCTGCTGGAAGAAGAACGTCACGAAGCTATTCTTGTGTCAAGCGACGAGGAGGGAGAACAGAAGAGGCAAGAGCAGGCGAAGGACGAAGATGGGCCCCCGATTGAGGTGTTGAAGAACGAAGATGATGATGACGCAACTACGGATACTGAGTCCTTTGAGTAGATGACCACCGCTAATATACCGATAGCACAACCACAACACACCTACTAATTGCATATATTTGATAAATGAAGCAACACACTAGCAAATTGGACAACTACGCAATATATTCGCTATGCTGGTACCAACCGAGAGCGTTCTCTGGCGTCACACTGTAGATCGCCTCCCAAATCACTGTGTATGGGTCCGCATCGACACCTTCAATCCCACCGAGCACATAATCGCGATTGGCACGTAGCCACGCCTTGATGGAGGAGAACGCCTCCTCGATAGGGTTCAGGTCTGGTGAGTAAGGGGGGAGATAGATGAGACGCATGCCACGTTCCTCAATCATCTCTCGGACCCCATCAACCTTGTGTATCGCCGCGTTATCCATTACAAGAACTGAGTTGGATAGTGGCCATGGCTGCATGCGGTCGAGCAGCCCTTCAACGAATATTTGGAAGTCGGCTCCGGTTATCGCATGGTCAAAGACATCGGCATGAAGGATGCCATCGAGGGACAGCGCGGGAAGGATAGAATACCTGTGGAAGTTAGACAATACAGCCTCAGAAAAATAACGATACTTACCGTGTTCCCCGTACAAAAAATTCCCGGCGGCGCACACGGTCTCCCCATTGAGACCATGCAAAAGGACGCCTCAGGGTCATTTGATTGAATGAACTCTCGTCCGCAAAAACAAGTTGGTGGGGTTCATAGTGCTCGCCAATGAGCATTTTGTAGGCAATGCATTCATCCTCATTTCGCTCAATGGCTGGCCATGTGATCTGTCAATTTTCAAGTTCAGTGACCCCATGGGTTTTCATGAAGATACTTACCGTCTTCATAGTGTATCCCATTCGCCGGAGTGTCCTCCAAATTGTAGCGGTCGAGACTTCAGTTTCGGCCACCTCAAGGAGCTGTGTCTGCAGTTCCTTGAGCGACATGTCAGGTTGCTGCTTTATACAGTCCTCAATAAACTGAGAACTATATTCAGTTCAGCATTGCAACAAAAAGAGATGAACGCACGCGTGAATCAAGGCCATTGAGGAGACGTGGCTGGCCTGGGGCTACTGGTATCCGGACCACTTCACCTGTTGCATGGTACAGGGCCCTCAACCGTCTTGTAGATCGCTCGCTGACACCCAGAAACTCATTTATCTCGGCATCGGTCAACCCTTGACGAGACATGTGCAATGCTGCCTCCTTGATTTCTCGAGAAATGTGACGGCGATTGCCCATGACAGAAATGGTGGGGTGGGGTGACAAAAAAAAAGGATAAGTCTTATTTTTTTTCGATCAGATCTCAGATAACTGGTTATCCTTGATCCCCGCTCACTCAGCCCGCCACTAGCTTTTCCAGGTTTTGGCCTATCGATATGGAAACTGCTGTAATTTGCACTTAGAAATATTGTCTTAAGGCAAGATTAAGGACACATGTGATATAGATAAAAAAACTTCAAATTGAGTGTGGTGAGATGGGTGAGGATTGAGAAGGGGAAAACAAGGGTGGATAAGGGAAACATGGGAACTTGAAGGGGTAGATGAGGATGGGCATGCCAGGGGGGATATTGGGAAGGGAAAGAAAGGGATTGGGGTACATGAGGAAGGGTGTATGAGGGAATATTGGGGGAATATAGGGATGGAGGAGGGGGGCATGGGGAAAGGGAATATGAGTGTGGGGGAGGGGGACATGGGGATGGGGGGGGGAAACATTGGGAAGGGGAATATGGGGAGAGGGGGACATGGAAAAGGGGAATATGAGAATGGGGGTAGGGAACATGGGGAAGGGGAATGTGGGGAGCCTTGGATGGGGGAGGGGGATGAGGGGAAGGGGAATATGAGGTCAGGGGAGGGGAGGGGGACAAGGGGAAGGGAAATATGGGGAAGGGGGGATGGGGGAGGGGGATGAGGGGAAGGGGGATATGGGGATGGGGTGGGGGATGAAGGGAAGGGAAATATGAGGATGTGGGAGGGGGATGAAGGGAAGGGGAATATGAGGATGGGGGAGGGGGACAAGGGAGAGGGGAATATGGGAAGGGGGAGAGGGACATGGGGAAGGGGGATGTGAGGAAGGGGAGGGGGACATGGGGAAGGGGAATATGGGGAGGGGGGGAGGGGGACACAGGGATGGGGGATATGGAGAGGGGGGACATGGGATGGGGACTGCATTTCTGAGTAGTACTAGTACTAGTTGAGTTTTCCCTAATATAGGCCATTCACCTGTCCAGACTCCAGATGACTCAAATCTACTCATTAAAAAAATGAAATATTTGGGGGTAGACCCCCTAATCCAAGGGGTCCTCTGCCAACTCTAAGTGACCTGACTAGCCATTCCTAACTTGATTCCTAAATTATTTAACCAGTTCAAGTCCATGGCTTGGTCCGTGGCCACTGGCACTGCAGCCTAGACTCTATCTGTCTCCTTCAATTAAAGCACTGGCACTTACATGGGATGACTGAGTGGGATCCCAATGAAAAGTGTCTTGGCTTTCACTATTTCCAAGAACTCCTACTTAGTGTTGTGGCAGCTTAGAGCTGATATTTTCTATCTTAGAAAATAAAATTAGGAAAGATCTGAAATTATTTGGGGAGCTGGCTTTCCTTAAAAGCCAAGGGGTCCTCTGCCAACTATAAGCAATCTGATCAGCCATTCCTGATTTATTTAACCAGAGTTGAAACCCTTGGGCTGAAGGATCTCAGAGATGGTCACATAAATCAGGAACAGCCCATTGTATTGCTTAGAGTTGGCAGAGGACCCCTTGGAATTTGAGAAGATCTACCTCCCAAAATATTTTCATAGTTTTATCTATTTTATTTCTTGAGATATCAGAAAAGCTTAGCTGGCAGTGCCTAGCCATAGTGTTGTGGCAGCTGGAGCTGGTGTTTTTCTATCTCTGGAAATAAAATTCAGATAAATATGAAAATATTTATGGAGGTAGATCTTCTTAAAAGCCGAGGGGTCCTCTGCCAAGTCTAAGCAATCTGAACAACTGTTCTGGAGTTATTTGACACTAGCTGAAGGGTGTCAGCTAATACCCTTCAGCTAACGTCAAATAACTCCTGAAATGTTGCTTGGATTGCTTAGACTTGGCAGAGGACCCCTCAGCTTTCTTCAAAAGCCAGCTGCTCCAATATTTTCATATTTTTCCGAATTTTATTCCAGAAGATAGAAAACACCAGCTCTGAGCTGCTGCAACATAGGCCACCTAGCCTAGCAGGCTAGCACTGGCAGCAATACTATTTAAATCAAATTCCTTGTTTTTTGGTATTGTTGTAGTAACAATTGGTAATTATTTTTCACTCCTATACACTCTGTGATTTTTTGAAGCAGAATGATTTAAGGAAAATGTGTGATTTTGTGCAGACACATACTCAAATTGACTTAGACAAAAGATGGTGTTCAAGACTCGGGCGACTTCCAGGCGGAAATTTAATTTGTGGCGGGAAAGGCGCGCCACGTCACGACTGTCACGACTGAATTCGAACACCCCACTTTCTCCCTTTTTCCCCTCACGCAAATACGAAGCTACAGTTTTTTTTTTCTTTTCTTTTTTCTCGTTCGTCTCTAACCGGTGCAGGCCAGGACAGTGTCACCCTTGTCATCGCGGCCTCCTCCCACCCCCTTCACACCTCGCGGCATGCGAGCACCCAGCCCTGCCCGGCGTGCCGCTCACATGTGTGTACACAGGCCACATCGCTGCCGCCGTCTCGATTGTTGCCGTCTCGCGGCGCTTGGGCCCCACTCAGATGAGTTCATTTTTTTCACTTTTTATTTTTTTCTTACTCGATCTCCCACTCCCGCAACTTCGCCGCAACCTCACACCTGCACCCGCTACCCCTCGAACCCTGGCCCTGCCACCTCAACGTGGCCACAACACCCCCTCGGCTCCACTGACCCAGCACCACCAAGACCCCACCATGCCGGCGCCACCTCGCTGCGATGCTTCCACCAGCGCCGCCCACCTTGACCCCGCTGCACCGGCGCCGTCTCGACACGGCCTCCACCACCACCTCGACCCTGGCACTGTCATCGCCACCCACCTCGTTAACTCGACCCCTCATTGGCGCCGTTTCGACACAGCATACCACTGGCACCGCGACACCGGCACCGCCGTTGTTCACCCGACGCCACCCCACGGCGCCGTTTCGACGCCACCCCACTCAACCCGCCACACCCGCATGGCCGCCACTGCCACCTCGCCGGTGCACCTATCCCCACCCCACCTGTATTATTAATAGCTACTTGTAGTCCTATCATAATATATATTTGCATAAATCCTGTTCTGTCCAATCCCTGTGTGAAAAAACAAATCATTTAAATGTAAGATAAAGTTTGAATACTGTCTTATTCAGGTCTTAGTTGACTTAAATTGTACTGATATCCTAACCTGACCATGGGCTCAACTTAATCCCCTTAAGTCCATTAAGTACTGATTCAGAACCACTCTAAGTCATCAAGGGAATTAAGTCATGGCCATTAAGGCAGGTTAAGAAGGCAACCTTGCTTAAATTGCCTTAGGAAAAAATGACCTTAAAATTGCCTTAGGAGCATTTTAAGGCCTGATTAAGAGCATTTAAGTACTTTTAGGTTTTCCTGATGCTATTACATCTTCATTCCGACACTGGTCTGATAAAGCATCTGGCAGCCCTTCACATATTCATTTCCACACGCCAACATCCACGAACTGCTTGCACCAGATCTCCTTCACCAGCTAATCAAAGGAGTATTCAAGGACCACCTCGTCGAATGGGTGCTAGAGTATCTACATCTAGAACATGGAGAGACGGCGGTGTTGGACATTATTGAAGACATTGATCGCCGGTATGGTCTTCCGCTTTACTTCATGGCTCATAAATCATCTGGTTCTAGGATCTCAGCTGTCCCTCCATTCCCTGGTCTTCACCAGTTCCCAGATGGGCATGACTATCAGCAGTGGACAGGTGATGACTTGAAAGCGTTGATGAAGGTATGTGCGCTTCATGATCTT
This sequence comes from Lactarius sanguifluus, assembly GCA_021527775.1. NCBI lineage: Eukaryota > Fungi > Basidiomycota > Agaricomycetes > Russulales > Russulaceae > Lactarius > Lactarius sanguifluus. The sequence goes on along the minus strand of JAKEYF010000129.1, from coordinate 145,715 downwards.
GTATCGGATCGGATCGGGCATACTAACCATACTATTCAAGGTCTTTCTTGCCACAATTGCTGGCTACGTCCCATCCGTGATGGTCCGCTGCATTGCAGCATTTATGGACGCATGTTACATAGCCCGCCGAAATGCCATCGACTCACCCTCTCTTGAACACCTCCGAGACTGCGTTGAGACTTTTCACCAACTACGGACCATTTTCATTGAGGTCGGAGTTTGTATAACACTCTCTCTTCCACGCCAGCATGCTTTGAAGCATTTTTACCACGCAATACACCTTTTTGGCTCCCCTAATGGACTCTGCTCATCGATTATGGAATCAAAGCACATTCGAGCCGTCAAGGAACCTTGGCGACGATCCAATCGGTATCATGCACTCACTCAGATGCTCAAAACCATCCTACGTATGGACAGGATGACAGCACTCCATTGGCACCTTGAGGACAGTGGGGCGCTGTGGGGACCTGCGCCACCTGGCTTCCCATCCGGGCTTGGCAATAATATGCCAATAGACTCAGAGGATCTTGAGGATGACGATGAGGCAGTCATTCCAGGTAAATCCCAAAACACATCTGATTTTGATGTTCAACTCACGTTCAGAACTCGTGTGTGTACTCTGTTTTAGAGTGGCCCGTCATTCACACATCAAATTTTCAGAGCGTGGTTACCCATCTCGGCTCAATGCCCTGGCAATGTATATCCAACAGCCCAAGTTCACACTCGTCCTGGCCCAGTTCCTCTACAAGTTTGCCCACCCGGATGAGCTGGTCGCTCCGTCAACGATCGATGAATGCCCTGCCTTTGAGGGCGCGATCAAGGTCCATCACTCGGCCATCACCACCTTCTATGCACCTAGCAATCTTTCTGGATCAGGTGGCCTGCGGCGCGAGCAAATTCGATCAACCCCTCACTTTTTTGGCTACCCCCATTGTGACACTGTTTTTGTTATCGTCGACGATTCCCAGGCTGGCATGGAGGCCATGGAAATCGGGCGGGTTTTACTTTTCTTCTCGTTTGAGTATCGGCGAAAGAGTTTCTCATGCGCGTTGATCAATTGGTTTGTCCATACTGATGAACGTGACCCCAACACAGGCATGTGGGTCATGAAGCAAGAACTTGATTGCCATGGCCAGCCCACTCTTGAAGTCATTCATGTCGATTCTATTGCTCGGGCAGCGCACCTCCTACCTGTCTACGGTAACTCACGGGTACTAGAGAACTTTCATTACCACTGCGCTTTGGACTCTTATCGCACTTTTTTTGTTAACCATTATGTCGATCATCACGCACATGAGTTTATTGGTAGGGATTAGTTGATTGTATTCAAGTTAGCTACGTTCTAGACCTCCCATATGAATATTTAGGCCGGGTGAGTAGGTTTCCGGGTTTCCAGGTTTCAAGTTTCCAGAAACTGAGAAAACGTCTGAAAACAATGAAAACAAACGAAACGACGGAAACCTTTTTGTCAAATTGCTGATGGACTCCCTCAACTTCTTCCACCCCTTCCTCTCCATCATCCCTACCACACATTAAGACCCTCGCGCAGCGCGCACTGTGATGAACAGTACACATGTAGGACATACTCACAGTGACAAAGTAGACTGTGGTGAGATATGAGGGTGGTACTGGAAGCAGCAACAGAGTAGATCTAGCAAGTGAAGCAGATGTGGAGTCTGGCACACAACAGATGAGAACTGGTGTGTATTACAAGAGAGGAGACATACCTGGCACACAACAGATGAGAACTGGTGTGGTGCCAGAGCGTACAGGGTACTCTACTTATACTATACAGAGGTGTGACACTAGTACAACACAGGTAACATAGAGTCACAGAATACAAGGAGCATTGTTCTACAGAGGGACACAAAGGAGTGTGCAGAAGGAGAACAAGGGCGCAAAGAACAATGAAAGGCTAGACTATGATATCATAGTGACATCACAATAAAGATAGAACAAAGGGAATGAGTACAAGGACGAAATACAATAGGAGTCCAGAGGAGTCCATGATGTCATTGTACAGTGGTGTCATAGATAAGAAAGTCCGAGATTGTAAAGATCATAATAATCTAATCTACATAAGTCCAATATATCTTATCTAAAGCAGTCCATTATCTGTGTGTCCATTGAGCCGCTAAGTGCGCACAGGTCACTTATCAACACGCCGAGCCCAGCATCACCCCCTTCACCCCTCACACCTCTCTCCAACACCTCTGCATCCGAGAGCGTGCAAGGCGACGACAAGGCCGACCCGTGGAAAACGCCATGGCCAACTCGGACTCGCAAGCCCTCGCGCACACTACGCCATCTACTCGACGGTGTGGGCGTGTCGTCAGCGCGCCATTCCGACCCTCTCATCCCTGCTGGCCTTCAGCTGCCTGGCGGATTTGATGGAGATGCCGAGGAGACAGGGGGAGTGTGGGCCGTTGACACCGCATTCGACGCACTCGAGGACTCAGGCTGGCTTGAGCATGTTCTCGCTGCTGAGACTGCAGAGGCAGAGGCCCTAGAGCCATGAACACTGGCCAAGGCAAAACGTCACCCAGACTGGCTTCTCTGGGAGAAGGCCATTGCTGAGGAGCTCGCCACGCTCAACGCAGCCAGCACCTGGCGCTTGGAGGAGCCACCACCCAGAGCCAATGTCATAGGCTCAAAGTGGGTCTTCAAGGCGAAGAAGGACGCCACGGGGAACATCGCCCGTTACAAGGCCCGGCTTGTCGCCCAGGGTTTTTCACAGATCGACAGCGTTGACTACGACGACACGTTCACACCAGTCGCGAAGCTCGCGTCCTCACGTGCGATCATCGCAATGGCCAACCATCTCAGCCTTGTCCTGCACCAAGTCAATATCAAGGGTGCATACCTCAACAGCGTATTGCACAACAACGAAGTGTTGTTCATGCGACAACCTCCCGGGTACACAGCACCGGCCTCGGGGACACAAGTCCTACGACTGCAGAAGGCCTTGTACAGCTTGAAGCAGGCCGGGCGCCGCTGGTACCAAACCTTCACCAATATCCTCACCACTCTTGGGTTCGCGCAGTGCTCCGTGGACCAGGCCGTCTACCACAAAACCAACACGACGATGCGCAAGGCCATCGTCATCGCCATCCATGTCAACAACTGCACCATCACCGCGAGTGGTCAACCCCTCGTCGAGGATTTCAAACGTGGCCTCGCCAAGCACGTTGAAGTCACTGACTTGGGCGAGCTTCACTGGATGCTTGGCATCGAGGTGAAGTGCAACCACGCAGCCAGCACCATCCACCTCTCCCAGCGGGTGTACATCGATGCCATCCTCAATCGTTTCAACCTCACCGACCTCAAACCTCTTACCATGCCGATGGACATGCAAGCCCATCTCATGTCTGAGCAGGCCCCTGCGAACGTGGCGGAATTCGCGGTCATGCGCGATGTCCCCTATCGTGAGGCCGTTGGCACCCTCAACTGGGCTGCGCTTGCCATGTGCCCCAACATCTCATTCGCCGTGTCCACCGTGGCACACTTCTCGACGAACCCAGGTCCCACGCATTGGGAAGCTGTAAAGCGAATCTTTCGCTATCTGGCTAGCACCCGTGACCCTCAGTAAAAAAGAAAAGTCAGCCAGTGGTCAGAGAGTAGTCAGAGAGTAGTCAGATGTTAGTCAGAAATTTCACCAAAGTCAAGAGATAGTCATTTTGTAGTCAGCTTGTAGTCAGTTCAAAGTCATATTACTTAGAGAAAAACTTCAATTAGATGCAAGTGGGATAGGTATGGGGAATATGGGAATATGGGGAGGGTATATTGGGATAGGGGTGGGGAATATGGGGGAGGGGAACATGGAGAGGGGGGATATGGGGGATGGGGGAGGAGAATATGGGAAGGGGGGGATATAGGGATGGGGAGGGGAACATGAGTCCGTCACTGCAACAATGGGGGAGAGAAACATGAGGAGGGGGGATATGGGGATGGGGGAGAGGAACATGGGGAGGGGGGATATGGGGATGGGGGAGGAGAACATGGGGAGGGGGGATATGGGGATGGGGGAGGAGAACATGGGGAGGGGGGATATGAGGATGGGGGAGGGGAATATGGGAAGAGGAGATATAGGGATGGGGGAGGGGGAACATGGGGAGGGGGGGGATATGGGGATGGGGAGGAGGAGAACATGGGAGGGGGGGATATGAGGATGGGGGAGGGGAATATGGGAAGGGGAGATATAGGGATGGGGGAGGGGAACATGGGGAGGGGGGATATAGGGATGGGGGAGGAGAACATGGGGGGGGGGATATGAGGATGGGGGAGGGGAATATGGGAAGGGGAGATATAGGGATGGGGGAGGGGAACATGGGAGGGGGATATGGGGATGGGGGAGGAGAACATGGGGAGGGGGGGATATGAGGTATGGGGGAGGGGAATATGGGAAGGGGAGATATAGGGATGGGGGAGGGGAACATGACAATGGGGGAGAGAAAACATGGGAGGGGGGATATGGGGTATGGGGATGGGAAGAAGAACATGGGGAGAGGGGGATTATGGGAATGGGGGGAGAGGGAACATGGGGAAGGGGGATGTGGGGATATTGGGAGGGGAACATGGGAATGTGGGAGGGGAACATGGAGAGGGGAATATGGGATGGGGGAGGGAAACATGGGGATGAGGAAGAGGAACATGGGAGGGGGATATGGGGAGGGGGGATATGGGGAGGGGGGATATGGGGATGGGGGAGAGGAACATGGGGAGGGGGGATGTGGGGATATTGGGAGGGGAACATGGGGAGGGGAATATAGGGATGGGGGGGAGGGAAACATGGGGAGGGGGGGTATGGGGATGGGGTAGGAACTGGGGAGGGGGGTATGGGGATGGGGGGATATGAAAAGGGGGGGGGGGGATATAGGGATGAGGGAGAGGCATGTGAGGATGGGGATGGGGGGAGTGGGATACGGGATGGGGGAGGGGGGATATGGGGAGGGGGGAGGGGGATATGGGAGGGGGGAGGGGGATATGGGGATGGGGGGATATGGAAAGGGGGGGGCTATAGGGATGAGGGAGAGATGTGAGGATGGGGATGAGGGAGGGGGTTATGGGGATGGGGGAGGGGGATATGGGGGATGGGGGATATGGATGGGGAGGGGAGGGAGCGTGGGGATGAATTAATGACAGTTAATTGATCAAAATTAAATTGAAGAATAATAAGAAATCAGCATTTATTGAAATAGTAAATTACACTTATGGGGGATGGGGGATATGGGAAGAGGGGAGGGAAATGTGAGGATGGGGGAGGATAGGGCATATGAGGATGGGGGGATGGGGATTATATAGATGAGGAATGGAAAATAGGGAAGGGGAGAAAAGTGATGGGGAGGGGAGGGGAATATGGAGATAGAAAGGGAAACATGGGGATGGGGAATATGGGGATGAGGGTGAGGTACATATGGTATTGTGGGGATGGAGATTGTGTAGATAGGGGAGGGGAACATGAAGAAGGGGAATATGGAAGGGGAATATGAACATCAAGGAGGGGGATTGGGAAGTGGAATATAGGATGGGGGAGGGGAAGAAGGATATGAACATAGAGAAGGTAGCATTGAGTCTTAGACTGATCCAAACCAGGTTTGAACTGAACTCAACCCATTTAAATCAGTTGGGCTTGGAGAATCCTGGCTTGAACTCAATGGCTTGGTTTCTTCCAAATTGTTTAAGTGCTTTATAATTGTTTAATAAACAGCTAGGTTTGATTAAACTGGGTTCAAACTTCAAACTGAACCAAACTAATTATTGAGCAATTTAAAACATATGGTTTTGGAATAGTCTGGATTCTGGAACAGTTTGGAGCAGTTTGATTCAGTTTGGGTTCAGTTTGGACAGATTCTAATCAACAAGTTTCCAGTTTGGCCAATGGCCCTAAACTAATCAAAATAAACATTCCCATCACAATATAGAATACAAGGGACATGGAAGGGGAAAGGGAATTAGAGAGGAAGTTGAGGAACAAGGATGGGGAAGATAGGTTGGGTGAACATGGGAATGGAAAATAGGGGAAGGGGAGGGGACATTGAAAAGGAGAAGTTTGGGGAAGGGAGAGGATGGCATGATTGCATTGGAGCACAGAAGAAACTGGAGTACCATGTGAGTTGGATCTATTATGTTGGTTGTGGTTTATTAGGTCTGAACTATTACAAACCTCATTGGGATGTCATTGTGGATGTGGATGACTGATGCTATGGATGATGTCACTGATGCATGTCATTTGTAATGCCACCACCCCTCAGGTGCATTAAGTGGAAGGAGCACTACTACATTATTCAGGACAATTGGAGAGTGAAGAGTCTAAGTCAACTCAGATTGATGATGCATGAGTACCACTTCATCCTTGGACACAAGGGTCTGATTCCATCTGAAGAGTTTCGGTTGCATCAACTTCACACAACTTTCCACCACCAGATCTGATCCTGCCAACTTGATCAACACCCTGAATATGGCCCTCTAGTCAAGGAACACATGCCACTGGCATCGTCTGTAAACACAATTAGGTGTTCAGAGTGTTCAGAGCTGTTTGGACTCAGAGTGTCCTTGAATGGCTCTGAACAGCTACTGCCAAGGCTACTGCAATTACAGATGGTCATTGTCACATGACATAGGACCTGCCTTGGAGAGTTCCATACAAAGGGGTCTGCCCTCTGCTGGATCTAAGTGATCTGATCAGCCCTTCCCAAGTTATTGAACTGGCTCTAAAATCAGCTCAGTAGTTACCAAGCTGGTTAAATAACTCAGGAATTGAATGTCAGATCACTTAGAGTTGGCAGAGGATACCCTAGCTTCTGAGGGGGTCTACCTCTCCAAATATTTCCATATTTATAGCTATTTTATTTCTTGATATTCTAATAATGTTTGCTTGAGCTGCTAGCCTAGTACTGTACTGTACTGCTGCACTTGTCACTGTGCTATACAAATAACTTGAAAACTACAGATCAGATAGCTTAGAGTTGGCATAGGACCCAGCTTCTTCTGAGCTGATCTAGCTCCATAAATATTTTCACATTTTTTATCTATTTTATTTCCCAAGATATCAGGTAGTTGGCTACTCAAATTGACTTAGATAAAAAATGGTGTTCAAGATCCAGGCGACTTCCGGGCTGAAGTTTTAATTTGTGGCGTGGGGAAGTACGCCACTTGGCCACCCGCAACTTGTTCGAATTCCAACCTACCCCCCACTTTCTGCCACGTCTCCATCTCCTTTCCACATCATGGTTCCACATCACGGCTAGTACGAAGACGCACTGGCAAGGACGGAAAGACTCAGATGACTTGGGCACACACAGGCCACCCTGCCGCCGCCGGGTGATGTCCTTTTTTTTTTCTCTTCGTCGCTAACCCGTGCGGGCTGCAGGACAGTGGCGGCCGCGTCATCTCTGTCTCAAAGGCTACCCCACCACCGTACCACTCGGGCCTCATACTAGATAAGTTCCTTTTTTCTTTTCTTTTTACTGTCCCATTTTGAACTCACGGAGGACTGACCTCTCCCTTCGCGCGCACACGCAGGCCACCCACTCACCCCCCCCGTCTCGAGACACGCAAGCCACATCACCGTGTCACCGCCGGCATTGTGCCTAACTGCCGCCACCCCACGGACCTTGCCCTTACGACGTCAACACGCCCGACTCGGACTCCGTTGCCTCGACACCGCCACCACCACCATGCCGCCATCTCGACACCCTCCCCCAACTGCCCCGACGCACATGCCATCGCCACCTCAACCGCCACCACCACCGCTACCCAACCACCACGTATGCCAGCAACGCAATACATCAACAATCCGCAAGTACCGCAACCCGCCACTGTCACCTCAACTACCACCACCACCACTGCTACCGACCACCACCCATGCCAGCACCTCCACCGCCGCATCAACCCGACCGCCCTCAGCCATCTACCGACCCCGTCCTGCTGCACGCGCCACGCCACTGCAACAACACCACCCCCGCACCCCACCGACCCCGTCCCGCCCAACCGACCCCGTCCTGCCGCACGCGCCACGCCACCGCAACAACACCACCACCCCCGCACCCCACCGACCCCGTCCCGCCCAACCGCCCTGGCCCGACCTCGTTCCTCTAGTATTAGTAGCTTTATGTACTTTTATCAAATAAACAAATATATTTATTTTATTGTCCTTTAATTGCTGTGTGAAATTGAATTAATAATTTATTGTGACTGTTACTTGACTATGACATGACTATGAAATGACTACAAAAATGACTATGGATGACTTGACTACAATATGACCATGTGATGACTAAGAGATGACTATGGATTATGCAAGAAAATTGACTACCAATTGACTACCAATTGACTATGAATAGTCATCTAGAAGTCATTTTGTAGTCACTAAAAACGACATTTAGTCATTTTGTAGTCAGTTGACCCCCATCTGACTTTCTTCTGACTTTTTTCTGACTTCTGGACGACTTTCCTTTTTTACTGAGCGTGACCTGTGGCTTTCATACGGCGAGACACAATGCGCCCTCATGGCTATACCAATGCAGATGGCAGCATGGCAGAAGACCGTGATGAACAGTACACATAGAGATCATACTCACAGTGACAAAGTAGACTGTGGTGAGATATGAGAGTGGTACTTGAAGCAGCAACAGAGATGATCTAGCAAGTGAAGCAGATGGAGAGTCTGGCACACAACAGATGAGAACTGGTGTTTATACAAGAGGATAAGACATACCTGGCACACAACAGATGAGAACTGGTGTGGTGCCAGAGTGTACATGGTACTCTACTTATACTGCTACAGAGGGTGACGCTAGTAACACAGGTCACAGTAAATACTAAATACAAAGACGCATTGTTCTTCATACAGACAAAGGAGTGTGCTGTTCTGGGAGAACAAGGCGTAAGAACAATGAGAGTCCAGACTATGATATCATAGTGACATCACAATAAAGATAAGGGAACAAAGGGAAGTACAAAGACAATAGTACAAGGATGGTCTAGAGAAGTCCATGATGTCATGTACATGTGATGTCATAGATAAGAGAATACAAGAAGTCTGAGATTGTAAGGATCATAATAATCTAATCTACATGTCCTGTATATCTAATCTAAAGCAGTCCGTTATCTGCATGTCCATACGAGCCGCTAAGTGTGCGTGGGTCACTTGTTACGATCACCCGGATCGTTTCGCGGGGGGGGTTCGAGGAAGATTAGCAAGTCGGGCTGGAATGGTCACCGACGCTTACTAATCCACTTTCGTGGGAACTTGGACCGGGGTTGACTCTTCACTCTGGAGAACAAGCTGGTTGGGCTATATTCTTAAGAGACTCGAATACTGTTACAAGCTGGTACTACTGCCGTACTTATACTCTAGTGACTATGATTTTCTACTATTTTCTACGAGACGCGTAAGTGGGAAACGAGGACACGCGTATGCCAGCGAACATGCTTGCTGGCAACCCTCTGTCCTATGAGTCAGACCGAGTCAGGTATCTAGGAATAGATCCACTGCTGGCATTGCTGCGCAGTCATGTGGTCTGCGAGTCACGAGTCTGGGCCGAGTCTGAACCTAAGAAATCGAGACTGAAACCGAAACAGGAAATGCTTTTCGTGGGAAATGTCACGAGATCGTGACATAAGCCCCTCTCTTGACTTGTTTGCCCTCGAACAATGTTGCTACCCGGACTTCCTTTTCCGGTAACCACCACCACCGGTCGCAGCACTGCGGCAGGGGGACGGTTTACTAGCACACTCCTACTGCTATATACTACAATACCTGTACACATCATTTGCGCCAGACACTCCAGGGTTTTTAAATAGTAGATAAAACAGAGGAGTAAAGGATGTCAACTACAGACTCCCCACGAACGACAACACCATCCCAACCTCCAAGCTCATCCAACCCGAAAACTCCCTCCTCATCCGCCCTCGCTCGCATTGAAAACAACCTGACCAAAATCATCCAGTCTGCTCTGACCAAGAGTTATACCTCCCCCCTCCTGCTCCTACTCCTAAACCATCCACCCTCTTTACTGAAATTAGCAACATAAAGGAATCGTTGACAGCACTGCAATCGTCAATGGCACGCCTGCAAAATCAAGCAGCCTCCACCCCCCCTCCTACTGTCACGGTACACCAGTCAACCACGCACGCAACCTCAAACTCCAAACCTGTCCCAGCCAACCATCCAGAGCCACCAGCTTCGCCCACATCACATGTCAATCTCCACACCACACTCAAGCCCTCCCACCGTCCTAGCATAATAGCCCGTATCATGACAGAAGACCCCACAAACCGCCCACCTCCACACATCCTATGCAACACCATTAACGAAGCTCTCAAACGTGCATCACATTCGTGCGTACACTTATCCTCAGCCAGATGGACCACGAAGGGAAACCTAGTCCTCACCGGAGGACACGCAAACACACTCCAGCAGCTCCTCTCGGCTCGGAACAAAATTTCCGAATCAATTACCTCAAAATTCCCGAACATCCACAAACACTCAACAGCCATACGCATCGAGGCGAACATCAGATGGTCAAAAATTCGCATCAACAACATCCCAACTGGTGTATCCAACAACAGAGGACCGTGGACACCAGACGAATGCCACGAGGCTTTACTAACAGACAATCCGGGGTACACGAAACTGAATATCACGCAGAGACCAAGCTGGGTCAAACACCCTGACACGTACGGAAAGAACACAATGTCATCACTGGTCTTCGCGTTTGAAGACCCCGATGGCCATCTTGCTCAGGATCTAATCGATAGCAGACGTATGTACATCTTTGGAACAGATGCCACAGTAAAACCATGGACGGATAGTCAAGCCCCTTTTGACCGCCACACCACACCCAACATCAACACAAACCATCTCCACAACTTGCCGAACCTAACAGGGTTCACTCAAGATACGAAGAGGAAAGCGGACGACGTAGGAAGAGGCCAATTCTCACATCCCAAGACCCTTCAAGTTCGGGACCTCACCTGACGCCTTGGCGGCTTGCACGCCCCACCAACCTCAACGCTTGACAAGAAGCTATGCCATTCCCTTTACGGGGAATGGGGGAGACTTAAGATAGAAGGGAAGAACCCTGGGAAGCGGAGAGACATGGACACGTATTTTATCAAAAGTGTAGTGCTACATAGGGTAATCTGCCCTCAGGTGCACAATCATGGATTCGAAAATGTTGCTACCCTTCGCGTCGGTCTTCGTCGAAGTGGTAATCATACCTGTATTCTCGTAGTTCTGGATCCGGGCGCTCTTCGGGGATGGTGTTGAGCGCGGGGCGAGTTCGCGAGTCGGGACGCGGCAGTGGTTCGTAGATGACATTGCTTAGCCAGTCTCGGATGCGCGCGTTAGTGCGTACGAGATCGGCCTCGTGTCGAGTCTGAGTGCGCGGGTTTTGTCGTGGCGCGTGAGATCGTCGCGGGTGCGCGCTGTGTGGTTGATCGTGGGGAGTTTGCGTGGCCGCTGCGTTAGCACGGCGCTGGGGTCAATGGTGTGGGGTGACTTCGTCGGGGTCTCGCGGCATCTCCAACGCTTTGGCGAGGAAGAGCGGTTGCTGCGGGCTACGCGGGGGGTGAGGAGGTGGCGGTGGTGGTACGTTGGCGGGGCTGCGGGGTGCGAATAAGGTCCAGTCGTCGTCTTTGACTGGTGTTGGCGTCCGCGAGTCTTCACTGGCTGGTGTCGCCTGGTCGAAACCCGAAAATGTGAGGGTTTTTACCCCCCCTCCTGACGTGTAGTTGTCCTCGACTACAGGCAGTGGTGGCGATGTGACCCGCGGGCTAACTGGGCGTCTCGGACTGCACGGAGGGCGGGGTGGCGGTAGGTCGAAGGCGGGGGGTGACGGTGTGCACTCAAGGTGTAGCGCGTTGATTTGCGGGGTGTCGCCGTCGCCGAGGTCGGATCCCCCCATCATGATGAGTTCTGCGATGACGTTTTGACGGTCTTGGTAGCTGAGGCCGAGGAGGTGAGCTTTTGTGGCAGCGACAGTGATGGCGTTGATTGCGGGAGCTTGATGTTGGGCGGGGATCGTTGGGGGTACAGTTGTGCTTGGCCCTGTCGGGGCGACTGTGACCGTATGGACTTGAGCCGGTGGGTATGCGGGCGGGTATGCGGGACAGCGGTCGGCCATGTGGCCTTGCTGTCGGCAACGGAAACAACGACCTTCTCGACGACACGTGTCGCGTTCTGTGGGGGTCAACGAGGTGTACCGCGGTTTATGCGAAATGATGGCGTCGATGTCCATCGGAACGACGCCGTCGAAAGCTGGTGTACTGGGTGCGGGTGGCGGGATGAACGAGGTAGTGAGCGCGGGGTCTGGTTTCTTGGGTGCGCGACTCCCTCGCGCGGCGAGACAACTAGCGAGGGTGCGCGCCCGCTGCGCCTCAGCGCGGGCCGCGGTCTGCCACTCGGTCATCGTTTCTGGCATCGTGGTGCGCAGTAGGCAGGCGCGGAGCAATGGGACAGTGAGTCCTCTTCAGAAGAACTCGACCGTGCCACTTGCGTCGCGATGCCACTCGGCTACGTGGGCGAGTCGCTCGAAGGTCGCGATGTAGCCGTCTACATCGTCCCCGTTCATCGCGAGTGTCGTTAATTGTTGGTACGCGTTTTGTTTGCTGAGGTTGTCTGTCCACGCCATTTTGAAGGCGGCTTCGAAAGTTGTCCACAGTTGCTCGCTGGTTTCGGCAATGGGGTTTGTTGTACGCGTGGTGCTGTCGTCGAGCTCGCGTTCCCTCAGATCGACCCAGTCGTTTACGGCTGGTCCTCTGATGAAGCCGCATGCGAGCCCTACACGGGAGAACGGGTTGACTATGAGTTCATGGTTGCGGTTGGTACGGCGGTACTGGCGAAATTCCCGAAGGAATTGTTCGCTCTGTGCGCGATCACCGGTGAAGGTGGTCGGTGCGGTGCCCTTGAGGGTACCGGTGAGTGGGGCAGCAGCCATGACGGGGGCGGTGATTGGGACTGTTGGGATTGCGTATGTGGTGAAGACGTTGACGGGCGGGATGTACGTTGCGATGACTGCTTGGGTGAGCTCTTCAAGGGTCTGTTGCGGTTTGGCGTGTTCTTCGATGAGTGCGGTATCTACGTGGACAGGGGTCAATTGGCGGAACGCGGCGGTTAACTCAGCGACGGGGTCTTCGGTGTCAACGTCTTCTGTCAATCCTGTTGTGGGGTTGATTGGTGCAGGGGCGGTCGCGGGCAGGAGATTCTCGGGGTTTTCGGTGTCGGTGTCGGACCACCAGCCGAAGCCGAGGTCGTTGTTGCAGGGGATCTTGAAGGAGCTTTTGGTGACGAAGTCGTCATCACGTTTCTCCAAGATGTGCCAACGGTGGTTGATGAACTCGACATAGAAGGCGTGCCCGTTGATGTGGGCTCGGTAGCCTTGTCGCGTGTCTCGGTGTGCGTAAGCCCAGTAAGCTTCGCCTAGTACGTGTGCGGGGAGGTCGTTAGACCAACGGCGTGTGACTACGACCCAGGAATCGTCGTCGGGGATGTCGAGGGTTAAACTAGCCACGGTGCTCGGACTGTGCTAGTGGGCGTGGGTTGCTACTACGGTGGCCGTGTGCGATCGGCAACGCGGGGTCGGTGGGATCACAAGGCTCGCGGCGCCGCGCGAGAAGCTAGGGTAGATTCGAGTCTTATGTTATGATCACCCAGATCGTTTCGCAGGGGGGTTCGAGGAAGATTAGCAAGTCGGGCCGGAATGGTCACCGACGCTTACTAATCCACTTTCGTGGGAACTTGGACCAGGGTTGACTCTTCACTCTGGAGAACAAGCTGGTTGGGCTATATTCTTAAGAGACTCGAATACTGTTACAAGCTGGTACTACTGCCGTACTTATACTCTAGTGACTATGATTTTCTACTATTTTCTACGAGACGCGTAAGTGGGAAACGAGGACGCGCGTATGCCAGCGAACATGCTTGCTGGCAACCCTCTGTCCTATGAGTCAGACCGAGTCAGGTATCTAGGAATAGATCCACTGCTGGCATTGCTGCGCAGTCATGTGGTCTGCGAGTCACGAGTCCGGGCCGAGTCTGAAACCTAAGAAATCGAGACTGAAACTGAAACAGGAAATGCTTTTCGTGGGAAATGTCACGAGATCGTGACATCACTTATCAACAGACTGCCGCACCATCTCCAGTTACGCGTTCCTCATTGACAGCGGCGCAGTCTCGTGGTCCTCAAAGCGGCAGGAGATTGTCTCCCTGTCCACCACCGAGAGCAAGTACGTCGCGGCGACACATGGATTGAAGGAGGTGCTCTGGATGTGCAGCCTCCTCTCCGAGGTGTTTGGCCCCTTCAAGGACGCGACGACGATGCTGTGCGACAATCAGTTGGCCATCGCGCTTGCCCATGACCACCAGTACCACGCACGCACAAAGCACATCGACGTGCGGTACCATTTCATTCGCTGGGTCGTTGACCAGGGTGTCGTCCGGCTCATCTACTGCCCGACCAAAGACATGGTGGCCGACATGCTCACGAAGGCGCTCCCATCTCCCAAGGTGAAACACTTTGCTGCAGGACTCGGCCTCTGCGTGAAGTGAGGGGGAGTGTTGAGATCGAGCACAGATAATGCATGATGAACATTTGCTTCCGTCCCGCGTATTCTAAAACTTACTATAGCACAAATTTCAGAGATGTCAACGAGTTATCATCAAACGAGTGTACTCACGAGTGTGACTCGTTTGTGACGAGTACTCGTGCTCGCGAGTACTCGTTCCCACGGGTACGCGCGAGTACAAGTTTCCACTTTCGAACACGCGAGTACTCGTGTACTCGCGGGGTCACGTGACCATTTTCCGGGTTGGCAAAGCAAGTGGCAAAGATTTGGTTTATTACACAGAAAGTAAATAATACAGTACTGAGTAAGTAACTACTTGTTTAATCCACACTGCAGCGCTCGCAATCTGTGTCAGTGCCGCTGTCTGAGCCCATTGGCTGGCGTGTCGCGTCGCTCCGTCATCGACTCGTCGTGGTCATCCCCTTGGTCGTCCCTGTTGTTGACCATCGCCCCGCCTTCGTAAGTCGACGGGCATTTCCTCGTTGTCGTAATCGATGGGTATTGACCCGTGGTCCGAGTCGTCGTCGACGGGCATTGCCCGGTCGTGGTCGTGGTCGATGGACACTGGCCCGTCGTGGTTCCGTCGCCGTCGTCGCCTCGCCCCATTGCTGCCAGTGTTGCTGGTGTCATAGTCGTGGCTGCTGCTGGGTGACGGCTGGAGTTCATGCAGCTCGAAGCTGCGTCGGTGAACTTGAGGCGTGTTGTCGTAGTCGTAGTTTGTCGTTCGGTCCAAGTGGCTTGGATTGGTCGGAGATTCACGAGAGATTATTCAGCCATGTATGAAACTGGCAATCACCGAGCGGGCGTGGAAAAGGTTTCCTATGGCCACGGCTTCCCACGCTTAACGTTCAAGACTACGACATCCACAACCACGCCAACGCATGTCCTGTCCCAAACACGACGACGACGGCCTATCACGGCCATCCCAACGACGACTACGACACAGCGGGCCGTGGCAATAACGACGACGACACACCGATGACGGTTCAAAACAACAGCAAGACTGGCTCAAACAACAACGACAACGCGATAGACATCAACGACGAGCGACGACAGGACGGCAAGCCAAGCTCAAACGACGACGACAACGCGATAGACGGCGGCAGCGGCGCGGCGATAACACGACAGGTGACGGCAGTGACCCGGATGCGATGACGGGGGGGCAGCTCTACGCTGGGGCAGGGGCGTTGTATACTAGTACAGTAGTTGTAGCTATTCTTTAGTAGTGTAGTTCCTAAATAACAAGGTACCTTTGAGTACTCGTTCAAAACGAGTACCCGTGCGACTCGAACGAATACGAGTACTCGCACTCGTGAGTACTCGCGGCTCAGACGGGTACTCGCGGCGCGAGTACGAGTGTCAGTCCGGAAAACTCGACGAGTACTCGCCGCTGCGAGTACGAGTCGAGTACGAGTACGTGTTCGGAGATTTCCGATGAGTACTCATACTCGCGAGTGTCACTCATTGACATCTCTAAGCACAATACATCCGTTCCTTGTCCTGTCCCCCTGAATATACTACTAGTATGACAGCCATACGTATCAGACTTTGGACTCCGTAGTATAAGTACTTTCGTTCCCTCGTACCTAGCACCTCAGACATCGCTCGTACCACGCGATCCTGAGACTTTGTGTTCTATCTAGTTCGCCTCGCGCGCTGCTTCCGAGCTCCCGAAACTATCCATAACTTACAGTCCTAGTGTACCAATCAGTCAGAGTCAGAATCGATGGGGCAGCTGACGTGTATCTCATCTGAAGTGCCCGCGAGAGTCAGCTCGAGAAGCTCGATACCGCCCGTATTTCCAGTGCACCTAACAACTGCCCGCGCATGCGCACGTCCACATTGGGCACGAACTCGGGAGTCCTAGAGAAAGAAGAAAGAGCACACATTCCTCTCCATCTTGCTCGTCGACCTTGCCACTGATCCATTCCGCTCAGTGGCCCTAGTCTCCGCCGCGGGACTCGCGAAGACACGCTGAGGACGTCTGGGCCCAGACTCTCATTGCTCACGTAGCCAGCGACTTCCGTCACCATGCACGACGTACCATCCGCTGGCATCTGCCAGGGCCCAGGAGCGGAAAGACGAAGGTGCAGCTGTAACAGCTCTACATTCGTTTTGCTGGTGCTTGATGGCACGACCAGACTGGGTGCCACAGCCGGCCGGTCGAGGATGACGTGCGCGGGCGCAAGGTGGAGGGCAAGGTCCGTGTTCGCGCTCAACAATATCAGTACATGCCTTCCGTCTCCATACCCTTCTTCCCGGATAGACTGGCTCCGAGCAAAAATGCGTACAGACGGCCGAAGCATCTCCGCCCCATGACCCTAACATTAGGCTCCCGCTCCCTGGTCTGCTACCAGCACACAATTCACCTTTACTACTGCAACGCAAGGTGTGCAAGCTGAGCGGGGGGCGCAGACGGTCGCCTTACATATATGGAGTTTTAGGTCTACATCTTAGCGTTCGAATCGTGACGTCGTCGTGTACTGCCAGTGTGATGTGGGCCGCAGTTCAGCTGGAACGCATATATGCACTGTTACTGTTCCGGCTGGTCCCGAATGACTGTGTACTTGTAAGGTCTCGATGTGATTCGTCTCCCACCATCACCGGGAACACCAGTTTGTGTATGTGTGTTTTGTTCTTTGATACCCCCTCGCTGCAACATTCTGTCGTACTGTACTGGGCGACTCAGACAGATCACGCGATTCAGGAGAGTTTAGACGGGTTTATGAGTTTCCGAGTACGTGTCGTGTGTTATGTATAGTTGGAATGACGCGACATGTGACGGAAACTATAGACGGCTATAATGCGAGGATATCGAGTAGCGATCGTGCAGGGATAAAAAAACGGAGAGTATGGATGAGAGCGGTATCATGGGGAGACCCGTACCCTTCTCCTCAAGAAAACACTAAGTCGTAATGAATGTGGTGATCGAATGAGAGATAGACACGCAAGGAAGACATTCGAAAAAAAGAGAGAACAAAAAAGAGCGTACATGAATTAGATTCACTCCTCCCGCCGGAGTTCCCAGTGCACCCCTGCAGGAAACACGACGCAGCGTAATGTCGATCCCAGCTGAGGTTATCTCCACAGCGCGAGACGCGATGACCTTGATTCGCCTTGGAAAACTTGGTTGCCAGCGTGGCCTACAAGCGGAGTGTGCGAAGCACCTGCACGTTCTAAAACAGCGAGCCGACTTGCTTGTACAGCGCACTTGTAGCGAGACCGTACGTACCGACCAGTCAGTGCCAGAGCCGAGGCGGACAGCCATCGCGTACCCCATCTGAAGAGACAGTTTGAGACGCTCGAGCTCCGCGCCCGTATTTCCCAGGGCGCCTAACAACCGCCCGCGGGTGCGTGACGTCCACATCGGGGGCACGAGTACGAGTACCAGCACCTTCAGCGCGCCGCCAAGCGCACTAAACAGCGCCGCGGGTTTTAAGGCTGGAGTGCTGTCGAGCATGACGAGGCAAGGCGCGCCTGCGGGCGGCACGCCGAGTAGCTCCTGTCGAAGGAAGCAGTATCAGCGCTGACAAGCGCGCGCATCGAGTGCCGTCGGCCACAAAATTTCAGATCTGTGACTGCAAAGAGAACCAACAGGAGTTTTCGGAACATTGGACTAAGAGCAGGTAAGTCTATCATGTAATTGGTGGCCCGACGACACCAAATATAAGCTCAGTGACATTATCACAAGACGAGGCAATGACAAACCCACAATAAGGATTGAGGTTTCCATGTCATTATTGTTCTGGAAGAGCAAGCCTGAAGCAGCTGGGGTGGTACCGTAACGAGCACTCGTGATGGAGCCAGGATGTCGCTGGCCTTAATGAAGCGTGAGCCCTGCACGGATTATCCCTGCACTCGCAGCTGGCTCTAAGCCTTGCCTGATCCATTTCTGTCTTTGTGTGATCAAGGCGCACGACCAGATGACGGTGAGGTATCCCATCAACCGACCTTTTCGAAACCACAACGGTCCACGGGCCACGGCGGGAAATGACCGGAGGTAGCAAGGAAATCCGACTGCATGAGGTTTCCGATTTGGCGGAGCTTTATTCCAGGTCGTCGAGGCTAGGCGCCGGCCCTTTCAGCAGGGGAGGGGTTAGTTAGGCCAAATTCAGCTAACTGAGCTAAGAACGTAACGTAGTCCTCACGAAGCAGTGCCTTGCGTTCTGGAATGGAACGCACTTGAGGCTGTGGGCACCAAAGGTGGTGGCGGGGAGTCGCTCAGCGATGGAGAGAGTTAGCACCATTACGGTAGTGCTTCTCACGTCGGTAGGGGGAGGATTCGGGCTGGCGTGTCCTCTCTTTGGACCTGTTTGGACGAACTCCTGGGTCCCCCAATAGGCAAGGAAATACCCACATTAGGCACTTTAGAGTGGCAACTCATCTCGAGAAGCCTTGAGTCGCCTTGATCATGAGTCGGGTGTACGTACATGTATGCGGAGGTAACAGGGCACCGTCAGCCAAAGCGGGGCTTGGGCCATGCCATCAGTCCCCTCTGGTCTACGCTTGAAATCCGCACACTTGTATTATGGGTATATTCAGTCTAAGTTGGTCTCGTATCATTGTCTCCACCCAGAGTACGCCCACCGGTGCATAAGAACTCCTGAGCCGGATCCACAGTATCTGGGTTTTCGTCATCGTGCGTCGTGTGTCCCCTGCTCTTATGCGTCACGCCCGTGCGACTCGTAGTCTGAACACCGAGCCCGTGCTATCTTGATCACATCACCGTCATCATGGTCTGGTCGTAAGAAGCCCCAAACCAAATGACGAAAACATATCCCTACAGCCCTCGCACGCACTCGAACACTTGCGAAAAGCAGACGGGGGCGGGCCAGTTCTTCATAGCACCGCCCACTCAAGCTGGTCTGAGAATGGCGCTCACGCTCATGGACAAGATCAACTTCGAAACACTCCGTGTGCCTTTAGGCATACGTCTATCTGCACCTTCTGCTGTCTCTTCCGCCACCCCACTCGTCTGACTGGAGTTTTCGAAAACAGAGCACATATTCGAGCAGCCATTCCACATGGGTCTGGCGGGGAACGCACTCCACGCCACCACCATGTGTTCGGTATTTGTATTTACTTCTACGACCGCCGCGAGCTCTGCTAGAGCCACTGGGAGAGCGACAGATGAAGCGCAAGTAGATGAATGGGCATGGAAGTGGTCTAGGACATCAGGTTCAATCGTACAAATCATACATGGCTCAACTAGTACGATTCCTGGACCATTCAGCAGTAGACGCACTTATCCTTCCTTGTCAACTGCGCTAAGAAAATAACTTGTACGGGAATATTGATTGATTCCCAGAACAGTGTAAACCAACGATCTTTTCTATGTTAATGTGATTTCGACCGAAGACTGAGAGGGACCTAAAAGCTTGACGAGATATTTTCCTAACAGATGCAAGAACAAACGTACCAGATCAATACCCATAAGAAAGCGCGCAAACCACTCATCAGAGTGCTCTTCAGAAGGGGCAGCAAGGTGTTGTCGGATCTTTGAGTCAATATATCCCTCACGATAGTCAACCTCCGCTTGGGTTAAAGCCGATTCCGCTGACATGTCTGAGAGACGTAAGAAGGTGGCTTGCTTCAAGATGAGGATAACAGCTGTAACAAGCATTAAATACACCCTAAAAACGGTAAAGGGAAATACCAAAGATCAAATGATAACCGCCAAGACTGGTGGGGGTGAGCTAAAGAGATAAATATGGTAAGCAAGGGACAAATGACAATGATACAAGCAAACACATTTTGAATTGTTGGAAACGACATAATCTGGTCGACCTTAGGAAGAAGTGAGATGTTCGGTTGAGTAAACATATGGGAGAGAACTTACAAACTGAAAAACCAAATGAACAAATCATTAACAAGCTGGAAAGGAGAGAATCCACGCACGCGCTAGTAGGGAAAAGATGAGTCCGGTCAATGGAGTGTGATCAACAAGAAAAAAAACGCAGCAAGGTAATCAGCAACTTACACGCTGAATGCCCGAGACAAACGACGTTAGCAGGCTTCAAACACAGCGAGCCACGGCAGCCACTCACTTCCTGGAGAGCCGAGGATAGGCGTCGTCAGCAGGCTTCAAACACAGCGAGCCACAGCAGCCACTCACTCTCTGGAGAGCCGAGGACAGGCGTCGTCAGCAGGCTTCAAACACAGCGAGCCACGGCAGCCACTCACGAACTGGAGAGCCGAGGACAGGCGTCGTCAGCAGGCTTCAAACACAGCGAGCCACGGCAGCCACTCACTTCCTGGAGAGCCGAGGACAGGCGTCGTCAGCAGGCTTCAAACACAGCGAGCCACGGCAGCCACTCACTCTCTGGAGAGCCGAGGACAGGCGTCGTCAGCAGGCTTCAAACACAGCAAGCCACGGCAGCCACTCACTTCCTGGAGAGCCGAGGATAGGCGTCGTCAGCAGGCTTCAAACACAGCGAGCCACGGCAGCCACTCACTCTCTGGAGAGCCGAGGACAGGCGTCGTCAGCAGGCTTCAAACACAGCGAGCCACGGCAGCCACTCACTCCCTGGAGAGCCGAGGACAGGCGTCGTCAGCAGGCTTCAAACACAGCGAGCCACGGCAGCCACTCACTCTCTGGAGAGCCGAGGACAGGCGTCGTCAGCAGGCTTCAAACACAGCGAGCCACGGCAGCCACTCACCAACTGGAGAGCCGAGGACAGGCGTCGTCAGGAGGCTTCAAACACAGCGAGCCACGGCAGCCACTCACGAACTGGAGAGCCGAGGACAGGCGTCGTCAGCAGGCTTCAAACACAGCGAGCCACGGCAGCGACTCACGAACTGGAGAGCCGAGGACAGGCGTCGTCAGCAGGCTTCAAACACAGCGAGCCACGGCAGCCACTCACTTCCTGGAGAGCCGAGGACAGGCGTCGTCAGCAGGCTTCAAACACAGCGAGCCACGGCAGCCACTCACGGACTGGAGAGCCGAGGACAGGCGTCGTCAGCAGGCTTCAAACACAGCGAGCCACGGCAGCCACTCACTCCCTGGAGAGCCGAGGACAGCGTCGTCAGCAGGCTTCAAACACAGCGAGCCACGGCAGCGACTCACTTCCTGGAGAGCCGATGATAGGCGTCGTCAGCAGGCTTCAAACACAGCGAGCCACGGCAGCCACTCACGAACTGGAGAGCCGAGGACAGGCGTCGTCAGCAGGCTTCAAACACAGCGAGCCACGGCAGCCACTCACTCTCTGGAGAGCCGAGGACAGGCGTCGTCAGCAGGCTTCAAACACAGCGAGCCACGGCAGCGACTCACTTCCTGGAGAGCCGATGATAGGCGTCGTCAGCAGGCTTCAAACACAGCGAGCCACGGCAGCCACTCACGAACTGGAGAGCCGAGGACAGGCGTCGTCAGCAGGCTTCAAACACAGCGAGCCACGGCAGCCACTCACGAACTGGAGAGCCGAGGACAGGCGTCGTCAGCAGGCTTCAAACACAGCGAGCCACGGCAGCCACTCACTTCCTGGAGAGCCGAGGACAGGCGTCGTCAGCAGGCTTCAAACACAGCGAGCCACGGCAGCCACTCACCAACTGGAGAGCCGAGCATAGGCGTCGTCAGCAGGCTTCAAACACAGCGAGCCACGGCAGCCACTCACGAACTGGAGAGCCGAGGACAGGCGTCGTCAGGAGGCTTCAAACACAGCGAGCCACGGCAGCCACTCACTTCCTGGAGAGCCGAGGACAGGCGTCGTCAGCAGGCTTCAAACACAGCGAGCCACGGCAGCCACTCACGAACTGGAGAGCCGAGGACAGGCGTCGTCAGCAGGCTTCAAACACAGCGAGCCACGGCAGCCACTCACGAACTGGAGAGCCGAGGACAGGCGTCGTCAGCAGGCTTCAAACACAGCGAGCCACGGCAGCCACTCACTCCCTGGAGAGCCGAGGACAGGCGTCGTCAGCAGGCTTCAAACACAGCGAGCCACGGCAGCCACTCACGAACTGGAGAGCCGAGGACAGGCGTCGTCAGCAGGCTTCAAACACAGCGAGCCACGGCAACCACTCACGGACTTGAGAGCCGAAGACAGGCGTCGTTAGCAACATCAAAACGCAGCGGGACGGTAGCTGCTCACAAACTGGATCGCAGTGCATGGTCAGGTCAGTCGATGTCAAAACTGCGACTAAGAGCCGACACTCACCAACTACGAGTTGGGCCATCATGAGCCATGCATCGCAATTTAAGACTTTATTAGCTTACCCAGATGTATGGAAACGGGGAAAGACATTCCTGGACAATATCTTTGGCGTCCATGCCAGTGCGGGAACGGACACTGCAATGCTTGTTGTCATCATCGCGCACTTCGCCCCTTTCAATTGGCGCACTCACCGCTGCAAAGCTCTCTTAACACTCAATTCTAAATTTCCCCTCTGCACGGCCAAAAGCATTAATCCGACGATGTCGTCATTCAAAGCTGCAGCCGTGGTCTCAATAAGCTTATCGCAGCCCAGACTTTGCTTGTGCATTTCTGCCGGAAAGCATTAGCACCTAACTCCAATATTTACCTCTCAACCTACGTTCTAATCGCACGAATCTCACATCATCACCAAGGGGATTCACGTAGTGCTCTTGAAATCGTTTCTCCGCCACATCAGACACGTCGTCGTCTGGGCTTCCGAAATCCTCCACATGGATTTGGACATTTCGCCGAAATTGATCGTACTTTGTAAACACAGCAATCACAGGGACTGAACATTCTTTGTTAAATACAGTCACGAATCTCCGTAATGACGCACCATTCCGTTCAGGACAGATGTCTTTGAAAAATTTAAGATCGAGCTCTGGTCGCTGGTTGTCCATTGGCACGCAGAACCTTAAGATATGACAGTCAGTTGTCGTAATCGCGAACACTCGGGAATCCAACCATATTGCATGCAATCTGTCTCGCAGTCGCCCTTCTTTACACTTGCGTTGAATGAATTCTCGCAACATATCAAGTTCCCCTGCGCTACCTGACTCGATCCCGCGAGAGTCATGGAAAACATAGCCTCGATGATTGGAAAACACAAGTTCGTCGTCGATCCTGTGCTCGCCTCGCTAGCTACATTTTAGAGGCAACCGAAGAGAAGTACCACTGTCACTTACATCCATGGACGGGTCGACTTTAACCTGGCCGCAGTGAGATCAGATTCGCAGACAAAAGGTTGGACTATGTACCTCCTCCTCTCCCCGGTAAATGACAGGGCTCTCTGTCGTTTCACAGATTCGCTGCAGGATAGACGTCTTGCCTGCGTTCGCCCGTCCTATAATGAGCACTCGAAACTGGACTTCTGGAATTCGACGACGCGGCTGCTGGGTATTCATTGGAGCGATGGTGTTTGTGAAGGTGGTCTGAGAGCCAAAAACGCGAGTGACGTCTGCCGGCTATAGGAGCAATTCGACGGCTTTCTGGTACCAGAGAACAACCAAAGACTCACGGATTTAGATTTCTTGTACACAAAAGTCACGGTAACGCGATGCTTGCTATCTGTAAAGCCGCTCAGCAAGAAGTGGACTGTATTGGGCACAAGACATCACCACCTTCCAGACGGACAACCTTGTCGTCTCCGAACTTGTATGGCTTAAACTCGACAGAAACCTTAGCAACCGTTATCTTGAAAAGTCTTCCGAGTCGCTGGATGGTCAATGTAGCACTGGTGTGGGCCTTAAGATAGCTATGCGGAATAAATTAGCATTCGATGGTGAGTGTAAACACGGCCGATGACACGAACATGTTGAGGTTCCAACGAACAAGGGCGCCATTCTTGAATTTGTGAGACTTGCGTGTGGCGCCGGCATCGTCCTTGAACACGAGCTCGAGATCGGATGTAGGACGTGTCTCGATAAAATCGACAGATATTTCTACGTGACTATATTAATTATTCTCAGAAGCAAAGGTAGGTCCTGTATACCTTTCAAATGAATAACTCTGTGGTGAATCGGTCAGCTTATGCTTATGCCCGAGAGAAAGCTGTTCGACTAACTGGGCTTGATCGTCCATATCAGTTACAGATCGTGAATTCGATTCCATCTCAAGATATGATGAATTTGGTTGTTTAAGCTTGAGTGCTGTGTGAAGCACTTCGATGAAGCAGATGGATGTACGAGCGACGGATGAAGGTAAGACGCAAGTACCGTGAGACAAACACAGCAGCATTGCGCAACCTGCCACGTGACTTTCTCAACATGCCTGAGACTGACCGACCCGTCAACTCTCCTAGTCGACCTCAAGGCCGACCTCGCCGATTGGCTCAACTTGTGGTCGTTGGCGTTTCTCTCAGAAAAAAACTACACCAATTCCCAGTTATCAGAAACAGTCAGCTCGACAACATCTCCTTCAGCCACCCTTGTGACCTTCTCAACAACGAGAAACCAAGCCTATCCCTCAGATGAAGTACGCATCCAATTATTTTCGCTCAGGACGTCAGTCTGGCTCAGAACTCGAAAAAGGGTCCACGTGTCCGCCTACTTGATCTCAGGGCCAACGACGCATTGGAAGAGCACGCCAAACCTAGCCCATGATCCGTCCCACCCATTCTCCGCAGCAAGACCCACGTCACGAAGACGCGACTGTGTTGTCTGAGCCCAGACTCTACCCAGCTGGGTGCCGCGGCCGGCTTGTCGAGGAGGACGTGCGCGGGCGCGAGGCGGAGGGCAAGCAGTCCTGGGTGGTTCGTGTTCGTACTCAACAATATCGGTACGTGCCTTCCGTCCCTTCTCTCTCACATGCCCGGTTGAGAAAGCACCTCCGCACCACTACCCCAACGTTACGGTCCCGGTCCCCGGTATCGGCGCCTTTGACACCAGCGTACTCTTCCGCCTTCTCATGGTGTACAAGCCGCGCGGGGGTGCAGACGGTTGCACTATAATGCGTATTCACTGTCACTGTTCAGATCGAACTTCCGAAAGGTGGTGGTCGACTCGATTAGGTTGGCCGAAATCAGCTTATGGTACAGTAAAGTAACGTCTCAATGCAATCTACTTATCTTCCACCGGAAACACCGGTGTGTGTAAATGTGTATTCTTCTGATACATGCTCGTTGTAAGACTGTCGTAAATTCGATTATACTGCACTTGGTCAATAGTGCAGCTCTTCTCAAGAGAAGCGAAGCGCGCGATTGGGAAGAGTTTAGACAAACTGATGAGTTGCTTAGTACGTGTCGTGTCATATACACGATAGGAGTAACGTGATGAATAAGAGCTTTACGACAGAACTATAGACAGCTATAATGCGAGGATATCGGGTAGCGATCGTGCAGGATCAACAAAAACGAGAGAGTGGATAGACCCGAACCATTCTCTCCGTAAAAAAAAAAGGTACAGTCGTAATGAGTGTGGCGATCGAATGAGAGAGATATGTGCGCAAAGAAAACATCCAAAAAAGAGAAGAAAAATGAGCATGCACGAGTTCAGTTCACGCGTACCCACTCCCCACGCTCGAGTTCCCAGTGCGCCCCCGAAGGAAACACGACGCAACATAATCCCGATCCCAGTGGAGGACGTGTCCACAGCGCGAGACGCGACGGACCTTCCTCCGACTTGGCAGCCTCGGTCGCCAGCGTTGTCCGTAGGCGGAGCGTTCGAAGCGCCTGGACGTTCGGTAACAGCGATCCGACCTGTTTGTACAGCGCTTGAAGCGAGACCTAGTACTGATCGTCAGAGAAAGAGCCGAGGGGGGACAGCCGACGCGTACCTCATCTGAAGTCCCGTCGAGACTCAGCTCGAGCGCCTCGAGCCCCGCACCCGTATTTCCCAGCGCGCCCAATAACCGCCCGCGCGTACGCACGTCCACATCGGGCGCGAGAACGAGCACGAGCTCCTTCAGTGAGCCACCGAGCGCGCCAAACAGGGCCGCGGGGCGCAGACCGTCGTACAGGGTGCTCGCAATGTGTAGCGTCACGCGGCGCAGCGGACGACCAGGAGCGAGCGCGGCCGCAAGGCCAAGACTGCTATCGAGCATGGCAAGGCGCGGCACAGCGGCTGATGGGACGTCCTGCGCTGCGGGGGGCACACCGACGAAGTGAGGTAGAGCTAGGTGGGTGAGACGCGCACGCACGGGCGCGGCGAGAAAACCGTCGAAGAACGCGTAGGGCAGCGTGTCTGCGAGCAGCGTCAGGTGCGTGAGCGTACCCGGCGCCGCGGAGAGCAGCTCCGCGTCGAAGGCTGGTAGCGTCAGCGCCGACAGCGCGCGCATAGAGCGGAGCGCCAAGGCTAACGCGAGCACGAAAGACGGGCCGTGCGCAGGCGGGTAGGCGCGTAGCATCAGCGTCGTCACGAGTGCCGCGAGATGTGGTGCGCCTGCTAGCCGCGCGACGCAGGCGTCAGCGTCGTCTGCGGACAGCTCGAGCGTGCGGTAGAGCGCCAGCTGCGCGGCGGCACTGAAGCGCTTCGAGACGCGGGCTAGGACGGGCAGCCGCGAGCGCGGGACATGCGCTAAGACGAATGAGAGCGGGATCGGAGGGCTCTGGCGCGCCTGCTGTCGGGCGAGCCGTGGCGTGCGAGGCTCGAATACCTGCGGGGAAGTCACTATTATGCGCTGGGGCGGTGGTGGTGGTGGAGGTGCGTGGGCGGGCTCGGTTGGGGAGTGCAGGAATGCGGGTGAGCTGAGTGTGCGGGCGCGGGTGGGGTGCGTCTGGAAGGAGGACCGTGCGCTGGGTGGAACAATGTATGTTGGTACGCTTGGGAACATCTCAGACATGCGCGGGAAGGTAGGTGAGACAGGCGAATCGGTGCAGGCCATGTCCAGCTCGGAGATAATGCTAGCACGTCGCCCGAGGCCGCTGGGAGGACGGATATCTGAAGATGCAGGCGATGGCGAGCGGCTAGGAGAGCGGGGCCATGGGACATTGGAGATGTGGGAAATGGCCTTGGAGGAGGGGCGTCCTCGACCCCTGCGAAAATGTAACATGGAAGTAAAGGTTGACATCCGCCGGCGCAGGGATATCGAGATGGAGGATTGAGATGTCGACGAGATCGTAGATGGTGAATGTGTGAGACTTGGCGTGTCTTTGATGTCGGGATTTTGGGACTGCTTGAACCTACGCATGAAGGACGGCATGGTGGAAGGAGGAGGAAGAGGGAGTCGTAGGGGGGAAAAGGGAACAGATAGGCCAGAAGCAAGGCCGTCCAAGTGGAGTGCGAATGAGCATTTTGAAGTCGTGTGTAGGATGGTGATTTGCAATACAAGTTAAATTTAATTTCCGAGGTTCTACGGAGATGGGTGGCCATGCCAGTGGGTGCAGTCACGCATTCACGCCGATCTTGGTCCTTCTATTTTGATTTCGTCCACGTCTTGACGATCGAGCAACCCTTCCTCCCACCGGGCTGACGATCTTCAGGTCCCACCTTTGACCAAGACATTCCCGGGTTCGGCGAGGTGAAATGTTCAGAGTGTGCGCTCTCTTCACACGGCGCTCAGTATGAGGCAGGCCATACTGGGACGACAACAACCCTTATTTTTGAAAAGCGATCGTTGGATGGTCAATGTAGCACTGGTGTGGGTGGTGTGGGTCCTAGAATTAATTAGCATTCGAAGGTGAGAACTAATGACACGAACGTGTCGAAGTACCAACGAACAAGGACGCTCTCCTTGAGTTATTCGACTTGTGTGTGACACCGGTATCGTCCTTGAAAACGAGCTCGCGTTCAGATGTAGGATGTGTCTTGATGATATTTCTGCCCAATTACATCAGTTCGGCTCAGAGACAATGGTGGGTCATATATACGTTCAAATGAATAACTCTGTTCGTGAATCGATCGGCCTATTCTCGAGAGGAAGTTACTTGGGAAGCTGTTCGACTGACTGAGCTTCGTCATCCATATCAGTTGCAGATCGCGCCTTCGATTCCATCCGAAGAAATATGGTGATTAGCTCCGGTACTGTGTGAAGAATTCTGATGAAGCAAAGGTGTACGAGTGAGCGACGGATAGAGGTAGGTAGAGCTGAAGCCGCAGGAAAGTTGTGCGTTGTTCTGTTCCCACAACACGCCTGGAACCGCCAACTCCCGTCTCTTGTCTTCAACTCTCCGGTGACATCGATGACACGTAGTCTCATTTATCACGGCAAGAGACAGTCAGCTCGACAACGTCACCCTTATGGCTTTTCAACAGATGAAAAAAAACCCCCGTTTGGCCTGGCTTGTTACCGCTTGTAGCTCTCAAATACCCTTTCGGCCAACGCTCCGACCTTTCTCACATCCCTCTCATTTACGCTAGTTCATCATGGGAAGGAGCAGTCAGCTCGACAGCACCTTCCTATATCGAACTTGTAACACCCAAAATAAACCAAGCCTACCTCTCAAGTTATAGGTATACACCCCCTTTTTGTCGCGCGAGACAATGCGGCTAACCTTGTGCTGGCGCAGAGCTCAAAAATGATCCAGGCGCAGCGCACTTGTCTCATCACAAGGCCTGTTCTGTTCCAACTTTCCCGTCTACGACAACATGCCTGGAACCACCAACTCCCGTCACCTCTCTGAAGACATGGGTAGTCGACCACGCCGACTGGCTCGGCTTGTGGCAGCTGGCGTCTCCCTCAAATATCCAACTAAGATTACCCCTCAAATAGAGTAAGCACCAAACTTTTTCCGCCAAGGACACCGGTCTGGCTCAGAGCTTAACAAGGATCCAGGTGCCCGCCTGCCCGAGCTCAAAGTCAATATCATCCCCTCCATTTTGCCCGCCGACCTAGCCATTGATCCCTTCTTCCCAATCTCCCCGCAGGACCCACGTCATGAAGACGCGACGATGGCATCTGTGCCCAGACTCTCATTGATCGCGTAGCTAGCGACTTCTGTGACCATACACGACGTCTTGTCCGCTGCGTCGGAGCCGACTGCCAGGGGCGGCAAGACGCAGGAGTAGCTGTAGCAGCTCTACGTCTGGTGAGCTCGCCGTCGTATTGCTCGTGCTTGATGCGCCCAGACCCAGCTGGGTGCTGCAGTTGGCCGGTCGAGGAGAACGTGCGCAGGCGTGGGGGTAAGCAGTTCGGTTCGCGCTCAACAAGATCAGTACGTGCCTTCCGTCTCCTCAAATTCTCGGAAAGACCTGGCGCGCGAGAATGCACATGCCCGGCCGAAACGCGTCTGGCGCCGTCTGCACTATAACCCCAACGCCACCCTCTCGCTCCGCAGGCTGGTACCAGCACACGATTATCCTTTGGTACTTCGCCAGCGCACTCTTCCGCCTTCTCATCGTGTACAAGCCGAGCGGGAGCGCAGACGGTCGCGTTATATCACCTGGAATGCGTTTCTGCCGTTATTGTTCAAGCTGGTTCCGAAGGGCGGTGGTCAAGTCGATCAGGTTGGGTAAAAATTGTTTACGGTGCAATACAGTACGTCTCGACGACGATCTACCTCCCACCGTTATCGGAAATATCAGCGTGTGCCTATGTGTGATACTTACTCGCTGCAAGACTTTGTCGTGAATTCGATTTTCAGACAGAAGAGGAACGAAGCACGGAGAGTTCATACGAGTTTATGAGTTGTTGAGTACGTGTCATGTGTTATGTACACGGCGAGAGTAACGTGGTATATATGAGCTTTACGACGGAACTATAGACAGCTGTGAGGAGTTGCGATCGTGTAGGGATCGACAAAAAGGTATCCACGCCCTTCTCTTCGAAGAAAAAAGGTCAAAAAGAGTGTAGCGAGCGAATGAGAAAGATACGTGCGCAAAGAAAACATCAAAGACGAGCATCCATAGAATTTAGTTCACGCGTACCCACTCCCCCCGCTCGAGTTCCCAGTGAGTGCCCGAAGGAAACACGACGCAATGCCGATCCCAGCGGTGGTCGCGTCCACGGCGCAAGATGCGACGGGCCTTCTTCTACCTTGGCAGCCTAGCGTAGCCCGCAACCGGAGCATGCGAAGCGCCTGCACATTCGGCCAGCCGACCCTTGTACAGCGCTTGCAACCTTGCTTGCAGCGAGACCTACAATAGTACCAATCAGTCAAAACCAGAGCCGATGCGGACAGCAGACGCGTACCTCATCTGAGGTGCCCTCCAGAGAGTTCGAGTACCCCGAGCACCGCGCCCGTATTTTCCAGCGCGCCCGCCCGCGCGTGCGCACGTCCACAGAGGGCGAGTACAAGTCCGAGCTCCTTCAGCGCGCTGCCAAGCGCACCAAACAGGTTCGCCGGGCGCAGTTGTACAGCGTGCTCGCGATGCGTAGCGTCACGCGGCGCAACGGACGGCCAGGAATGAGCGCGGCCACGAGGCCATGGTCGAACACGGCGATGGGTGGGACGTCATGCGCTGCAGGGAGGCATGCCGACGAAGTGGGGCAGGGCGGGGTGCGTGAGCGTGCCCGGCGCCGCGGCGAGCAGCTCCGTGTCGAAGGCCAGCAGCGTCAACGACGACAGCGTGCACATAGAGCGGAGCACTAGTGCCAGCGCAAGTTACAAAGGACGGGCCGTGCGCCGCTGCAAGGCGCGCAGTGCGAGCGTCGTCGGCCGACAGCTCAAGCGCACGGTAGAGCGCGAGTCGGGCAGCAGCGCTGAAGCGCTTCGAGACCCGGGTAAGGACGGGCAGCAACGACGTGCGCCAAGACGAATGAGAGCGGGATTGGAGGACTCTAGCGCGCCTACCGTCGGGAGAGCCATGTCGCGGAGCAGGAATGCCGGTGAGTTGAGTAGCGGGCACGAGTGGGTACGTTTGGAAGGAGGTCCGTGCGCTGGTGCGCGGGATGATGTGTGTTGGTACGCTCGGGAAGATCTCGGACATGTACGGGACGGAAGGTGAGACGGGAAAATCGGTGCAGGCTATGTCTGGCTCAGAGATGTTGTTGGCGCGTCACCCGAGGCAGCTGGGAGGGCGGATATTCGGAGACGGAGGTGATAGGGAAGGACTAGGGCCTGGATATGTGGGAAATGGCACTTGGAAGAGCGTCCCCGGACCCTGCGGAAATGTAACATGAAAATGAAGGTGGACATTCGCCGATGCAGGCCTATGGAGATGGGGGATTATGATGTCGAAGATATTGTGAATGGCAAGTTCATGAGACTGTGCGTGTCTTTGCTGAACCTACGAATAAAGGACGGTATGGTGCAAAGAGGGAGTCGTAGGAAGGAAAGGAGGTTATTAGAAGCAAGGCTGTCCATGTGGTGTCGAGTTCGTGTTCCACAAGGTCAGTGCGTTCCATCTGTCTCCGTGCCCCTTCACTGACTTCACTCCCCGAATGTTGGAAAGATGTACGTACCTCCTTCCGACTATTTCCCCCATATATAGTGGGACTATTCGTTGTATTACAAACTTGCTGTAGGATGGACATCTTTCCAGAGTCCCTGTGATAGAACTGGACTTGGAGCAACGGAAGCAAAAGCAAAAGTCGCTGATCGATTTGATCGGTCCTCGATCGATAGTTCACACGATCGACTCGGTTCACCTTCGTCGACAACCGAACTTCAGTGGCAACCACGCCGGCGGCGTACAACCGGACTCAGGTAACTCGGTCGATTATGTTGTCGAATGCAATCGCGTCGTTCAGAAGCAGTTCCCTCCACATCAGGTCGGTAGAGTGATTTGTCCCGCTGCCTGAGATGACGTTGTCTCCGTCCAGAGTACATCCGGCGGTATGCATAGAGCGCCTGATCAGACCTACAACCTCGATATTTTACTCATACATCGTCCGTCGCGTTCCCTCAGGCTTACTCTCCGTATCTCGCTCTCACCAAGACCCCGCTCGAGGGTCGACGAAAGTCTGCCTGCTTGACGATATCGCCGTCATCGTGTCATGGCCGTAAGCAGCTTTTCGCCAAGCAACCGAACAGCATCCCCGCACCCGCGCGTGCAGAGCAGACGAAGTAGGCCAGTATCTTACGGCCTATAGATAGTCCGAGCACTGCATGTATGCTCGCGCTAATCTACGAGTACAGGAACGAGGCCCCAGGTACGTTCCTACGCACAGCGTTCACGAGCATTTCACGCGCAAATAGGACGGATGCTGAGACGCTCCGTGTGTCATTTGGTGTGCGCGCACTTCCCCGCCTTCTCCCACCCAATTCTTCTGACCGGAAGTAAGACTGGAAGTGTTGAGGATGGAGCATATTCTACAGGCCAATGCGCGCCTCCTCGTTTTTCGCCTGAGAAGATCGCCAGGCCGAAGGAGGCCTCCGAGCGACTCGTGTTCGTGCTCAACATGATCGGTCCGTAGCTATCTGTCTCCACCCCCCTAGTCCAATTCTTTGACAGACCCGGTGCTGGGCGAGAGTACTCGGGCGTTCGGTGAAGGATTTGCACCCCATGACCCCAACGATGCCCTTCCCCGCTGTAATCCCGGGACCAACCTCTCCTTTGGTACTGCACAGGCGATTTCCTCCGCCTTTCGAGGTGCACAAGACCAGCGCGGCGCAGCGCTTCATTGTTGGGCCTCGTTGGCCTCAGGCAAGACAGCCTAATCAGTACTCTCGGGCGCGGAGGTGGGCCGTTTTTTTTTGTGCCCGCTTGATGGTGACTATCGTCACGAAGCGCATGGTGATCAAACAGGAGGACGTCGACTAGCTCATTTCCGATGATGGGTTCTATGCTCCCCCTCATCTCCATTCCAACAGTTTCCGCCACATGTCATGGAGATCCTCCGCTCACACAAGCTGAAGAGCTGACGAAGGTCTATAATATGGGCATATTCAATACAACGCCCGAGTTCATGGGGGTGCTTGCACTCGGCACAGGTCATCTCCTCAACGTCGGTCTCCTTCCAGTTCTTTGTTTTCTTCATTAGCCCACGCACTATATATCCGGTGGGTTGAGTCTTGACCATCGCTTCCTGTATGCGGGCATGCTTGAGAATGAGGGAGGACGTGAACTTGGAGTTACGGGCCCAAAAGCAGAGGCGGCGTTGATGTCAATGGAGTCATGCAAGCACAGAAACTGTAATAACGACATCATATTCGTGATCCCAAGAGCGTAACAAGTCCAAGGTAGAGGTGACGGTATAGAAGGAGAAAAGTAAGAGGATCATTAGTGGATGAAAAGATATCAGACGCAAGACAAAAGAGACGCGGTGGTGAAACACGACGACGACGAGGCGTGACGAACGAAGGCGAATCGGCAAACACAAAGGGAGTCGTATGAGGAAAGAAATGAATTAAGACGCTGTATTTTATGGGGAAGCCACGGAGGCGAAGACGACGTACTTGACGTAAAAATCACGTCAGAAAGAAGAGTTGAGAAAACGAAAACAATGTTCTCATGGTTGCGTCTTCGTTACAGACAATGAGTGCGAGATCCAAACTATCGGCGGAGTGGACAAAGGCCGTGTGCCTCGCTGCGTTTCAAAACCTACCGACGACACCTGCCACTCGACTCTCCAAGGAAGTGAGTGGCTGCCATGGCCCATGGCTTGCTGTGTTCGAAGCCCACTGACGACGCCTGTCCTCGGCTCCCGTCGAAATTGGATCTTTCGAATTCGACAACCGGGTTGCTGCGTGTGCATTGGAGCGACGGTGTTTGGGAAAGCAAGACTTGCATTCGTATGGACAGATCAAGTGTAATCTTGTCGGCAGTGAGATCAGACTCGCAGATCAAAAATTGGAACCGCACCTTTTTATACGCCTGGTAAATAGTGGGGCTCTCCGTTGTCTTACCGACTCTTTGTAGGACGACCATCTTTCCCGCATCTGCCCTTCTATAATAAGCACTCGGAACTGGACTTCTGGAATTCGACGACGCGGCTGCTGGGTATTCATTGGAGCGATGGTGTTTGTGAAGGTGGTCTGAGAGCCAAGAACGCAAGTGACGTCTGCCGGCTATAGGAGGAATTCGACGGCTTTCTGGCACCAGAGAACAACCAAACACTCACGGATTTAGATTTCCTGTACACAAAGGTCACGGTAACGCGGTGCTTGCTATCTGTGAAGCCACATGTTGGCGTTCCAATGAATGAGGGCGCCGTTTTTGAATTTGTAAGACTTGTGTGTGACACCAGCATCGTCCTTGAAAACGAGCTCGAGATAGGACGTGTCTTGATAAAATCGACAGATATTTCTACGCAACTATATCAAGTCTACTCAGAGCCAATGGTAGATCCTGTATACCTTTCACATGAATAACTCTGTTCGTGAATCGGTCAGTTTATGCTCGAGAGGAAGCTACTCGACTAACTGAGATTGATCGTCCATATCAGTTACAGATCGTGAATTCGATTTCATCTCAAGATATGATCATTTTGGTTGTTTAAACTTGGGTTTTGTGTGAAGAACTGAAGCCAAGATGGATGTGCGAGCAACGGTTGGAGGTCGTGAGACACGCACGTGTGAAAATAGCAGTCCGCGCACCTCCCGAGCGGTGGTCGCTGGTTCTATTCCGACCTCCTCGTCTTCCTCGTCCACGACAACATGCCTGGAACCACCAACTCCCGTCAACTCTCCAACGACACGGGGTAGTCGACCTCGCCGATTGGCTTAACTTGTGGCCATCACGGTGGGCGTTTCTCTCAAAAATCCAACTTCTTGATTCCACCAATTCCGAGTCATCAGAAACAGTCAGCTCGACCAAGAGCTCGACAACATCCTCCTCAATACCCCTTATGACCATCTCAATGACACACGCAAAAGACAAATTCAGCCTATCCTCAAATGGAGTACACACCCAATTATTTTTGCTCAGGATGTCGGTCTGTCTCAGAACTCGAAAAGGACCCAGGTGCCCGCTACTTGATCTCAGGGCTAACGACGCAGGTGAGGAGCGCACCATGTTACTCGCCGATCTGCTCCCTGATCCGTTATACCCATTCTCCATGGGACCTGCGTCACGAAGACCCGACGGTGTTGTCCGTGGCCAGACTCTCGTCGTCCGCTGAGCTAGCGCCAGCCTGTCGAGGAGGTCGTGCGCGGGCGCGAGGCAGAGGGCAGGCAATTCGGTTCACACTCGACGAGACCAGTACGTCCCTTCCGTCCCCTTCTCTCTCAAATTCTCGGATAGACCTGGTGCTCCTCGAGAATACACATGCCTAGCTGAAGCACGTCTGCACTCCAACGTTGCCCCCTCGTCTGCGAGCCCACGAACCGACCTCGGCACTGCATCATCGCACTCCTCTGCCTTCTCATCGTGTACAAGCCGAGCTGGACGCAGACGACCTCGTTACCAGCCGGAATGCGTATTCACTCTGACCCAACTGGTTCCGAAGGTTAACTAGATCAGAATGGGTAAAATTCGTTTACGGTGCAATACAGGAACGTCTCAATGATATGATCTATCTCCCACCATCATCGGAAACATCGTGTGCACGTATGTATGTTTTTTTGTGATACCAACTCGCTGCAAGACTTTGCCGTGAATTCGATTATACTGTACTTGGCCAATAGTGCAGCTCTTCTCGGACAGATGTGCGTAATTTGGAAGAGGTTAGACCAGCTAATGAGTTGCTGAGTAGGTGTCGTGAGTTATGTTCACGGTGGGAGTAACGTGATGTATATGAGTTTTACGACGGATAGCTATAGCTATAACGCGAGGATATCGGGTAGTGATCGTGCAGTGATCAAATAAAGAGAGGTTGTCTGTCTGGAGACCCGCTCTTCTCTTCAAAGAAAAAAAAAATCAAGTCGTAATGAGTGTGACTATCGAACGAGAAAGATATGCGTGCAAAGGAACATCCAAAAAATGAGGGAAGAAAAACGAGCATACATGAGTTCAGTTCACGCGTACCCACCCCCGCCTCATCCCGCTGAGCGCCTGAGGGAAACACGACGCGGCGCAATGCCGATCCCAGCGGAGGTCGAGTCCACAGCGCGAGACACGACGGGCCTTCTGCCTTTGAAGCCTCGGTCGGCAGAGAACTCGAAGGAGAGCTTTGTGGCTGTCTGGATGGTAGCGGCACGAGGATACCCACGCCCTTTTCTTCAAAGAAAAAGGTCAAATCACAATGGGTGTGATGAGGGATAAAAACATATGAGCCAAGATATATGCGCAAAAAAAAAAACATCCCAGGGGAGGTTGTGTCCATGCTCCATAGTGCGAGGCGCGACAGGCCTTCTTCCGCCTTGGCAGCCTCAGTCGCCAGAGTAGCCCGCAGGCAGAGCGTCTGCATGTTTGGCAACAGTTGCTTGAGCAGCGCTTGCGGCGAGACCTAGATAATTCCAAAGCGATCAGTCTGAGCCAGAGACGAGGGGGATGCAGTACCTCGAATATAACCGTCAGTTGTGGAAAGGGTGAAAACTCGAGACTGCAAACCATATCGCATGCAATCTGTCTCACAGTCACCTTTCTCCACACTTCCAGTGAATTCTTGAAAAATCCGGATTTCCTCTGTACTACCTGACTCAAGCAGCACCAAGGACGAGGTCGGGTAGCACAGAGGAACTCCATCAGTTACAGTAACCTGACTCAATTGCGCGAGCCGTGAAAGATGTAACCTGGATGATCGGAGAACACAAGTCCGTCGTTGACACTGTGCTCGCCTCAAAGTTTAGAGCCAAAGAAAAGTAAGACCATCACTAACATCCATGGACGAGTGAAGTTTAACCTGGTTGGCAGAGAGCTCAGGCCCGCGGACAAAAAGCTCGGACCACGTACCTTCTCCCATCTCCAATGGTATCCGCCGGTAAACTCACTGTTGTTTCACAGACTCCTTGCCTTTCTTGTGTTTGCCCTTCCTATAATGACTCGGAACCTTTTGGAATTCGTAGACTTATTCGTAGATGCGCTTGCTGCGTGTCCATTGGAGCGAGAAGCACGAGCCGTTGATCGATTCGATCTCGATGGTTCACACGGTTCACCTTCCGCGCCACCGTTCAACCAACTCGGTTGTATCAATTCATTCATGTCGACATCACGTTCTATCGATTGCAACGTTCCAAAGTGGATTGCCGGCACAACACCTAACTGGCCTAACTAAGTCAGTAGAACGACCGTGTGTCTTTACCTGTTCGTTCCACCTACGGACCCAGAGTACATCCACCGACGCATAGAATGTCTGGGTCAGGCCTACAACCACCGCATTCTATTCCCTATCGTG
This sequence comes from Lactarius sanguifluus, assembly GCA_021527775.1. Lineage (NCBI taxonomy): Eukaryota > Fungi > Basidiomycota > Agaricomycetes > Russulales > Russulaceae > Lactarius > Lactarius sanguifluus. The sequence continues at coordinate 108,207 of JAKEYF010000129.1, read as the reverse complement.
CGTCGTGCCCGCCTTACTCTTACGCATCCCGCTCATCCTCTAGCTCCAGTCGGAAGACCAAGGCCCTGTTCGAGAGCTGACGCGCTGACGGCGTCTACCTTCTTAACAGCACCACCATCGTCGTGGCCTGGCTTCTCACCAATGATGAAACCACACGCCCACATCACAGCCCTCGCAAACACGCATGCAAAGAAGACGAGGCTACCCAATACCTCGCAGCCTACAAGCAGTCCGAGCACCGCCCGCCCACGCTGATCTGCGAGCGCATATTCAAGACTCCGGCGGTCTTACGCACGGTGTTCATGAGCACCCCGCGTCTGAACAGGACGAACTTCGAGGCGCTCCGTGCGTCATTACTACGCCCGGACCCCTGCACTTCACAGATCTCCAACCCCTTGTCCCCGGTATTCATCTCCCCACCTCCGTACCTCCCCAGATTCGGCTTGAAAAGGTCACCGGGCTGAAGGACGCGTTCAAGCAACCCTTCTGCACGGGCATGGCAACCACGACAACCTCCCCACTGTTACCGTGCGGGCTGGCGGCGGCGTGAGTAGACAAATGGGCATTGGTGTGGATGCTGTCTGGGGCTTCGAACTCGATCTTAACTCCCCCTTTTCTGATCCTGCAGCAGCGCGCGATGATGCGGCATCCATGCCCGGGCGCGATTCATCTTGGGAAAATACAACGGGTCCAACCGTATTATCCTTTCTGTCGACATAAAGAAGCTCATCCTTTGCCTCAAGTCAAGTATTCACCCGGCCACCGCCACCGTCGAGCAGGATAGTGCACTCATATCACCCCAGCGTTGGACTCAAGAAACGCCCAGGTGTCCCGCAATTGCCCGACCTCAAGTTCTGCAGAGAAGAAAAGCGACTTCGACACTCCGTCCGTGCCGAGACGTTCCGAGCGGAAAGGTAAAGGTGCAGGAGGGCAAGGCGAAGGGAAAGCGGTTCTGTTCGTTTTCAACACAATCAGTGAGTGCCGTCCAGCTGTCTCCATGTCCCTTCCCTCTCTCCAATCCTCAGATAGACCTAGTGCCGTGCGAGAATACTTGAAGCGCCATAAACTCAACGCTTCCCTTCCTCTCTCCGCGGGTCGCACCAGTGCGCAAGCGTCTCCTCCGGTACGCACCAGTGCATCTCTGCCTCCTTCGGGTGTCCGGGCTGGACATCGGAGTAGGCCTCGTCGAACTTCTGGACGTCGGCAAAAGCAGTATCGTCGACACTTTCCACTGAGGAAGCGCCGTTCTATTTCCGGATGACAACCTGATAACCCCCCGATGATGCAAGGAACAGTAGTCGACCACGCTGATTAGATCGACTTGCGATCTTTGGGGTTTCTTTTAATATACATTACTCTCGTTCACACTAATACGGTCAGCTCGACAATACCTCCCTCAACTTGTGACCCTCTCAACAGCCACGCAACACGTCAAAAGCCTACCCCTCAAATGGAATCTTATTTTCGCTTAGGACATCGGTCTGGCTCAGAACTCCAATAGGACCCAGGTTCCCACCTACCGACCTCAGGGTCAGCAACGCAGAGAAAGAGTGCTGCGCCACCCTCTCCACCTTTCTCGCCGACCTGGCCACTGGTCCGTTCTTCCTAGTCTCCACTTCGTAACCCGCTTCACGAAGACGCAATGACGTCAAGCCCAGACTTTCGTCGCTCGCGTAGCTAGCGGCGTTCCCCTCCATTCACAACGTCGTATCTGCTGCGTCGGAGCCAGCGCCTTCTAGCGGCAGCAATACGACGGAACAGCCGTAGCAGTTCTACACCCATCAGCTCTCCATCTTATGCTTGATGCGCACGACCCGACTGGGTGCTGTGGCCAGCCGGCTGGTCGAGGGGAATGGGCGTGGGCGCCAGGAGGATATGCGGTTCGGTTCGCACTCAACGAGATCGGTACGTGCCTTCCGTCTTCATACATTCGTTCTCTCTCGAATTCTCAGATAGGCCTGGTGCCGCGCGAGAGTTCACATACCCGACCGAAGACCCTAACGTTACGCTCCCGCTCCCGATACCAGCGCTCGAACCGTCTTTGGCACTACACCAGCGCACTACTCTATCTTTTCATTGTGTACATGCCGAGCGGAGGCACAGATGGTCACATTATATCAGCTGGAATATGTATCCGCTGTTACTTTTTCCGAAGGACGGTGGTCAATTCGATCAGATTGGGTAAAACTGTTTTCGGTGCAATACAGTAATGTCTCAATGATATGATCTACCTCCCATCATCATCGGAAACATCAGCATGTGTCAATGTATGTTATTTTCTGATACCTATTCCGCAAGACGTTGTCGTGAATTCAATTATACTGTACTTGGCCAATAGTGCAACTCTTCTCAGACAGAGGAGCGAAGGGCACGATTCGGGAGAATTTAGTTAATGAGTTGCTGAGTACGTGTCGTGTGTTATGTATATGGTGGGAGTAACATGATGTCCCTGCGTCGACATGGTACGGCACCGGCCCAGTCTCACAATAGGATCCACAACAACACCAACTATATCGTATACATCATACATCATCTACACAATTCCTTGACCGCTCAATATTGGATCTACTTCCTTATGGTATTCCTCGACTTCAGTGAGAAAATAGTCTTGCACAGAAGCACTGGTTCCCAAAACCGTTTAAACCAATGGTCTTGTTTATCCACACGTGCTTCGACCGAAGATTGATCGTGCTCTAAAACTTGATGAGATATTACATTAATAAATGTAAGGATAAACGGACCAATACCAGTAGCCATGATAGATAGAGCCGGCCGTGGAGCTGACTCTGAAAGCAAGATGAGACTAAATTAACAGATGAAAGAATAACCAAACCAATATCAGTGGCCGTAATGGATTGAGCTGGCACTAAAGGCTTGATGAGATATTATCGTAGCAGATGCGAGAACAAACGAACCGATATCAGTAGCCATAATAAAGTCCTCATGTGGCGCGACTGAGTGCGATTGAGATGCCGTAAGGTATTGATTAATTTTTAAATCTATGTTCGCCACGCGATAGTCCAGCTCCGTGCGGGTTAGAGCCGATTCGGGTGACAAGTCCGAGAGACGTAGAAAAGTGGCATGCTTGAAGATAAGGACGACAGCTTCCAGAGGGGTAAGACATGCCCAAAAAATGATAAAGTGAAATACCAAGGATCAAATGATCAGAGCTAAGACCGATGACCTAGAGAGATGAACATCGTAAGAGATAGTGACAGATGATCGTGATACGAAGGTAGCACATTTTGAATGGTGGGCAGGGACATGACCCGCATTGTCTCATAATGAAGTGAGATTATCGGCTGATTGAACATACGGAGAAGACTTACAAACTGTAGGAGCAAAAATGAGTACCATCGGCAGGCCTGAAGGGGAGCATGCACGCACGCGCTTGTAGATCAGGGATAAGTACGAAGAGTAAGAGCCAAGGTCAGGCATCATCAGCAGGTATATAAAAAGCGGTAGGGTAGGCAGCCACTCACATTCTGACAAGTAAAGGACAGTAGTCATCGGCAGGTCCGAAAGGACATAACAGCCACTCACCAACTGGAGGGCCAAGGGTAGGGGTAGTCAGCAGACTTTGAATGAAGCAAAGGACGGCAGTCACTCACAGGCTGGCGCCAAGGACAGGCATCATCAGCGAGTCCAAAATGCAGCAAGGGACGGCAACCACTTACAGGCTGGGAAGCCGAGGATAGGCATCGTCAGCAGGCTCGAAACTCAGCGAGCCATGGCAATCACTCACTCCCTGGAGGGTCAAGGGCAGGCGTCCTCAGCGAGCTCGAACCACCACCAGGTACGAAAGCCACTTACGAACTAAAGAGCCAAGGTCCGGCATCGTCAACAGGCTTAAAACCCAGAGAGCTACTCACCCGCTGGGATTCGGGGTCAAGCGTAGTCGGTAGGCTTGAAACGCAGGGAGGAAAGCCGGCCACTCACAGACTGGAGAACACAGGACAAGTGTCGTCAGCAGGCTTGAAACGCAGCAAGGTACCACAGCCACGCACAGGCTAGGGCGAGGACAGGTGTCATCAGCAGGTTTGATACGCAGCGAGGCACGGAAGCCACTAACTAACTGGAGAGCCGAAGATAGGGGTCGTCAGCTAGCGCTGAAACGTAACGCGTAACGAGCTACTCACTCCCTTGAGAGTGGAGAACAGGCATAGTCAGCAGGATCGAAATGCAGAGGCATGGCACCCACTCACAAACTAGAGAGACGAGGACAGGCGTCATCAGCGCGTCGGAACCGAAGCGGGACACGGAAACCACTCACTCTCTGGAGGGGAGGGACAGGAAGCGTAAACAGGCTTGAAACGCCGCTGGACACGGCGGCCACTCACCAACTGAGGAGGACATGTATAGTCAATAGAACATAAATGCAGTGGGACATAGCAGCCACTCACTCCCTGGAGCACGGAAGACAGGAAGTGTTAATGGGCCAGAAACGCAGCGGTACGGCAGCGACTCACTCTCCGGGAGAGCGGGGTCATATGACATCAGCAGGCTTGAAACGTGAGGCGCGGCAGCCACTCACCCCCTGAAGAGTCGACAACAAGCGTCCTCAACAGGATTGAAAGCCGAGATACGGTAACCACTCACCGCCTGGATGAGGCGAGGACAGGCATCATCAGCAGGCATAAAATGCAGAGAGCCACGCCGACCACTCACAATCTGGAGAGCCGAGGACAGGCATCGTTAGCAGGATTAAAGCAAGAGGCACGGCAGCCACTTACTAGCTGGAGAGCCGAGGAGAGACATCGTCAGTGTGCTTGAAATTCAGCGAGCCACGGCGACCACTCACTTGCTGGAGGGCCGAGGACAGACGGCATCAGCAGGCTCTAAACCCAACGGGGCACGGCATCGACTCACGCCCTGGAGCGCCGAGGATAAGCATCGTCAGCAAGGCCAAAACGCAGCGATGCACGGCAGCCACTCACCTCCTGGAAGGCCAAGGACAGGCATCGTCAGCATGCTTAAAACACAGCGACGTACGGCAGCCGCTCACGGGCTGGAGAACCGATGACAGGCGTCATCAGACGCTTGAAACACAACGAGGAAGTCACTCACTTCCTAGAGAGCCGAAAATAGGTGTTGTCAGCAAGCTTGAAACGCAGCGAGGCACAGCAGCACTCACATCCTAGAGAGCCGAAGACAAGTATCGTCAGAAGGACTGAAACAAAGCGAGTCAAGGCAACCGCTCACCCCCTAGAGTGCCGATGCCAAGCGTTGTCAGCAGACTTAAACACGTAGGGCAGCCACTCACCAACTGGAGAACGAAGGACGGGCGTTGTTAGCAGGTATAAAACACATCGAGGAACATCAACCACTCACTTCCTAGAGAGCCGAGAAAGGCGTCGTCAGTAAGCCAGAAACAAAAGCAATGCATGGCAGCCACTCACTTCCTAGAGAGCGCAAGATTGGCGCCATCAGCCGGCTGAAATGAGCAACGCACGACAGACACTCACAGGCTAGAGAGGCGATGATAGGCGTCATCAGAGGCTTGAAACACAACGGAGCACGGCAGCCACTCACATCCTAGAATACCGAGGACGTCGTCAACAGGCGTGAAACAAGAGGCACTGCGGCCACTCACATCCTGGGGAACACAGTACATGGCATAGTCAGCAAGTTATAAGGTAGGTAGACACAGTAACAACTCACTCCCTGGCCAGCCAAGGACAGGCGTCGTCAGTAGGCTTGAAACACAGCGATGCACGGCACTCACGGGCTGGAAAGTCGAGGATGGGTGTTGTCAACAGGCTTGAAACGCAGCAAGTTACTCACTCCCTGGAGAGTCAAGGACAGGCGTAGTCAGCAGGCACGAAACGCAGAGGGGCACTGCAGCCGCTTACAAACTAGAGAGCTGAGGACAAGCGTTGTAAGCAAGCCCGAAACGTAGCGAGGCACGGCAGCTGCTCACCAACTGGAGAGCCGAGAATAAGGGTCATTAGCAGGCTTGAAACGTAGTAAGAGACAGTAGCCACCGACTTCCTGGAGAGCCCATGACAGGCATTGTCAACAGGCCTTAAACAAAGCAAGGCATGGCAGCCACTCACATTCTGGAGAGCCGATGCCAGGTATCGTCAGCAGGCTAGAAACACAATGTGGTACGGCAGCCACGCACTCCCTGGAGAGCACAGGCGTCATCAGGAGGCTTGAAAAAAAGGGACGCACAGCAGCCACTCACAGGCTGGAGAGTCGATGACAGGCGTCGTCATAGGCTTGAACGCAACGAGGCACGAAATCCACTCACTTCCTGGAAAGCCAAGGACAGGCATCATTAGCAAGCTTAAAACTCTGCTCCGCGTTGCAGCCGCTCACAGGCTGGAGAGACGAGAACAGGTATTGTCAGCAGGCTCGAAACGGAGTGAGCCATGTCAGCCACTAACCAACTGGAGAGCCAAGGTCAGACATCGTCAGCAAGCCCGAAATGCAGCGAGCTACTCATTTCCTGGAGAGCCGAGGTCAGGCGTCGTCAGTAGGCCTGAATACAGCGAGGGGTATAACAACCACCCACTCTCTGGAGAGCAAACGACAGGCGTCATCAGCAGGCACGAAACGCACTGATTCATGGCAAACCACCCACAGGCTAAGATCCGAGGACAGGCATTGTCAGTGGGATTGAAGCACGGGGACGCACGGTAGCCACTCACAGCCTAGAAAGCGGAGGACGGGCATCATCAGCGGCTCGGAACTCAGCGCGACGCACGGCAACTACTCACAAACTGGAGAGCCGAGAACAGGCATTGTCAGCAGGCTTTAAATGCGAGTACTGGAAGCCACTCACATCCTGGAATGTGGAGGACAGGCATAGTCAAAGAGCTTTAAACTCCGCGAGGCGCTGCAGCTACTCACGGACTGGAGAGCCGAGGACAGGCGCCGTCAGCAGGCTTCAAACAGAGCGATGTACGGTAGTCACTCACAGACTTGAGAGCCAAAGAGAGGCATCGTCATTAGGCTTCAATCCCAGCGACGGACAGCTGTTACTCACGGGCTGGAGAGCCGAGGGCAATGTGTCATCAGCACCAGCAGGCTTGAAACTCAGCGAGGCGCAGTACCCACTCACTTGCTAGAGTCGAGAAGAAACGTTGTCACGAGGCCTCAAACGTAGTGAGCCACGTCAGACACTCACAACTTGAAACTAGAAAGCCGAGGACAAGCATCGTCAGGAGGCTTAAATAAACGCGGCGAACCGCGGGAGCCACTCACTTCCTGTAGAACCGGAAACGAGCATCATCGACGGGTCTGAAATGCGGCAAGGTGCGATAGCCACTCACAGGCTAAAGAGCAAAGGACACGTATTGTCAGCAGGCTTGAAACGTAGCGAACGTACGGTGGCCACTCACAGACTTAAGAGTCGATGATAGGCTTCGTCAGCAGATTTGAAACGTAGTGAAACTAGGCAACTACTAACAGGCTGGAGAGCCGAAGACAGACGCCGTCAGCAGGCTTAAATCACATCGGGTTACGGCAAAACTTACAAACTGTACATTATGTCGGTGTGGTCAGGTCAGTCGATCTGAAGGCGTGAGTAAGAGTTGGCACATACCAACTAGGTGTTGGGCGACATCAGGCATGTGGTACGAAATTAAGACCATCAACACTTGCCCAGAGATATGGAAATGAAATAAGACACCGCCGAATCAAATCCTCGGCGGAACCGGTGCGCGAATGGACTCTGTAGTGTTTGGTGAGATCGTTGCTCATTTCGCCTCAACTGACTTACTCACCGGTTCAAAGCGTCTCTAACACTCAGTTCCAAATTACGCCTCTGCACCGCTAAAAGCATCAATCTAACGACATCATCATTCAATGATGCAGCCGTCTTCTCGATGAGATCATTGCAATGCGTATTTGGAATGTGCATTTCTGTCGAAGAACATCAGCGCGCAATGTATAGCCCTGGCATTTGACTATTGAACCTACTTTCCAATCGCACGAATTTAACATCGGTGCCAAGGGTACTGAGGTAGTGCTCTTGAAATTGTTTCTCCACGACTTCAGATACAATGGTATCTGGGTATTCGCTTGGGTAATCTATCACATGCATTTCGACATTGCGCCGAAACTGGTCGAATTTAGTAAACAACGCAATGACAGGGACTTGAAAGTATTTTGTTAAATACAGTCACGAGCGCTTGTAACGACCCACCATTCCGGTCGGGGCAGATGTCGTGGAAAAATTTCAGATCGAGTTGTGGTCGTTGGTTGTCCATTGGGACGCAGTACCTCAATATGTCTGTCAGTTGTCGTCGTCGTGAACGCGTGAAACTCGAGAGTCCAAACCATATAGCGTGCAATCTGTCTCGCAGTCGCTTTTCTTGACACTTGCTTTGAATAAATTGCTGCAAAATCCCGAGTTCCTCTATGCTACCTGACTCGATTCCACGAGAATCGTGGAAAACGTAGCCTTCATGATTGGAGAACTCCAGCTCGTCGTCGATGTTGTGCTCGCCTCGCTGACCCCTTGTTTAGAGGCAATCAAAGAGAAGTAGTATTGTCACTTACATCGATGGACGGGTCAAGTGTAACCTGGTCGACAGTGAGATGACTCGCAGATGAAAAGTTGGACCACGTACCCTTTCATCTCCCGAATATTTCTTTCGCCGGTAAATCATGGGGCTCTCCGTTGTCTCACATACCCGTTGTAAGATTGTCGTCTTTCCAGCATTTCCCCTCCCTATAATAAGGACTCGGAACTGGATCTTTGGAATTCGTCGAGAGGCTTGTGTGTCCATTGGAGCTACGGAAGCAAGAGCCGTTGATCGATCTGACCCCGTTCTCGATTGGTTCACACGGTTCACCTTCCTTACAGCGGGTTTCATAACGATAGATACCTAGCAACTATTTTTCACACATAGGCGGCATTTGAATGGGCATTTCGGTGACTATGCCGAGTTTTCTTCCCACACAAACTAATTGAAGTAATTAAATAGTGAATTTATATAACGTACTTATCATCGTCAAGAAGGTTAACCGAGAAAGCAGTGAGAGCGTGAGGCTCGGGAAGTTGACTCAGAAGTAAAAAACAATAATCTCGTATATTCGATAAGAGAAAACAAACCCATAGCTACACTGTACTAGGTGTAAGTAAGGGGGCCGTCATTGTGGCCAGCGACGTCCCATCGCCTTCCGTGGTCCCGTTGTTGTCAGCGCATGGTTGTCATAACTGCCGGCTTCATGTTCATGTTCGCGTTGCATTGCTGTGGTTGCGGTTGTAGTCGCTCTGGCACAGCTGTGGTCATCATTGTCGTCAACGTCTTGCTGCCCTCATCGTAGTGGCTCACGATCGTCGTAATTTCCAACTTGTCGTGGCAGGACTTGCGCACTGTATTGAGTTGATGTTGGTTGCAATAGGATTTGCGCGGTGTCGTGGCCATATTGTGATGGCACTGCAACGTGGCATGTGACGAGCCTTGCGCGCCGTGACGGGGTGGCTGACTCCGATGTAGTGAAGAGTGGACGTGGCGGTCATGCGGTAGAGCAGCAGCAGCAAGAACTTGAGGAGCGCAGTGCAGCGAGCACTTCTTGTAAGTGCTGGTGAGGCTGCACAACCGGTGCGTCGTGACGGGTCTTGCACGCCGTGATGGGGTGGCGATGGCGAAGCATGGACGCGGCGGCTATGGACTTGCGTGTGGCGAGGCGGCGAGGACTTGAGGTGCGGCAAGACAGGGAGAAGTGCAGCGAGACAGGGAGAAAAGAAACCAAACTAAACAAATAAAACACAAAAAAGGACATATCTTGATCACAGGTCCAAAGCCCAGCTCGTCATCAGGCGCATCTCCATGATGAGTGTTGAGGGAACAGTGGGTGGAAGGAAGGAAGGATGCAATGGTGGATCGACAAAGGGCAACATGGCCGACGCGTTTGACACGATGAGGGACGATGGTGATGTGGCAACGTCGCAAGAGTTGTGAGGTAGCTTTGTCAGCTATCCCACGTCGCCCCCCACCCCAACGTTGCTACAGCAGCCTGGGCTTTCCCTGCGCTACATCTCCAATAGTTTTACGACCTTGCCCTGCAGCCTCGTCCCTATACCCTTGAATCTGATATACCTATGTATGTATTGTATTTACAACAGCAAAAAAGATATTTCTCCCAGAATGCATGAGGGCTCCGCACCATTTTCACCGTCCTCCAATGTTCTGCACTTTCGCACGCCCTTAGCAACTCAAGTTCAGTGCATTACTGATAGAAGCAATTAAGGTTGCAAGGTCTTGCAACATGCAAAGGCGTGCACGACTCTGCGCTGCAGATTACCATAGACCCAAGGGTGGGCAAGCTCCATGCCGAACAGATAACTATTCCATAACCCTGATTTTGAAAGATAGCTATTCCATAACCCTACACTGCCGGACTTCCTGGGCCCCCGTGACAGGGTCCGGTTACTCAAGGTCCATGGGACCCCAGTTTAGGCTCATGGGAGGGTCAGCCGATTGAGGTCAGACCGGCACTGGATTCTGGACCCTGTATCAGCCTTGGAGGAACCCTGCCGTCATTTCCTTTTTTGGCTCTGGGCAAACAGTTGTATATGCACACGTCCACTGGCAGAAAGTAATTTGTGATCTACTAGCATAGGATAGTTACAAGGTATGGGAGGCAGCGAGGTAGCGGGATATTGAAATATGGTCACAACACTGTCCACAGTCTTTGGCCCCTCTCACCTTCAGAGCCATCGTGACCATCTGATGCACTGATAATACAAGTGTAGGCTTGTTACTACACAGGAGAAGGTGCTGGTGATTGGGTGAGAGTGATGGTAGTGGTAGTGGTAGAGTGGGAAGGAGGCCCGTGATGGAAGATGTTGAGGATGTTGAGGTGGCTGTGAACAAGTGGTCAGAAAATCGCCAAGTTGAACTTGAAGTCACGATGGAGCTTCCCAAAGCATTTACAGCTAGATCCATAATGGGGGGCCCCTTTTTGTAGATGAGCTGAGTCTGGAAAGGCGTTTGATAACTATGCCGAAGTTTTTTCTCACGAGAAATTATTTGTAGTAATTAAAAAATAAAAATTTGTAGTAATTAAAATGAAAATAACTAATTCTGCTGACAAATTTTGACACCAAGTTGAGCTCAACGGTGCAATACCAACTCTTTGAACATGCTCCAGTCAAGTTCAAGAAAAAAATAAAATTGTCCGACAAGATAGGAGAGTAATTAACGCACTACTGCAAAAACAGGTAGCCTACAGAGTACCGACGTCAGAGAGCTCCAGTCAACGCGCCCTTGTTGGACACTGTGGGGCTTGCTGGTACTACTGCAAAAGCGGGTAGCCTACAGAGTACTGATGTCAGAGAGCTCCAGTCAACGCACCCTTGTCGGACACTGTGGGGCTTGCTGGTACTACTGCAAAAGTGGGTAGCCTACAGAGTACTGATGTCAGAGAGCTCCAGTCAACGCACCCTTGTCGGACACTGTGGGGCTCGCTGGTACTACTGCAAAAGTGGGTAGCCTATAGGCCCTGAGTACCGACATCAGAGAGCTCCAGTCAATGTGCCCTTGTCGGACACTGTGCGGCTCACTGGTACTACTGCAAAAATGGATAGCCTACAGAGTGCCGACGTCAGAGAGCTCCAGTCAACGTGCCTTTGTCAGACACTGTGGGCCCACTGGCACTATTGCCAGTGCAAAAGTGGGTGACTACAGAGTATCAATGTCAGAGAGCCCCAGTCAACGTGCCCACACTCTGTGGGCTTGCTGGCACACACACATTGGTTCACACATATGGCTACACTTGCAAGTGACAGTTGTGAACGATGTAGGCACCAGATGGTCCGTCATTCATCCTGTGTATAAATACCCTGTTGATCAGATATTGTCACTAATTGGTGACAACATACCATTATTTCCTTCTATCCACAATGCCTCCTCGAGCACATCGAGTATGCCCAGGTGCATGTACTGACTCTGGTCCAGGCCCAGTTCCAAGCCCAGTGTTGCCACTGCCAGTGACCCCACCGACAGTGCAACACCAGCCTTCCACTCCAGCACCACTTCCATTTCAGCCTTTGTATGCTGGTCCGGGTGGCTATCCTGTTCCAGTTGTTGGTGGTCAGTATCCAGGTCACATCGCTGGTCTGGGTATGAATGCACTGCCAACCTATGCACCACCCTATGGCGTGCTACCACCTTACCCTCCATTCCATCCTCCCCACTTCGCTCCTTTTGCTGGGGCCAGTAACGCTCATGTTCAACAATGGGGTTACGGCCATTACCCTACTGGCCCTTTTCTGAACTTCATCCCACATCCAGGACCCCTGCAGCCAGACAACGCTGAGAGGGCTGCACCTGTGCCAGTGCATGAGGCTCAGGGTCATGCGCCCATTGTGCCAGGTGTTGGAGGAGATCCACGTGCAGGGGCAATGGGTATGCAAGAGGGTGGGGGTGGAGGGACAGAGTCAGCATCGGCTGCGGTCCAGCCAAAGAAAACCTACCCGAACAAACAAGTTTGTAAGGGAGGTACTGTTGAGCCGTAATACTTACTATAAGGCTCATTACGTAGGAATTGGAGTATGGTTACTTACAATATACCCATGGTTCGGAGTATTTAGTCATACGATACACATACAGAATCCCCTTAAGGGATTATTCCAAGTCCACCAGTGATTAAACATTAGGCGTCACTGAAAACGCGATATTGTGGACGCCTTTACTCATCACGTTTCCCCAAACGGACATGGGTGGACCATAGAGTATATAATGCCTACTGTAGGAGCGAGTACATATACACATCTCTCTCCACCCCACTCAGAGCTTCCTCTGCTTCACTCTAAGCCTCGTCTAAGCTCTCTATACAGGTAAGGGTCTACCTGTACACTGCGTCTATTGCTGCGCAACAGGTTATGGGCCCTGCCATAAGTCGCTTTGCGCCTTCATTGGCTGCAACAACGGCAGGTTACCTTTGGTACCTTTAGTGGGGTTGTCGCCTTCATTGGCAGACAATTAGTCTCTCCTACTATGGGGAGACTATGCTAGTATGTCGCCTTTAATGGCAGACATTAGTCTCCTTATAAGGGGAGACTATGCCGGTTTATTTTTCTGTTACTAGTCGCATACGGTGCTGACTATTCTCTATACAGAAACCTTATCAACAATGTTGACACTTACAACTCTTGTCCCCGTCCTTGACGGTAACAACTATCAGATTTGGGCTAAGCAAATGGAGGCTTTCTTGAAGTCTTCTGTGCTTTGGGATATCGTCAGTGGAAGATGTCTTTACCCTGTCACCAAGGATAAAGATGCTCCTACTCCTACAGAGGTTGAGGCCTATAATGCTTGGGCTTTGGATGATGATCGTGCCTTGGGCTCGATTGTGCTGCATCTTTCACTGGCTATTCAACGCCAGGTTGAAAAGTTCGCTACTGCTCAAACTGTTTGGGACCATCTCAAGTCCCAGTATGGGGGCGTTAGCACTGCTAATGTTTACCAGGACTTTAAGCGTGCCATGACATTTCGTCTGGACTATGCTAAGCACCCTGGCCCTCAGATTGATGAATTGGCTATGATTTACGACCATCTTGCCACTAATTCTGCCAAAGTACCCGACGGCCTTCAGGCCATGATGCTCCTTTCAAAGCTACCAGCCAAGTGGGAGTCATCTCTAGTCCCTATCCTTATGTCAGGCACCACGGCAAAGAAGCTTACTTTGACCGATATTTGTACTGTGGCGGTCAACCAGTGGGAAATCAAGTGTTCCAAAGGCCAACCTTCCAATAGGGAGTCAGCCAACAAGTTGTTGGCAGTCAAGTGCAAGCGTAACGACCCCGACTTCCAGCAGCAGCAGCAAGGCTCTTCGGGCCAACAGAACAAGAAGCGCGGTAATCAACCGCAGCAGCAGCAGCAGCAACAGGGAGGCCACCGCCAGCATAGTAAACGTGCTGGCAAGAAGTTTAAAAAGCAACAGAAAGGTGCACAAGGTCATATGCACATTGCAGACGTTGCAGCACTCCCTGCGCCAACCTCTACCACCATAGCACATATCTCGCCTTCTGGGCTTGAGCAGCGCATTTCCTCTGCCCCTCCTGCGAAGAAGCATGTACTGGGACATTATAAGTCCCTCAACAAGGCTCTGGACATCACCCAGGCCTTAGAGACTCCTGGTACAGTGAAGACAGTGAAGACACTTGAACAGCATCTTGGTGAAATGGTCGCGGCATCTCCGTGGATCAAAAACTCGAACACCTTCGCAGAGGACTGGGAAATGGAGGATGATGACCTCCCTACAGGCTGCAGTGCGCCCATTAGTTCGCCTCCAGACTCTCCTAAGCTAACCTTGACTCCTTTAGTGCCACCTCCTTATCATAAGGCACGCAAAGACAAGGGCAAGGAGCCCATTTGTACAGTCGAACCTCTTGAAGAGGTATGCCCTGATAGTCCTACTGCCATAGAGATAACCAAAATGTGGGAGGACTTTGGTAAAAAGGAACCAGTCCGTGCCCCCTCTCCAGATATCTCTCTGGACCTAGACTGGGGTAGTGCAGATGATGATGTCGATGCTGACATCGCTAGCGCAGTTGGGCAAGACGACTTCACTCCCTATGAGGATGGGTTAGTAACTTTCCCTCCTCTTACTAGCAAATCTGACCACTCTACAGCGCTACTGGAGAAGGTGCCAATTGGCGCTTCTAGAGATAGTAGTTACAGTGCGCTTGTAAATAAAGTTGTCAATAGCACTAATCAATGCGCTCATGGTTTGGATTATGCTTTTTGTGCAAAATGTAAGGGAATGCGAAGTCAAACAGAGCAAGAACCTATTTGGTTACTTGACTCTGGTACATCGGCACATTTTACAAACAATAAACTGGACTTTATAAGTTATACTCCCCTATCACAAAAGCCTATGGTTAAAACTGCGGCTCATGCTCTCTATGTACAAGGCCAAGGCTCAGTATTACTGAAGCACACTGTGGAACATAAAGGTGTTAAGATGGAGTGTATTACACGCATATATCCCGTTCTACATATACCACAGATGACAACTAAGCTATTGTCCATGGGGGAGTTTCTACAACAGGGATTGCGCGTTAATGGGGATTCGCAGCATATATCTCTATACTATAAGGGCAGTTCTACGCCCGTATTACAAACAAAACCCCTAGCAGATGGTCACACACTTTACTGGCTTGATGCCAAAGTTACACATGTTAAAGATGTACATGCAGCCCATAGTACTATCTATACTGTGGACTATGACATCTGGCATAGACGTTTAGGACACCCTTCGAAGGAAGTACTATGTCGTGCCAAGGATCACACTAAGGGAATTCCTATGGACCTTAAATATCCTTCAGAGACACCCATATGTCCTGGTTGCGCTCAAGGGAAAATGCCTGCTTCAGCACATAAACCCTCTGAGACATGTGCTAAGAAGCCTTTTGAAAAGATTCATTCTGATCTTAAGAGCTTTCCAGTTGACTCATACCACAAATATAAATACTTTATTAGTTTCTTTGATGACTTCTCCTCCTATGCATGGATTGTGCTTTTACGCACTAAAGCGCAAGCTATTAATGCGCTAAGGCAATTTATTGCCATGGTCAATACTCAGCATAACACCACTATTAAACAGTGGATGTCGGATGCTGGAGGAGAGTACAAGTTGGATGAGTTTATTAAAGTACTGAAGGACATGGGTATTAATATCCTACAAAGTGCACCTCATACTCCCCAACAAAATGGTCGCGCTGAGCGTTTTATGCAAACTTGTATGGATAAGGCTCAGGCTATGCGCCTTGAAGCCTGTCTCCCTCAATCTTGGTGGGAATTTGTGGTCCTACATGCAGTGCATTGCTACAATAGGACTCCAATAAGTCGCCTTAATTGGCAGACACCCTATATGAGCTTGTATGGTGAACCACCTAGTATTTCACACTTATGAGTATTTGGTTGTGGCGCTTATGTGCACATACCAGAAGATCGCAGAATGAACAAACTAGACCCCAAAAGCAAACAAATGATCTATATTGGTCATACTGAGGGTATTAAAGCGTATCAGTTCATGCGGATCAAAAACAACACAGTGTTCACCAGCACTACTGCATTATTTGATGAGACAGTATACCCTAGATGTGAGATGCAAAGGGTGTGGGGTACAACCCGTGTCAATGAGCCAGTAGAGAATTAACCTCCTATGGAGGATGACCAGTCACCTATACAGCCCATTCCTAGTGGTTTTGATGATGACATGCCTACTCATCGTCCCCCTAAACAGAGGCAAAATAGGGAGGATGCGCCAGACCGCGATGGCGGATCTGTGGCACCAGAGGAGCCAGAAGTGCAACCACCTCCGCCTCCTGCACCAGAACCAGCACTACCACGACAGTCTGCGTGCTTGAGGAAAGTACCTACTCGTCCTGACAACGTCTATGGGGAAGACAGGCATCCCACACAAATAACTAAAGACGTTGAGTGGAGTAGCAAGTGGAAAGAAATGGTTGGAAAGCAGCCTGGTCGCTCCAGGTCTGATAGTACGCCAGGGCAAAGGCAGATTCCAGGAGGATTTCCTGAGACAAACCCTGACCCTCCACCTGCTGAGAGTGAAGCTCCGCCAGAACCCTCAGAGGATGAAGTAGATGATTTATTGTCATGCCTTGCTCAGGAAGGGGGAGTAAAATTCCTAGATCATCTGCTTGCCAAAGCAGTTCCATCTGCTGATCTGGAACCACTGGACACTTCTAATGTATGGGAGTGGACCTATAAAGATATTATGCACATGCCTGCAGCGCAACAAAAGGAATGGAAGACTGCTTGTCATGAGGAACTTGAGGCACTTTGCAGATGCAATGTCTTTGAGCTTGTGAACCCTCCTAAAGGGAGGAAGATTATAAAAAATAGATGGGTCTTTGATCAAAAGACTGATGGTCGCAAGAAAGCCCGGCTTGTTGCCAAAGGCTTTTCTCAGGTTGAAGGCATTGACTATGATGAAATCTTCTCACCAGTAGTGTGCTTTGAGACTGTCTGGATGATGCTCGCACTTGCAGCGCTAGAGGATTGGCACATCACTGGACTAGATGTTAAAACTGCCTTCCTATATGGCGAGCTTGATGAAGAGCTCTACATGGAACAACCTGAGGGCTTCAAAGCCAAAGGGCAGGAAAACAAAGTACTGTGACTAAAACGCGCCATATATGGGCTTAAACAAGCTGCTTTAGCATGGTGGAAAGCGCTGGATAAGTCCATGGCTGCGATGGGCTGCAAAAGGCTACTTTCTGACTCAGGACTCTTTACCCATAGAGGTAAGAGTGGCGCCCTTGTAGTGATCATTGTCTATGTTGATGATGTGATCTTTATGGGTTCGGACAAAGCCCTTTTAAATGAACTTAAGCAAAGGTTCATGCAGGCTTGGGAATGTCATGACTTAGGCGATGCAAAGGAATTCTTGCATATGCACATTCAGCAGAAACATGGAAAGATCTTCTTAGATCAAACCACTTACTTAGAGAAGGTGCTGCAACGCTTTGGACTTACAGACATGAAAGCAGCTGCAACTCCACTTCCTGAAGGGTACTGTAACGTTCCACCAGACGTTCCTTCTTGCGGACTGTGCAAGGCTACTAGCGGGACCTAACGATCACAGAGGATGTCGACTTCATGTACTCGTTCGGCTATTAGCTCACAAGTGAGACGTAATAGCGTGGCCCAAAGGATATGGGTGGTGGTGATGGCCAGAAAGAGTAAAAGACGATCAAAGGCGATAGACAACCAGCCAATGATGTAGAGGAGAGGGGTCGTGACAGACAGCCAACGACAAGGGATAAGTGGATAAGGAAGGGATAGCAGACAGCGGCAGACACAGCACACTGGAGCCCAGCTAAGGACTAGGAAAGGCAAAGAGGCAGACAGCCGTCTATTGCAATGCAGAGCCAATGAATCTAACAGCCAACAGATGGCAGATACAATGGGTGGACAATCCAAGAAGTCAAGCTTAGGTCTTCAGTGACCATAAGCCCCTCTACTTATACACGTCCAAGGAGGTTTGAACCTCAGCTTGGAACTCCGAAACCCTAGTATACGGATCCTAGGAATGAGTCATTATGAGTCAGAGATAACGGTCAGCCAATGGCGTAAGGTGCGCATGGCACGAGTCAGAGATAAGGGAACATGAGGCATACAGCCATCAAAAGTCCAGGCACGATCGATATGAGTCACAAACACGAGGCATTCTAGGCCAGTCCAGGCACAAGCTCATCTGGACCCATCTGGTGCGGGTCTAGCCAGGTCACATGCCAGGGTCACGTGATGGGCGGGCGCTAAGGTCACGTGCACTACTCCCAGTATTCTGGATCACTTCTTTGAGCACTTCCGGGTTCGTAGTAGTATTGCGTGGGAGACTTAGCTCTTTCTTGGGCATGGGCAGCCACAATCTTTACCACTTTGGCTTCTTCTTCCATGTATTCTTCCACGCTTTTCCTCCTAGCAGTGTTCGGGGTCTTCCCGTGGGGTGTTCGAGGGACGGTCGAAGGTGAAACCATAACATTACCCTCTCTCTTGGCACAACGCCCATGTTGTGTAGAAGCGGACACGGAATGGTTGAGCGAACAGGCATACTTGGCCAAGTTCATCCTCATGCCGAGGTCGTGTTCCTTTTTGAGGTCTCCAGCCAGACAAGCCTGCATGCGTCGGATCTGCATATCAGCAAGGCGGTCGGCAAATTCTTCATCAGTCATAGGTGAGACTGGGACGGTGTGTTGTATTGGCTTAAAGCCAGCGTCAGATATCGGTGATGCGTGAGGGGTAGGTTCATGTCTCTGTGTGGGTGGCACGACGATTGTAGTCGGCGCAATTCTTGTTGTTGGTGCGTATGTGGCCACATTACTTCCATAAACGGGCTTTTGTGTGTGCGTCCTCCTGCGTGGTTCAGCCTGCGGCGTATAGCGCGGCAGTGCAGGGTACTCCTCGTCTTCGTTGTTGTAGCGTTGTTGCCAGTGGTTGCGGTCTCGTGGTTGGTCCCTATTCGGACAGTTCCTTCGCATATGACCCGTCTTCCAACAATGGTGGCACTTAGCTTTGTTGTGGACATATGCTTGTCCTGCAGTCTGGTCCATGGTGTCGGGGTTGCTCTGGTAAGCAAACCACCTGGTACTCTCCGCAGCCTGCGCTTCCTGCGTGGCATCAGCCTCGGCACTACCCCAAGAGGTAGGCGGCACATATGGGGTCGAATCTGGTATTGGTGCATCGAATGTGTTCAGGCCTTTCCAGCCAGCTTCTTCAGCGGCAGGCGCGACAGTTGCATTCCACATCAGGTCTTGTATCTCGGGGCCAGAGTTGTCGTATATTTCTGTCAGCTCCTGTACTTGTGCTTGTATGTCGGGTATGGCTTCCTTTCGCAGGTTGGCCTTGATTATGTAGTCTGGGATTCTGGCTTTGCGGTAGTTCTTCAGCCGGTCCTTTCCAAACTTGGCGATGAACTTCTTTTCCCAAGAAGGTCTGGACGGCGACTTAGCTGGTGGTGCCTGTTTGGCAATCCTCACTTTCTTGACGGGTTCCTGCTTGACAGCACGCGTCTTCCTTTTGCGTGGCACAGGGGCTACCCTCTCTCTTGGTTCGACGTATTCTTGTACAGCCTCGTCAGGCACTTCTGAGTAGTAGTAGTCGTCTACTTCATCTTGGCAGCCGTATTCTTGTCTCGCGTCGCCACGCGGTTCTTCGATGTATTCATCAACCTCATCAGGTTCTTCCTCAGAATCTTGGCTATTACTGTCACACAAGGAGGGTGGTGAAGGTACTTCCCAATTATGAGAGTCCTCATCAATGGAGCTCCAATCTTCGGTGTCCGGATCTTCAGCTGCTGCGTATTCTTCTCTCGCGTCGTCACGTGGCACAAACTCTTGTACGAATCTCCTGATGGTGTCTTCGAGGATGTCTTCGTCGTCGTCTTCCATGTCCGTGGCGCACCACTCTTCTATTTGAGCTAGGCGTTCTTCAGCCCACTGGTCGACAGGATCTCTGAGCAAGGAAAGGAAAATGGTTGCAAGCTGGTACTGCGAGAATGTTGGACTTAGCTGTCCGGACCATTGGTCCCATGAATCCATGAAGGTGGATGCGCGTTCACAATCCCCATCGAACATCTGCGGCATTGCAGCCAGCCCAGTGTCATCTTCTTCTTCGTCTTCAGCCAGTTGTTCTTGGGTGTCGGCGTCCCCTTCGGTGTACAGCTGGTCTTCGCTTTGCCCTTCGTCAGCCAGAGATTCCTCGGCAGGGTCTTCTTTGTCGTTCTCGTCGTTGTCAGCCAGAATTTCTTCGGCCATTTGTGCAGCCTGGGTTTCCCCGGCGAGTTCTTCTTCTTCATCTTGCCCTACAGCCTGAGGGTCATCCTCGGCGGCATAGATGTCGTTGTCGTACTCTTCAGGATGTTGCTCTTGATAACGGGCACTGATAGCCCAGATGTAGTCTGTTGCAGCCTGCTCATAAGTGGCGGGATCTTCGTATTCTTCGTAATCTTCATAGTGTTCTTCAGCCTTGTTACGATCACGCGGATCGTTCTGCACTACGCACGGTGGTTCTTCGTTTTCAGTCCAAGGGACTCTTCCTTGAGCGACGCGCTCCAAGGGTCGGGGTGTCGGGCCGGCGGGTCGGGTCGCTTAGCTAAGCGAAAAGCGAACTTCACTCTAGAGAACAAGCAGTGCGCTATATTCTTAAGAGACTCAGATACTCTTACAAGCTGGTACTACTGCTGTACTTATACTCTAGTGACTATGATTTTTCTACTATTTATCGCTTGGCAACCCTCTGCCCTAAGAGTCAGTCCGAGTCATACATCCGAGAATAGATCCACTGCTGGCATTACTGCGCAGCCATGTGGTCTGTGAGTCACAAGTCCGGTCCGCGAAATCGAGAAGCCGAGACCAAAACTAACACGTACAAGGGTAATGTCACGTGATCGTGACATACGCCCCCTTCTTGATTCATTCGTCTCGAATGATTTTTGCTATCCCTCTCTGCGTTCTTCATCAAATTGGTAATCGTACCCGTACTCTCGTAGCTCTGGGTCTGGACGTTCTTCTGAGTTTATGTTGAGTGGTGGGCGAGGTCGCGGTCGGGGGCGCGGTGGTGGCTCGTAGATGACTCTGCCGAGCCAATTGCGGATAGTCGCGTTAGCGCGTGCGAGATCGGTCTCGTGTTGAGTCTGCGTGTGCGGATTTTGCCGCGGCGTGCGTGGTCGGCGCTGGTGCGGTTGGACGGGGGGTATTTGCGTGGTCGCTGCGTTAGCACGGCGCTGGGGTTGGTGGTGCGGGGTGACTTCGTCGGGGTCGCGCGGCATCTCCAATGCGTGGCGTGGGAATACTTCTACGTGGTGTTCGTCTGCGTGAGTTAGTCCGTGGTTGTCAGTATAGTTGAGGTAGAACGCTTCGAAGTCGAAGTCGTCCTCTATGTCGGTTGGCTTGGGTGGGTTTGGCGGGGAAGTCGGCGTCGAGTCTTCGCAGGTAAAAGTGACGTCGTCGTCTTCTTCCTCGGGAGTGGCGCACGTGGCGTTTGTTGTCGGTCTTGTCGCGTAGTTGATGGCTGGCGGAGGCGCGAAAACCGAGGGTGTCGAGGTTTTTACTCCCCCGTTTGACGAGGTGTCGTCCTCGACAACGGGTGGGAGGGGCGATGCGGCGAACGCGGGGCTGTTCGGCGCGGGACTTGGGTTGTGCCATGCAAACGCAGGGAAGCGTGGGGCCGTCGGGGGTGAGTAGGCGGGTATGCGTGGCGAATCGGATAGGCCGATGGCGTTGATCTGTGGGGTGTTGCTGATACTGGCCGTGAAATCGTCCATGAGCAGTATGTCTGCGATGATTTGTTGTCGCGCTCGATCGTCGAGCCCTATGAGACCAGCGCGGATTGTTGCCTCATTGATGGTGGCGGCGGGTGGCGGATTCTCGACGGTGTTGGTTTGTACGGGCGGGTACACGGGGCAACAGTCGGCCATATGGCCCTGTTGGCGACAGCGGAAGCATCTCTTCTCCAGACGGCACTTTTCTCGTTCTTCTGCGTTTAAGTAGCGTGGTTTGGTGCCGATAGCGTCAACTTCCATCGGTACGACGCCGTCCAGGGGTGGGGTCGGTGTTGGTGCGGTATGGGCGTAGAACGTGGGTTGTGGTTGTTGCCCGTGGTTTTTGCGCGGGGTGAAGCAGCTGGCCATCGTGCGCGCTCTCTGCACTTCTGCACGGGCCGCGGTCTGCCATTCCGTCATAGTTTCGGGCATGGTGGTGCGCAACAGGCAGGCGCGGAGGACGGTGTTGGTGAGTCCTTTACGAAAGAACTCCACCGTCCCGAGTGCGTCGCGGTGCCATTCGGCGACGACGGTGAGCCTCTCGAACGTGGCGATGTACCCATCAACGTCGTCCCCGCTCATTACGAGCGTGGTGAGCTGCTGGTACGCGTTTTGTTTACTAAGCGTGTCGGTCCACGCGGCTTTGAATGCGGTCTCGAAGTTGGTCCAAAGGACCTCGTCGGCTTCCGCGATAGGATTGACGGCTCGTTGTGTGTCGGTATCCAACGTACG
Source organism: Lactarius sanguifluus (assembly GCA_021527775.1). Taxonomy (NCBI): domain Eukaryota; kingdom Fungi; phylum Basidiomycota; class Agaricomycetes; order Russulales; family Russulaceae; genus Lactarius; species Lactarius sanguifluus. The sequence continues at coordinate 85,725 of JAKEYF010000129.1, read as the reverse complement.
TTCCATCAGATCTACCCAATCGTTTACGGCGGGGCCACGTACGAAGCTACACGCGAGCCCGACTCGTAAGTACGGGCTCAAAACGCTCTCATGCGTTCGGTTGTTGCGGCGAAATTGGCGGAATTCCCGCAGGAATTGTTCGCTTTCCGCTCGGTTGCCGGTGAATGTTGTCGGTATGGCGGGTTTGAATGCGCCAGTAAGGGGTGCTGCGGCCATGACTGGGGCGGTGGGTAGGCCTACGGGGACTGCGGGGAGTGCGTATGTGGTGAAGATGTTGGGCGCGATGGGTTGGACGTAAGTTGCGATAACTGCTTGTGTGAGCTCGTCGAGGGTTTGCTGTGGTTCGGCGTTCTCTTCGATGAGGGTAGCGTCTACGTGGATGGGTGTCAGTTGTCGGAACGCGGTGGTTAACTCAGTAATGGGGTCTGTTGCAACGACGCCTTCTGCGGTGTACTCGAGTGGTTCGTCTTCGGCTGATACTGGAGCGGTGGGTGCCGGGAGTATCTCGGGGTTTTCTTCGTCGGTTTCTGACCACCAGCCTAAGCCGAGGTCGTTGTGGCGGGGGATCTTAAAAGAGCTTTTGGTGAGGAAGTCGTCGTCACGTTTCTCCAAAATGTGCCAACGGTGGTTGATGAACTCGATGTAGAACGTGTGCCCGTTGATGTGGGCTCGGTAGCCTTGTCGCGCGTCTCGGTGTGCGTACGCCCAGTAGGCTTCGCCTAGTACGTGTGCGGGGAGGTCGTTAGACCAACGGCGTGGGACTACGACCCAGGAATCGTCGTCGGGGATGTCGAGGGTTAAGCTAGCCACGGTGCTCGGACTGTGCTAGTGTCGATGGATGTTCGGAACCTAGTGCGAGAGTGCAAGGTGATGGTGCGTGTCTGTAGACCGTACCGGGCAAGATGAAAGCGAGGATCGCGGCGCCGCGCGATGGTTTCGTAGAGCACTCTGTTCCGCACAGACGAGGAAGCGGTCACTACTCGCAGCAACGACTGGACACGGTCTCGCGGTGGAACGCGAGAAAAGGAGGGTGGATCTGAGTCTAATGTTACGATCACGCGGATCGTTCTGCACTACGCACGGTGGTTCTTCGTTTTCAGTCCAAGGGACTCTTCCTTGAGCGACGCGCTCCAAGGGTCGGGGTGTCGGGCCGGCGGGTCGGGTCGCTTAGCTAAGCGAAAAGCGAACTTCACTCTAGAGAACAAGCAGTGCGCTATATTCTTAAGAGACTCAGATACTCTTACAAGCTGGTACTACTGCTGTACTTATACTCTAGTGACTATGATTTTTCTACTATTTATCGCTTGGCAACCCTCTGCCCTAAGAGTCAGTCCGAGTCATACATCCGAGAATAGATCCACTGCTGGCATTACTGCGCAGCCATGTGGTCTGTGAGTCACAAGTCTGGTCCGCGAAATCGAGAAGCCGAGACCAAAACTAACACGTACAAGGGTAATGTCACGTGATCGTGACAAGCCTGCTCATAAGCGGCAACACTCTCGTCGCTGTTGATGTAGTTCTCGAGGGCTTGATACCGAGACATCTTGTGACAGAAAGGTAGGAGAAGCTTGACTTAATGTAATGTTCCACCGGACGTTCCTTCTTGCGGACTGTGCAAGGCTACTAGCAGGACCTAACGATCACAGAGGATGTCGACTTCACGTACTCGTTCAGCTATTAGCTCACAAGTGAGACGTAATAGCATGGCCCAAAGGATATGGGTGGCGGTGATGGCCAGAAAGAGTAAAAGACGATCAAAGGTGATAGACAACCGGCCAATGATGTAGAGGAGAGGGGTCGTGACAGACAGCCAACGACAAGGGATAAGCGGATAAGGAAGGGATAGCAGACAGTGGCAGACACAGCACACTGGAGCCCAGCTAAGGACTAGGAAAGGCAAAGAGGCAGACAGCCGTCTATTGCAATGCAGAGCCAATGAATCTAACAGCCAACAGATGGCAGATACAATGGGTGGACAATCCAAGAAGTCAAGCTTAGGTCTTCAGTGACCATAAGCCCCTCTACTTATACACGTCCAAGGAGGTTTGAACCTCAGCTTGGAACTCCGAAACCCTAGTATACGGATCCTAGGAATGAGTCATTATGAGTCAGAGATAACGGTCAGCCAATGGTGTAAGGCACGCATGGCACGAGTCAGAGATAAGGGAACATGAGGCATACAGCCATCAAAAGTCCAGGCACGATCGATATGAGTCACAAACACGAGGCGTTCTAGGCCAGTCCAGGCACAAGCTCATCTGGACCCATCTGGTGCGGGTCTAGCCAGGTCACGTGCCAGGGTCACGTGACGGGCGGGCGCTAAGGTCACGTGTGCTACTCCCAGTATTCTGGATCACTTCTTTGAGTGCTTCCGGGTTCATAGTAGTATTGCGTGGGAGACTTAGCTCTTTCTTGGGCATGGGCAGCCACAATCTTTACCACTTCGGCTTCTTCTTCCACGTATTCTTCCGCGCTTTTTCCTCCTAGCGGTGTTCGGGGTCTTCCCATGGGGTGTTCAAGGGATGGTCGAAGGCAAAACCGTAACAGGTACCAACCAGTACCTAATGACACGCCAGTCAACCCAAGCGTCAGGAGCAAATACCAGCAAGTTATAGGTTCACTCCTATACATAATGCTTGGGACTCGCCCTGACATCACCTATGCAGTCGTTAAACTGTCACAGTTTGCTGCAAACCCTTCTGAGGACCATTTGAATAGAGCACTGTATATCTGTCGCTATTTGCTTGGGACTTCTTCATACTCTTTAGTGTATGATGGGAAATCAAATGGGGGTCTAATTGCGTATGCAGACTCTGACTGGGCTTCAAACCCAGATAATAGGCGATCTACTATGGGCTATATGGTTAAACTAGCTAATGGGATATTCAGCTGGAACTCTAGAGCGCAGAAGACTGTTGTGCTGTCTTCCACTGAAGCTGAATATATGTCGCTGTCAGATACTAGCAGACAATTAGTTTGGATTAAGTCGCTCTTTACTGAGCTTGGAATCAAACTAAGCCCAATACCACTCTGCAGTGATAATCAGGGGTCCATCTTTATGGCCTCAAACCCTGTCCAGGAGAAGCGTATTAAACATATTGATATACGCTACCACTACATAAGAGAAGTGGTGAGGACAAAAAGATAGAACTATTCTTTATAGATGGTTCAGAAAATCCCACAGATATGTTTACCAAGAACCTAGGGCGTATTAAGTTCGAGAAGTTCAGAAGTCAGTTAGGACTTGAGTTTTACTCGTCCAACTGAGTTTCAAGGCTAATTGGCTTGGCCTCGAAACGAGCCTGAAAATTTCTATTATACATGGAATCAAAATAAAGTCATCTCAGACTTTTTGAGCCATCTCAATTCCTTATTTAAGGATACTATGGAAGATATATCGAGTGACGCTTGTGTCTTCTGGATACATAGATTCTTTTAAAGAATCAACACATTTCCAGTCATTGTTTATACCTATACCAAAAAATCAGCCCAATGAACTGAAAAGTTCAAAAAGCTGAAATGGGATGGTGAAGAGAGCTTGGCCTCGAAACCACTCTCATGGTTCCGGGAAAGACTCCCTTCTAATCATGGCTTGAATATTATTCACCTTACACACTTGCTCAGAGTGCTTAGTAGCTGCACTTAGCAAGGGGGAGTGTTGAGCCGTAATACTTACTATAAGGCTCATTACGTAGGAATTGGAGTACAGTTACTTATGATATACCTGTGGTTCGGAGTATTTAGTCATACGATACACGTACAGAATCCCCTTAAGGGATTATTCCAAGTCCACCAGTGATTAAACATTAGGTGTCACTGAAAATGCGATATTGTGGACGCCTTTACTCATCACTTTTCCCCAAACGGACATGGGTGGACCATAGAGTATATAATGCCTACTGTAGGAGCGAGTACATATACACATCTCTCTCCACCCCACTCAGAGCTTCCTCTGCTTCACTCTAAGCCTCGTCTAAGCTCTCTATACAGGTAAGGTGTTACGTCACGGTAGGGACGTTCTCCCGACTTGGGATAGGTTCTCTACAGGGACACTGCACTAAGAGTCACGGGATCGGTTCGGTGTTCGAAGGGAACTTCCAAAGAGGAACTTCAGTTAAAGATGAACAAGGGGACTCTTTCTGGGGGAGTCCTTGAGTGGATAGGAGGGCTTGCTGGGGATCGGTGAGAGTCTATAGGGATGTCAACGAGTTAGACTCGTCTATACTCGTTTAGCTGTATCTCCTGAACCAGTGATCGTACAGGTCTGAAATTTGGAATGCGAGCAGATATACAATATGCCTGCTTGTATGCCAAATTTCAGACCTGTACAATCACTGGTTCAGGAGATACAGCTAAACGAGTATAGACGAGTCTAACTCGTTGACATCCCTAGCACTGAGAGATGGAGTATCAAACAGTTCAATTGCTCGGGTACCGTAAGACACAAGAAGTCAAGTCTGGGGCTACTAGCAGCCAACGCAGACAGTACTTATAGTAATTAGGATACTAGGGACGAGTCACGAATGAGTCCTAGTATTGAGTCATCATAGAGTAATAACAAGTCAGAGCACGAGTCATAAGGGCTCGCACAGTTGTAATGAGTCAATCAGAGTCATAGCACTCCACCAGGGTCAAGGGGAACGGCAGTGACTCACCCAAGCAATACAGGAGTCATAACGGCTCTGAGATATCGAGTCAAAGGTCACACGACCTATAAGTCACGAGACACCACATCACGAGACACGAAGTCTGAAAAGAGAAAATGAAGAAATAAATTGTACAAGTCGTGACATAAGGGTCTACCTGTACACTGCGTCTATTGCTGCGCAACAGGTACGTCCCTTTCAGTGGGTGGGATGCTTCACCCAGCGCTGACATCACAAAGTTTGGGAGTTTCTAGTTGAGATCAATGGCACCCAACTCCTGCAAACCTTCACCACCCAGACCGACATGAGTTGGCTGGAATTCAAGGAGCAGGCATATGAGCGATTCAAGACAGGTCGCAAAGATTTGCACCTGGGGTATCGGATGAGCGGTGGGAAACATGCTTGGGTGTCTCTCACAAGCAAACCCGAGTGGAAAGAGGCCATCACCAGCCTGGAAGAAAAGGCACTAGCAGCACGTACACGTCCAGTCATGATGGAACTCATGGATATTGTAAGTCATGCGCACTCTTGATGATGGAAGAAGTACTTACTTTTTTGTTGTTGCAGTGTGCCCTGGTGCATCCAACAAAGGCACGTGCAAAGGGGAAAGGGAAAGCAAAACGATCCCATGAAGACGACATACCCCCAGAGGCCACACCAGAAGCAAAGCACCAGTACAACCACTTGCTTGAGCTACAGAGACATCTACTGTGCAGTGTTCACTCGACGTCCGGGTTGCAAGCATATTGCTGGATCGAACCAGCAAAAGAGGGCGCCTTGGGGGGATATTGCGAGGTCTGACATGACATGATGACTTATTGGGCAAAACAAATTGTAAGCAAAAAAACACGAGCGTAATGAACAAGAACTCACCAATCCTCAGGAGCTCAAAAATGCCGACAAACACTTGCCACTGAATGTATGCAAATTGGACCGCCCACCTGCAACAAAAAAAGCCAAGGCTGCAGGGGGGGTACCAGAGGTCCATATTGCTGTCAATATCACACCGACGCCAGGTGTAGGGACACCCCAAAGCTCCTACGTCATGTCAGAAACCCCAATTCCATCTGGGACAGCCTCTACATCAGGTCCCTCGCACGTTGGCCAAGCCAGTGGCATCACTCTACATACCAAGACCCCAACATCGACCCCCGTGAGGCGGTCACAAGCCAACCGTTACCTCATAATGATGTTGGACTGTTATTTTGAAAACCGAGTCCCAACAGCGAAAGAGTTACTTACATTCATGGATGCCGAATGCCCTGACCCAGACTTGAGGTATGCCGATGCCTACAGCAACTTGGAAGAGTTCGGGTTCCACAACACACAAGATATTGTTGACCTCAAAGTGCCTTTTCTCTCATCATTCGGCCTTGGCCATGATGGTGCCCACCATGTTCATCAGTACGCACAAGAAAGGTTCCTCAAGCCTCTTAGTTTGATGGGTACTCTGGGGCCCAGTGGAGGCGCATCCATCGAGGAAGTTGTCACCCCAGCTGTTCAAGATGTCGGGCAGTGCTCCAGTGAGGGGGAAGGCAACGAAGGTGAATGCAAGACCATCAAAAAGGAGGTCATCATGGACTGGCTCACCGAAGTTGCTCCAGGTATGTTTGAAGAAATAGAGGTGGAAGATGAGGGCACTGGTGTTGATGAGATTGAGGAGGACGAGATTGAGGAGGAAGAGATCGAGGACGAGATTGAGGAGATCAATGGGAGTGACATGGCAAGCGTGACCTCGGAGCAAGAGTGAGCACTTTGTCAGCCGGATCCCAGGAAGCGCGAGTGAGCATACAGCCTGAGTATACCCTCAAAAAAAATTACTATAGTATGCATCACCCGTAGTTTTGAACACTATGTTCTGTCTATACGACATGAGGACCGATCACAAGTATATTTTCATGTAGTATCAAGCACGTACATCGTACCTGCAGTGTGCAAACCAGCCCTTTGCTTGTTCTGCCATGACCGAATGAACCACCTCCCACAACGCATTGTACACCGAGCTGTTGTCGGATTCCATCTCCTGGTTCACCTGATCACGGTTTGCGCACAGCCACACCTTGATGGTCGAGAAGGCTAGTTTGATGGGGTTGAAGTCGGGGGAATATGCAGGGAGGTATAACAGGTAGTGTTTTAAGGTCCAGTCCTATGTAGGGATGTCAACGAGTTAGACTCGTCTATACTTGTTTAGCTGTATCTCCTGAACCAGTGATCATACAGGTCTGAAATTTGGAATACAAGCAGGCATACTGTATATCTGCTTGCATTCCAAATTTCAGACCTGTACGATTACTGGTTCAGGAGATACAGCTAAACGAGTATAGACGAGTCTAACTCGTTGACATCCCTGGTCCTATGGACCAGAAAAAGACTGGGAACTGGACTGGACCGGACCGAAAAAGGACCGGACTGTCGGTTGCAGTTGCACCCATTTTGGACGGCACTCGGTTGCGGTCCATGTTGGCGACTCAGATATTTCAACCAGGTAAAAACCGGTTGAAACTGGTTGGGACCAGGACCAGGACTACATTAACTACTACATTACCACAAATAATAGTTTAACTAGCTGGCTGGTGACAATAAAAAAAACTGACAAAGCACATTCAGTTCTGGGCATTTCCGTCATCATGCCTCCCAAAATCAAGCATACACCCAAAAACGCCCAACCTAAAATGGCATCTGGGAGCCGAAAACGGCAGGCGTGCAACAACTGCAAGAGTTCATCTGAAGACTCTGAGGTCACCAAAAGGTTGCAAAAGCAACAGAGGCAGAAGGGGAAAAAACACACTAGTGTTCGTGTTCTGGTGGAGTCTGTTGATGAAGGTAGCGACAAAGAGGAACCCGAGGCCATAGAAGTTGACATGTCGGATCCTGGCAACGCAGGAGTACGTCCATTACACATTTTCTGAGCTGCATGTACCTGCTGATGGACTACAGAGTGACCTTGAGGATCGGCACCAAATAAGGCTTGGAGAAGAGTTGGCCACAAAGAATGAGACGACGAAGGACCTGGACTTGATGTTCTCAGACTGGGTAAAGGTGAACTTCTGGAAGAGCGACAAAGATACGTTGATGACAGGTCACTGGTGCCTAACGTGCAGGTAAGTTTCAGTTTGGTATTACAACATGGTAGTGGGGCTTACTCTTGACAGAGGAGACTCAGTGTTTGTCGAAACAGTTGGGCTCCGTAGGTAGTGTTTGAAAGTCCGACTCAGTCCGGTTTTTTGCCCTAATCTGGACAAACCGGACCGGAACCGGTTTTCGATTTTACACTTTTTTCCCTAAACCAGACCGAACTGGCAACAACCGGTTATTCCGGTTGTGGCGTTTTGCAAAGACCGGCTCTCTCGGTCTGAACCGGCTCATCCCGAGCCGACCACAACCTCCTATCAACTGACTGCAACCGACTTTTTATTGATAGTAAAGTACGAATGTAATAACTACAAGGCTTAAGTTACTGTACCGTGTCAAGCATCCTAATGTAGTCAAAGTGTCTATGGCAATATACTAATTTACTCTACTACATCCATACAAAGTACCCTGCTCCGCTGCCACCGTTGCCACGGCCATCATCGTCGTCATCGCCATGGCCATCGTCGTCATCGTGGCCGTCGTTGTCGTCATCGCTGCTGCGGCCATCGTCATTGTGGGTGTTGTCTTGCATCGGCGCTGTGGTGATCTTCATGGAGTGTCGTCGTCGTCGTCATCGTCACGGTCTTTGTCGTCACGGTTGTCGTTTCCAATAGTCGTAGTCGTAGTTGCAGTTGTTGCAACTGTTGTCGTTGCAGTTGTTGTTGTTGTCGCTGAGTTGTTGCCTTCGTCGCGGAGGCTGTGGACGGTGGTAAGTGGCAGCATGCTCCCTGTTGCTGTTGCCAGCACCGTGGTGGTTAGCAGCTCAGACCTGCTGGAGGTTGAGGGGCCATGCACCTTGTGTCTGAATTGGCAATGTCACGGTGCATTGTCGCTGACTCGCCATCACCGTGGGAGCTGTCCAGCCTGTCCTAGTTAGCAGTGTACACAACTCGAACCCACAGACCACATTGGCCTGTCCCCCGCCGCCATTCAAGTTGTCGCCAGTGGTGGACGATGTGGCTTGAGTTTGTGTCAAGGCCCGAGGGCTTGCCCCGTCGTTGTTGCTGGCACCATGGTTGCAGCACCACAACAGTAGATGGGACGCAGGCAGTGCCAGTGTCCAAAAGTCGGCCGGTCCAACAGCCGCTGGTGCTGAGGCTGCACTGGCAGCAGCCTGAACTTGAGCGGGCAGAGAGCCCACTGGCAGCTGCCTCCACCGTCGTCGTCGTGGGTGATTGAGGGGTAGGGTTCCTTGGACTGCAGTGTTGGTGTTGATGGCGGGCCCTCCGTCGTTCAAGTTGATGCTGTCGCCAGTCGGCACCACCGTCGTCATCATGTTTGAAGACAAAGGCTTCACACCTCATGACACGTAACAGCCCCTGTAATGATTACCTGCCAAAAACGGTAACCGGTTGTGGTCAACCTAACCAGTCCTGTTGCGGTTCACCTGGGCATCAAATCCCGGTGAACCGCAACCGGGTCATGTCCCTAAAATGGTAAAACCAGACTGCAAGTCCGGTTTTGATCGGTTTCAGTCTGGTCCAGCTGCAGTTTTTTGCAGTTCATGCAGCTGGACTTTTAAACACTATCCGTAGGTGTTTTCTGACGGGTGGGAATTCGACACTATGCCAACACTGTTGGAGGCATTTCAAAATATACAAAATAAAGTGTGAGGAAGCTGGCGTACCCATCAATCATCATGCAATCCCTCCAAAGCTCGTACAGGCACAGGAGAAGGAAAAGAAGGAACAGATACAGATGACGCTAGACAATAGGTTTGTCACTCGCCAAGAAGTCTTCAAGCAAGAGGCAGCCTTGCATGCTGTTGCTCAGTTCATTGCTTGCGACGACCAGGTAAGCACAATGTTGTATGTCAACAGGCAATACTTACCTGCACACCATCCTTCCCATCTTCAACTACAGGCCTTTGCCGTCGCAAATAACAGGTTGTTTCGTAATTGCCTTGTGTCGATGAGGCCGAAGACCAAGGCGTCTGACCTACCGAGCAGTCATGATGTTGGCGTTTACATCCACAACGAGTGCGTGAAGTGGTTGAAGCAACTACAGAGAGAAATCACAGTCAGTACAAGAGCTTGGATGATAGCAAAGCGATACTCACCAAGTATCAGGTAGCTCCCGGTAAGGTCTCAACAACAGCGGATGGCTGGTCGGCAGACAATACAAAGGCGGCATTCCTGGGGATGACTGCACACTGGATCGAGGTGAAAGAAGAGCGATGGGCATTACGATCCGAAGTCATCGCTTTCCAGAGTATTTCAGGGGCACATAGTGGTGACAACTTAGGTCGCTATTTCATGGGGCTGTGTGACCGTGTAGGAATCTTTGGTCCGAATACATCAAAACTTCAGGCAATTACCTTGGATAACACCTCAGCCAACGGAACGATTTGTCAGACGGTCCAGCGTCTCCATGAGTCCCGAAACCTGCCGGTTTGGAATGCACGTGAGAACCAATTGATGTGAGTCTTCCTCGTGTGCGTTTCAAGACCGATATTCAGTTGTTTACCCAGGTGCCTTGGACATGTTGTCAACCTCGGAACTATCGATGTTATGGGACATATCACAAAAATAGCAGCCGTGGAAACAACGACAGCAATTTGGGAATACGATCCTGATCTGCCTGGTAACCGAGTCCTCGGAGGATCTCTCAATGTTATCGCTGCCATTCGCACACTCGCTGTCAAGATTCAATGCTCTGGGCAACGCATTGAATATTTCAAGAAGCTTCAACTTGAATCTGGTATTACCACTCCCTTTGTAATCCCACTTCATAGCAACATCCGATGGGGGTCAGCGTACAAAGTGCTCAACTGAGCCTATCGTGTTCGACAGGCAGTCAGACTGTTCATCGCAGTGGCTGATGAGTTGTTTGGGCCAATAACTGTTCTCCGATGTGATGGCCGGATCTTCAAGAAAATTCCATGGTCAGCATTTAAGATCACTGAGATGGACTGGGTCAGGGTCCTCGATGTGAAGTCAATTCTCAAGGATTCCAATCTGATTCAGGAATACTTCTCTTCTGAATAGAAACCCACCTTATGGTGTTCACTCCTTGCAATCAAAGAGCTTCAAACAGCATGGGAGGTGAAACGTGACAATCCCCAATATGCCATGTACAAGGACGTGATCAATGATGGCCTCACAAAACTCAACAAATACTATTCTCGGTTTGACGAGAAACCAAGCTATATACTGGCCTTGGTTCTCCATCCGTACTACAAGCTTAGCTATATTGCACATGCATGGGGTGGTGAGGAGGAGGAGGAGGTGGAGATTCTTGCAGGTAACCTCAATGCAAGGAACTGGCAGGCTGAGGCACGGAAGATCCTCGAAAATATGGTGCGTTTCTAACCCTTTGCATAATGGTAGCACAGCTGATCTGAAGTAGATGGCGAAGTACTGGGAAACTCGCACTTCGCCATCGACAGCAACGCAAATGGTACTGGACCCCCCAACAACGTCAGCAAGACCTTCCCTGACGGGTTTCGATCAACACCGTCGAACACTGATTGCACATGGCGAGGAGTGTTGGGTTGCTGAATTGGGGCACTACCTTTCCGATCTGCCACAAGATGCGACACCCAACATGGACATTGTCCAGTACTGGCAGGACCATCACCGAATCTATCCAACCCTTGGACAGATGGCCCTCGACTTCCTCCCCTGTCAAGCCTCTTCTGTCCCGTGCAAACGTCTCTTCTCTGCCAGTAAGCAGGTTGCAACGGATCGGCACGCAAGACTTGGGGCACAAAAGTTCGAGGAACTTCAACTAATGAAATTTGCTTGGCGTCACAGTGTCGTTGATACAGCAGCATGGAACTCAAGTGAAATCGAACAGGTAGATGTTGAAGAGTATAAGGATCTCTTCGTTGCTGATGCTGAACAAGCCAGGCACAATCTCAGTGCCGATGAAGAAGTCTATTATTGAGTTAAAGGTTTTCGTAAATTAGTTAAAGTTGCTAGTAGACTCTAGTACCAGTAGAGAATCGTATTATGCGTTGGAGTCGATGATATTGGACACTCCTGTGTGTGAGCTCACATTGTCACTTGCCTGGCTGTACTGTGCTGTGTGCAGAACTTGTATTGCCCTAGTATGTACTACTAGGCTACTGGGGCTGGACTCGGACGTCCGAGTCGCACGCACCTGAATCACTGGATTCACTCACACTTTCCCCCACCTATTCCATCCCACAAATACACACTTTTGGGCTCTCTTTCATTGCTCGTTTTCCCCACCCCTCACAATGTTGTATCTCGTCTTTGTTCAGTGCACCTGCGCCGGCAGCCTCTTCTAGCAACACAACAAAACATCTGAGTTGTCGTCTTCTCCCAGCCACTGTAACGTCCTCTTCCTTTTCTTCTGCAGTACCACTGGTGCAGGTACGTCATGCCTCACCATTACTTCTCCTCCACTTCATTCACCAACCATATAATCCATATTTAACATCCACGAATAACCTCACAAGACCTTCTCAGGTCCTTGCTGCCCCTCTCTAAAAGATCGCCAACCTGAACAACGCTTTACCAAAGTCACTGACATCACCTTCACCTCTCCCAATCCACACTTCTGTGGTGTTATTCCCACAGACCCATCTGGCGATCCCTCACCTTTACGTCTCACATAGCGCTCTCCACATCTACCCCGTCTCTCTCATTTCATGCCTGCAATGTATGAAGGCTACCTCCTCCATATCCTCAAGTCTTACCCAACTGCAAATAGGGCCTTGTATGGTCTACTTTGCTCACTGCTCGCATGGCCAAGCCCTCAGAAGAGGTGACAAGTCGCAAGATAACCTCAACACTGGCATACACCGCCTTGTAGGTCCCATTAGACTTTCTTGTCCCCACTTTCTGTGGTAGCTGATCTCATCTCATTGCCTGCACTACACATTTCCCTGTGATAAATGCCCCCAGGGTGTCACCCATCCTGTATGTCTCCACTTTTGCCATACTGATTCTGCTAAGCATTTTTTTAGGAGTCCACGACATTTTTTTGCTGACTCTGAGTCCATCACAGGGTGACACGACTACAGCGGGGCAATGTTGACCCATCACTCAGACACAACTAACACGGCGGCAGCAAAACATCGATCACAACGACATGGCAGTCTCAATGGTGACACCAATGGGTGGCGATCATATGATGGCTGTTACGGTTTTGCCCCAGAGGCGCGCGAGCACCGCCTAGGGAGGAGGCGCCGGTACGTGATCCTGGCACGTGACCCGCTGATGCCAAGAGTCTGGAGGGGCCTAGAGGCGAGATGCCTAGGCCGTGCCTAGTAAGAGGTAGTGATGTCAACGAGTTACAGTCAAACGAGTGGACTCGCGAGTTTGACTCGTCTTGCGCGTCACGTGACGAGTACTCGCGCCTACGAGTACTCGTGCCTGCGAGTATGCACGAGTACGAGTTTGCATTTTTTTGAGCACGAGTACTCGTGTACTCGCAGACGTACATGACCTGTTTATGGGCCAGCATATATTTGTCGAGTCAGCCCTATTTTGTTTGCAGAAATTGCTACTGTAACATGCGGCCTAGTACTAGCTACTTGTATTGTACATGTATGAAATTCACGACCACGCTCGCCATCCGAATCGCCCCGCCTTCCCCGTTGTCGTGCCAGTGGTCAATGGGCATTTGCCCAGTCGTCGTGGTCGATCGTGGTTGCATCGTTGCCTGAGGCTTCACGCTGGTCGCCACTGTCGCCTCGCCCATTGCTGTTGCTGGTATTGTAATTTGGTCGTCGCCATCGCCCGTCGTCGTGCTGGGGTGTTGTCGTTGCTACCGTCGGCGTCGTCTTGCTGTTGATGTCGTTGTTGGTCGTTGTAGGTCGTTGTTGGTCGTTGTTGGTTGTCGTCGGTCGTTGATCTTGGTCGTTGTCGCCTGCTGTCGTGGTCGACGGGCGTCGTGGTCGTCGAGTCGTCCAAGGCGTTGTCGTGGTCGTCATTGCGTCCGAGGCTCGTCCAATGTCGCCGTTGCCCGCCGTTTTGTTACTCGTGGTATCGATGCACGTGGCTTGGCCTACTTTCAGCCCCCTGGACCGGACCGCATATAGCGCGACTGGCAATCAGGTGTGGGAACTTCGGCGTCATCCGGTTGGCTCCTACAGTGAATTGCTTATGCCATTACCACGCGTACAACCTGGACGACAACGGCTGTGGCAGCAAACTCTCCACCAGCGCATGGCCAGCCACATGACGACAACAAACCCGCCGGGGCCCATCGACGCTGACATTTCCAGGTCGTGGTCGACGCCTAGCGAGGTGACAAAACGAAGGCAACGGCAAAGCCTGAGGCAAGACTACAACGACTACAACCACGACAACTGCGACAACCACAACCACGATGACTACGACCACGACTATGACGACCACGACCACGACCACTGGCACGACGACGACGACGATCACGACCACGACCACTACGACCACGACGATGCGACACGACGCGACACAGAAGGCGACGCGGTGACGATGCCAGTATGCGACGGGTGTGGGGGGTAGCAACGCTATGGTGAGCATACTTGTAGTAGTTGATGTTATTCCTAGTTTTTGTTTATCTGTATTATCTGAGTCCTGAGTGCCTAAGAAAATAACGAGTACTCGCAGATTTCAAGCGAGTACTCGTACTCGCGCTTAGATGCGAGTACTCGTGTCTCAAATGGGTACTCGCACAGCGAGTACGAGTGTCAGTCTGAAATATTTGACGAGTACTCGTGCTCACGAGTACTCGCACTGACGAGTACGAGTCGAGTACGAGTGGCTGGTTGGGATTATCTGATGAGTACTCATACTCGCGAGTACAACTCGTTGACATCCCTAGTAAGAGGGTCCGGAATGACCCAGAGTCTAGATTCACGCCGCGTGTTCCTTATCGGCCGCGTGTTTCCTTATCGCTGACTCGTGCCAAGAGGGCTTTGCGCCATTGGCTATCGCTTATCAGTTGTATTAGGGTTTCAGTCGTTGAAGTGGAGCTTGAAAGCCCCTTCCCCTAGTATAAGTACTGCGCCTTATGTGCCTGTAGACGTTAGCTTAACTTACTGGATTGTCACGCCAGAAGTAGGAGTATAGAGCCTTGTTCCCCCTCTACTCAGCTGTGTGCGCCTCGGAGCCTGTCCCCGCCACAGTTCCCCTTTCTTTCCTTGTTGCCCTTAAGTGAGGCGTTCCGCTACAAGTCATGCATGACCGCCGACTTCTTGTTTCCATCGTCATTAATGACGATCGCCGGTCGTTACCGAAGGAGGATCGCCAGCCTCTGTGTTCATTAGGTCGAGTCCCGCAGATCGTGCGAAGAACGCCCACGTGAGCATTACAATGGCAGCAATCGCCAGTGCGATGATAGTGACTGCAACGAGACGGCAAGGTCCCTTGCCACTACCACAACGCGGTGACACCGATGGGCGGTAATGGTGACAATGGTCATATAGTGGCGGTGATGGCGATGCGATGGCAATGATAGCAGTTAGGTGAGGACTGTGACTTGGATTGTAGAACAGTAGAAGTGCTCTGTATAGTGATTTGCCGGCCCGGCTCAAAAGCCGGATGCCGGCCAAAGTGTCACGATCACGTGACACCACGCCGCGTAAGCGTTTCCGGTTTGGGATGGATGACTCGGTTTCCATATTTAGAACAGTGACTCACAGTGATGAGCTGGCTGCCAGCTCACAGTGCCAGCAAGATTGCCTGCGTGCTAGCACTTACGCGTCCTCATAAAATAGTATAGAAAAACCATAGTCTTGTATGATATAAAAGCAGCCTGTAGTTTACGATGTAGCCCTCATCTTGGTCTTCAAACAATATAGCCCAAGTACTCTTCTAGTGTCAAGGTTGCTTCAAGGACAAGTGCGCTCTATCGCTTAGTAAGCACCGGTCGTGACCGGCCCGTGTTACTCCGCCTTTGGGACTTTTGACTACGCGCAGCTGTGCGCCTTCGGGAATTACGAGAGTTATCAAAGACGTATTGCGAACGATCCGGGTGATCGTAACACAAAGCCAGCTGTGGAAAGCCATTCCCACGGATGCCGCCGGCCCAGCTTTTGACAGCCCATGGCTTGGGCTTCAGATTTGGTAAGACAGTGGCCCAGCCCACAGCCTCGGCTCTGTGATATGTGGTCCGGCTTAATAATTGACACTACGCACAAGTTGGTTTTGTCTCAGTGTCTCACAGTTCAGCGCCGTTGCTACACCTTGCTGTTACCCCCCTCTGGCATTCCTGCCAATGCTTTTCACATCCTGTGCTTGCCCACACTCTCCCGCACTGTTACAGTCATTCTATAATAAGGACCACATTCCCGCGCTCTATGTGAGCTTGGCCGCTTCCCACTCAACTAGTGATGGGAAAGTTCAGTTCTGAACTTCAGTTCGAACCCGAACCTAGCTGAACTGAACCCCGGTTCGGGGTTTGGGTTTGGCTGTTTGACCCGAACCGGACCGATGGTCCCGTTCAGGGTTCAGCAAAATCCAAAAAATTGAGAACGCATTTGAACGCGTTTGAACGTGAACTGAACCGTTGATGTTACCTGAGAGTATGGAAATTTTATGGGTATAAAAACTATTCAAACACTGGCTCAATTGCTCAGCTCGTTCCAAATGTGAAAGCAGATGTTGTACTGTCAATTGTCACGCGTTGCCTACAGTGGCTCGGGTGGCTTGTACTTACACACCACCATCCCCAACTACCTAGTCGTTTGGACGCCCTCGGGCAGAAGCACGATACTGCCCTCGGTTCAAACATTCAAGCTAATATTCAAGGTTCACACTGCCTTCCCCAATCGCCTGGTTAAGTGGGTGCTTAGGTGTCGTACAACGTCTTTTTATTTGTTGTTGTTGTTACTGCTATTGTTTTTTTTTTTTTTCCCTTCGTCATCTTTAACTCGGTTCTACTACTCTGCTCACCATGGCTTTGACTCGGACAGGGAACAGTGCCGACGCAGACCCGAGCTGCGGACTCAGTGCGGAGGAAAATGCTTTTCCTCCATGTAGTAGCCCGATCCCGCTTGCACCTCCATCGGAGTCAGAGTCCACCCAGCTCACTTCTCCCGCACGGCCTGGCCCGGTCCTGTAGTGGAGCCTTACCCCTCGATGGACAGTCCTCGAGCGATATGTGCTGCCAACCCACGACGACACTGAGAGGTGCTACCACCGCACCTGAGTTCTGTAAGTGTCAAATCAACCGTAGTACCAGACTCTGCTCACTTGTGCCCCCTGAGCTGCTGCAACCTACCACGACGGCAGCGAAGTTAGTCAGCCGGCCAACACAGCTCCATGTCGCATGTGCCATTGATCACGACCACAACCTCTTGCATGCTGATGTGACGACGACAATGGCCGTGATATCGGTAATGGCTGCAATGACAACTAGGCTGCGACAACCACAACTTGAAGACCACGACTGTGACAACACAGCCCCAATCTGCGTGCGTCGCCAACCACAACGATGAATTCCGACTACAAAGGCGGTAACTATGAAGATGGAGACGAAGACTATGGCAACTATGACCGCAACCCACGACCACGGCCCACGCAGCTCCGAGCTGCATGCAGAGCCGGACCACGACCACACCCCATGGTGACTGCAGCAACCTCAGCGTAGGCGACGCGATGACGGCGGCGGCGGCAACTGCAATGACGACATACAGTGACGACGGGACGATGCTGAAGAATTGGGTTTACTGCAGCGTATGTAGTAGTTCACAGGTAATTGCGTTCGTACTTCCCTCAAAGAGCAGCAACAGCCTTGCTATGTGGAGATGCAAAGTTGCTGTGCCCAATAGCGTCCGTTTGTCACACCTCCGCGAGATCGAACTCGCAAACGCCACGCTCCGGAAGGATTATCCCGTACTTGTTGACAAGATCCGGTAAGATTCTTTTTCTTCTTTCGTATTCGTAGTAGTCTGACTGTGACCAAGACCACTGCCCGATTGGCCGACGTCTCTACCATCCAAAAGTGTGCCGTCCTTGGCTATGGCGAAAAAGACCACGATCGTATCCAAGTCCACGACCATGGCTGACGACGACAACTGCGACTCAAAGGCTGCGACAACAACGACGTGACAACATGGCCCCGATCCACATGCACCACCAATGACTGCAGGTATGAAGACAGACGAAGACAACAATCACATCCACCACGACTGCGACCACCACAGCTGATGACGATGGCTGCAATGATGCGACAATGTGATAACACGACGGCGACGGCGGTGATAGTGATAATGGGGATTCAATAGTGCATACTTACTATTTGTAGGTAGTACTGTACATACATAGCTTTAGAAACCATGCCAATTAAGTGTTTTTCCAACCTATACCCCAAAAGCCTTAATCAACGTCTTTTGTCTTTTTGATCATAAGCATTCAGTTCGACGTTCAGACCCCCTCTGAACTGAACTGAACCATTGTGAACCTGAACTGAGGGTTCAGTTCAGGGGTTCGGCCAAACACCCTGAACTGAACCTAGGGTCCGGTTCGGGGTTCAGCCAAAAGGGTCAAAGAACCGAACTGAACCGAACTTTCCCATCACTACACTCAACCCGGACATTTCCCTACACATTTTTGCATTCCCCTTGGTCCCCTGGTTATCTGATGCGCCTTCTGTCCTTAACACACACATCCCGTTATATTGCTCATGTAATACAACCTTACATTGAGCAGGAGAATAGACTTCCCCCCTCACTGTCCCTCAGAAATTGCAAGCTTTTAAGCTCAGTGTGGCTCATTCCTTGCGTTCACCAGCGTGCTGCATTCGCGTGCGGCCTTAGCGACTCAACCCCGACCTGTTCCCGACATAGGCTACCACACTTACGAAGTTTCGCGTTGCGCGCAAGCGTGCGCGACCGCTTTCGACCACCTGCGACCGATCGACACTGCTTTCGTTCCCGACCCTTCCGCACTCGCGTGCGGCTTTAGCGACTCGAACCCCACGTGTTACTGACCCAGATGGCGACACCTACGAAGCTTTGCGTCGCGCGCAAGCATGCGCGACCATTTTCGACCTGCGACCCGACATTTGGGCCATTTTCGCTCCCAACCTTGCTGCACTCATGTGCAGCTTTACCTCTTCAACAAATACGCGTCCGCAATCGTCGCAGACCCGCCTACGATAGCTTGTGCCCCGCAGCAACCTGCGCGACACCTAGCAACACTTCACACCCCCCAAACTCTGCACGCGCCGTTCCCTTAGACTAGCAATCTGTTTAGAAATGTCATATATCATAGATACTACTATCTGAATACTATCTGAATGTATGGAGCCACGGCCCTAAAGCCGAGGCCGGCCAAAGCCATTGAAAGCCAGGGGGTAGGCCTCGGCTCAACTTTTGGAAAGCCTGGGCCCCGAAAAGACGGGCCAAAGCCACGGCTATCAGGCCGAGCCGGGCCGGCAAATCACTAGCTCTGTAGACTACAAATTACCCTGTACGTATCAAATACAACATATAAAGCATAGATATTTTTTTTGCCTGACACTGTGTAACAACTGGTTGCAACCAGAGTTCAACTGGTCGCTAGTAAATTATCGGTTGCAACCGACGACTTTTCTGCAATCTACAATACAACCGACATGGACCGGTTGGTAGCGGTCTCGGTCTGGTCTTCCATGATTTGCTTTTGGCATGGACCGGTCCCAGTCCCGGTTGCCCAGTTTGTGGCCAAAAGACTGGACTGGACCGGACTTTAAAACACTAATAACAGGCGCGTGCCGTGTTCCTCGACCATCTCACAAATGCTGGTGACCTTGTGAATCAATGCATTGTCGACGACAAGTACAGAGTTTGGGAGGGGCCACTCATTCATAAGTGGGAGTAGGCCCCAAACAAATCGACTGAAGTCTGCACTGGTGATAGCATTCTCAATGACCTCCAGGTGGAGGATACCGTCAAGACCAATGGCTGGGAGTAGGGAATACTTCGCTCCCTGGAATTGGAATTCATACCGACAAGCACGTTCGCCACACAACAACCACACGTATGGCCTCCTCAACGTCAGCCGGTTGAAGTGACTTTCGTCGGCGAATACAAGCTGTTCTGGGCAAAAGTGAGTGTTGATGAGGTTCTTGAACTCATGTTGATCTTGTTCATTTCACTCCATAGCATGCCGCATGATCTACCAAATTGATGGTGAGGTATTGCCAAAACTGAATGGAGAAGACGCACTGTTTTCATAGTATAACCCTCCCTTTGGAGGGAACATGCAACCGTTTGCACCGACACCTCAATGTTGCAAACCTCACGAAGTTCGGTCTGCAACTCCGTGAGGGCTAGGTTGGGCCGACGTTCAACGCAATCACATAGGAACTAGATTGGTGAGATGACAAACAATGTGAGAAATGTTGGGAGGGCATACCTTTCTATCTATTGCTGTGAGGATGTGCGGCCGACCTGCCACAATTGGCTTGCGTGAAACTTCTCCTCCAGTTTCACGGTATGTACTTCGCAGTCGCTTGATGGACCGCACACTGATTCCAGTGTATTCGTGGATCTCTGAATCACACAGACCTTGGATAGACATAGAAAGAGCCATTTGCTTGAGCTCATCAGAGATATGATGGCCAACCATGTCGGGGAAATAGGAGGTGGTTATGGTAGGGATAGTGGAGGAGGGAAAAAAAAAGGGAACAACCCTGTGCAACATCGGGCGGGAGATATGTAACCTAAACTTTGCAGGGCACCTTGGCTGCGTGCCATCCCAGCGTCTCATGATAACTATTTGATACCCAGGATAACTATTTAATAACTACATATTTGTGAGATACGAGAATTTCAAACTATACTTAACTATGAACCCCACACGTCAAAATTTGTAGTTCAGCTGTGTATGTAAATCACAAAGGG
This sequence comes from Lactarius sanguifluus, assembly GCA_021527775.1. Lineage (NCBI taxonomy): Eukaryota > Fungi > Basidiomycota > Agaricomycetes > Russulales > Russulaceae > Lactarius > Lactarius sanguifluus. Next base: position 65,160 of record JAKEYF010000129.1, on the reverse strand, counting down.
GCCCCCCATTATGGATCTACAGTCATTCATGGCTCAATGGAACATCGGGGTCAATGGACCAAATGACTCTGACGACCACATTTTTGGTCAAATCGCTTCGGACTTTTTGTAATATCCAATGTATAGTTCCTGTGCATGTCTCTTTAAATTTTTATAGAGGTGCAATGAGTAGATATTGCAGGAGATTCGTTTCTCATGATTTTGGGGAAAAACCCGAAATTTGGCAAGCAAATACTGATGGAAACACTCTGATGATTTCCAACTTTTTGTGGCCATATACAAACTACATGCTATATAGTAAACTTCAGACAGTTATTTTGATGATAGCATTGTGGGATTGCAGGGTATTCGCAGAAGCATACCGAACACAGCGCTCTGGAGAGTCACACCAAGCCTGCCAAATCGGGAACTACCAAATTGGGTAGTCAGGAACAAATGTGGAACGGTGGGACGGGTGGGAGATCATGATTGGGCATCCCCTAATTGGGAAAGTCACGGTTGATCGTGACTGGTCCATTGACCCAGTTTCAGCTGATATGGACATTTTGCACTGATTCCTCCATCGCATCGTTCAACCACATCCGATAACAGTTTTTAAGTACCCACTGGTTAGTTTACTCATATTACTATAATATTGTCTATTCAAAATGTCTTGTCGTTTGCTACAACAAATTCCCGAAGTCAAAAAGAATTTGAGTGGTCCATTGAGCCATGAATGACTGTAGCTGTAGGTAATCAACTCTCACGGGCGCATTAGAGACTTCAACGTTCAACATTCAACGTTCAACCCTCATTTGAGGTTCAACCCAACCCTGGAGCAGCGCCCAGACAGTGTTGCTTGGCTGTCACAGGCCCAAACCCTCAAACAGGATTGGCTCAAGGTTGGCTCAGTGCTGGCTTTGAACATTCAATTGACCCAGCAACAGCCCTCAATTAAGGTCGACACGTGGTCAAATTAGTGCCGGCCGATTGAACCCCCGTCAGAGGGTCCGGGGACCTCCGGCAGTGTAATTCTGTAACATAACGCATTTCCGAATAAGTTTTTCCTTCCCTTAACTACAAACCCCGCTGTTATGTTTCGGAAGTCCGCCTATGTATCCGAAATGACGGGTATCTATCGTTATGAAACCCGCTGTATTGGTCGTGAAAGCAACGGCAACCCGGTCATCAATCCATGTCGACACCTTTAATTTCTGTCATCAAACGCATTCGCAACGTTCCAAAGCAAGTTGTGGCATAATACCTCACTATGTCGGTAGAACGACTGGTGCTTGCCTGGGGCTGACGCTCCGACCTTTCTCATCTCCCTCATTTACACAATTCATCATAGGGAAGAGACAGTCAGCTCGACAACGGAACCCTGAACCATCCTTGTAGCTTCTCAGCAAATCCTACCCCCCAAATGAAGTACGCACCCAATCATCCTCGCTCAGGACAATGCGGCCAACATCGCTCGGAACTCAAAAGTATCCAGGTGCCTGCCTGCCCACCTCAAAGTCAGCATCGTCACTTCCATCTTTCCCACTGATCTTGGCATTGATTCGTTCCTGTCTCCACCGTGTCGCACGCATCACGGAGACGCGACGATGGTGTCTGGGATCTGAGCTAGCGACTTCCAGACTATGCACGACGCTAGGCGGTGTTAGCGTCTGCCAGGGGCAAGAAAGCAAAGAACAGCTGTAGCGGCTCTACACCCGTGATCGCGCCATCGTATTCCTCGTGCTTGATACACACGACCTGGCTGGGTATCGCAGCCGGCCGGTCAAGGTGGACGGGCGCGAGGCAGAGGGCAGGCGGGTCGGTTCACGCTCAACAATATCGGTACGTGCATCCCGTCCCCTTCTCTCTCGAACTCTCGAACCGACCTGGTGCTGCGCGAGAATGCATATACCGGCTGAAGTACGTCCGTACTACGACACCAACGCTGCCCTCCCGCTCCGCGGACTGGTACCAGCGCACGAATCTCCTTTGGCACTGCACCAGCACACTCCTCCATCTCATCATAACGTAGGCTACAAGCCGAGCTTGGGTAGAGACGGTCACATTATATCTGCTAGACTGCATATCTGCTCTGTCCGAACTGGTTCCGAAGATCAACTCGATCAACATCTCAATGGTGTGTCCATCTCCTGCCATCATTGGAAACATTAGTCTGTGTGCATGTGTGTGTTATACTCGCGTGTGAATTCGGTCGTACTGTACTTGGCCACAATTTTCAGATAGAAGAAAGAGGAACGAAGCGCGCGATTCGGGAAATCTTGGACGAGTTGATGAGTTGCTGAGTCGTGTCGTGTAATAATACACGTACACGGTAAGAGTAACGTGATGTATACGGGCTTTACGACGGAACTATAGACAACTATAATGCGAGGATATCGGGTAGCGACCATGCAGAATCAACAAAGAGTGGCCGCCTGGATGGAGACCCGCGCCCTTCTCTCCAAAGAAAAAATGTCAAAGTCGTAAGTAATGAGTGTGGCGAAGGGATGAGAGATAAAACTGGCAAAAGTATGCGCAAAGAAAACATCAAAAAGAGAAGAAAAACGAGCATACATGAATTTAGTTCACGCATACCCACTCCCCGCTCGAGTTCCCAGTGCGCCCCAGAAGGAAACACGATGCAACGCAATGTCGATCCCAGCGGAGGCCATGTCCATACCGCGAGACGCGACGAGCCTTCTTCTGCCTTAGGAGCCTCGGTCGCTAGAGTAGCCCGCAGGCGCAGCGTGCAAAGCGCCTGCACGTCCGGTAATAGCGAGACCTAGTACCGGTGCAGAGGGAGGCAGCCGACACATACCTCATCTGAAGTGCCCCGAGACAGCCCGAGTACCTCCAGCCCCGCGCCCATATTCGCCCGCGCGTACGTATGTCTACATGGGGCACGAATATGAGTCCGAGCTCTTTCCGTGCGCTGCCAAGCGCGCGCCAAACTGAGCCGCCGGGTGCAGGCCGTCGTATAGCGTGCTTGCGATGCGTAGCGTCAGGCGGCACAGCGGATGGTTGGAACCGAGCGCGACCGCAAGGCTGGGGCTACTGTCGAGCACGGCAAGGTGCGACGCGGCATTGGGTGGGACGACGTGCGCTGCAGGGAGAACGCCGACGAAGTGGGGGAGCACGAGGTGGGTAATACGTGCACGGGCGGGCACGGCGAGAATTTTTTCGAAGAGGGTATAGGTGCGCGCAGCACAAGCTTTGTCACGAGCGCCGCGAGATGCGGCGCGCCAGCTAGCCGCGCGACGCATGCGTCGGCATCTTCGGCGGAGTGCTCGAGCGTACGATAGAGCGCGAGTTGCACGGCGGCGTCGAAGCGCTTCGAGACGGGGGAAAATTGGTGCAGGTCATGTCCAGCTCGGAAATGATGCTGGCGCGTCGTACGAGGCCGCTGGGAGGACGGATGGCAAGTAACTAGGAGACCGGGGCCACGGAGATGTGGGATATAGTACCTTTGGAGGAGGAGCATCCCCGTCCCCTATGGGAGTGCAACATAGAAGCAATGGTGGTCATTCACCGGTGCAGGGATGGAATATCGAGATGGACGTCGAAGAGATCGTGGATGGTGAGAGACTGGGCGTGGCCTTGATATATCGAGGTTTTGAGAATGCTTGAACCTGTGCAGAAAACAAGGCTGAGTGCGAGGAAGAGGAGCGAGTCGTAGGGGGAATGGCTGGAAGCAAGACTGCCAAAACGGAGTCGCTTTCGTACGTTCCGTCTGTCTCTCTCTAATTGTCGGAAAGATCTGGTGACGTACCTCTTAGCTATCCCCGGTATAGTAGAGCACCCCGTTATATCACAGACACTTTGTAGGATGGATGTCTTTCCTGCGTTTGCCCGTCCTGTGATAAGGACAGTCCTTATTATAGGACGTGCAAACGGACTCAAAACTGGATCTTTGGAATTCGAGCGACGGAAGCAAGAGTTATTCGATTTGATCCCGTCCTCGATCGATGATGATTCACACGATCGATCGGGTTGCTTTCTTTTGACCCGAGACTCGTGAGCCTCTGGGACAGAGCTGTTGTCTGTCCCTCCACAGCTTCATTCATGACGACATCCTGGCACTGTCAACTCACGTCTCTTGTCTTCAACGGCCTCAACGCCTGGTGACATAGGGTAGTCGATTACGCTGTTTGGTTCGACTTGTGGTCACCGGCGTTTCTCTTCAATATCCGTGCGTCGACGTTACTCCAACCCCTTTTCACATTTGCACCAATTCATCATGAAAAGAAGCAGTCAGTTCGACAATATCTCCCTCTCGAGTCTCAACCTTGTAACCCAAAAGCGATCAATCCTACCGTCCAGGTAAAGTATGCACTCGATTTTCGTCGTTCAGGACAACGTGGCTAACATTGGGTCTTGCCCATCCCAAAGTCTGCAACGCAAATACTCCTTCCGTCTGCCGTCTGCCCCATCCATCTTCCTCGCCGATCTTGTTACCACCGATCCGTTCCGCCCGGTCGGACCCACGTCACGAAGACGCGGTGATCGCGTCTGGGCCGACGCTTTCGTCGCTCACGTGGCCAACAATCGTCTGCTGCCACGCGCGACACCCTGTCCGCTGTGTTGGAGCAAGTCTCTGACGGGAGCGGGAGGACGAAAGAGAAGCCGCAGTGCGACTACGTCCGCACGCTGCGCAAGGTTGCCGACGGAGCCGACATTATGCTGCTCGTGCTTGATGCGGGGCCGCGCCACCTGGTCGGAGAGAAAGTGCGCAGGTGCAAGGCCAAGCGATCATGTTCGTGCTCAACATGACTGGTGCGTAGCTGTCTGTTTCCATCCTCCTACCTTCTCCAAAAAAAATTGGATAGACGACACCGATGAAGCAAATATACGAGCTATGGATCCTGAAGCAGAAGCTGAAGATGCAGGAGGGTCGTGAGAGTGCCGTGAGAGGCTCTAGAATGGACACGTCCCACCGCCTCATAGCCAAGACGTCAATCCTCGCTAACAGGCCGACGAGTGAGCGAGGCAGAGCCGTTATCTATTCTTCTACAGCCTCTCGTTCATGATGACACCCTGACACTGCCACCTCATCACGCCTCGCTTCCTCAATGGCCTCGACACCCGATGACATGTGTTACTCGTCTACGCCATTTGGCTCGATTTGTTACCACCGGTGCTCCTCTTAAATACCCCCGGGGGTGAAGCGCCGACGTCCCAACTTTTCTTACATGCTTCTTGTTCACCCAATTCACCACGGGAAACCCAACAGCATCATCCTCAATCGACCTTATAACCCTCTCAACGAACTCGGAAAACACCAAGCCTGACTCTCAAATGAAGTACGCACCCGATTTTCGTCGCGCAGGAAGCTGCAGCCTACATCGTGCAGGCTCGCGACTCAACAAGAATCCAGGTGCGCTCGATCTCAAAGTTCGTAGTGTACCGGAGCAGTGCAGGCGCTCTGTATGTTTGCTGTCCGTCGCCCTCCATCGGCACTTATACCCGCCAGCCTGGCCACTGACTGACCCGTTCCACTCGGTCACCGCCGCACGACGTACCGCATCAAGACGTAACGATGGCGAGTAACTGACGTGGCCATCCACGTCCCATCCGCTATGTCGGAGCAGGCAACTACCAGGAGCGGCAAGGTGAAGGAACAGCTGGGACTTCTCAAGGAAGCCGACGAACCTGCCGCCGTATTGCCCATAGTAGGCTCTTCTTAGACAGAAGAGCGAAGCGCGTGATCCGGGAGAGTTCATGGGGCGCTGAGCCCGCGTAGTAACATGATGTATACGAGTATTACAACGGAACTACTGCATACAGGTGTAGTGCGAGGGTATCGGGTAGCAATCGTGCAGGGATCAACGAAAAATTAAAAGGAGTATGTCTGGATGGCAGCAGCATGAAAATACCCGCGCCCTTCTCTTCAAATAATAAAAACACAGGTCGCAATGTGTGATGAGAGATATAAAAACATATGGAAGAAAACATCCATAAAAAGAGAAGAAAAAAGCAAGCGGTTCACGCTCGCAACGCACCCACTTCCCTGAGTCCCTCCGTGAGCGCCCGAAGGAAACACGGCGAAGTGTAATGCCGATCCCGGTGGAGGTTATGTCCACAGTGCGAGGAACAACAGGCCTTCTTCCGCCTCGGCAGCCTCAGTTGCCAGAGTAACGCACAGGCGAAGCGTCTGCATGTTGAGCAGCTGCTTGTACAGCGCTTGCAGCGAGAGCTAGCCAAGGGCGGCGCCGTACCTGGAAATATAACCGTCAGTCATCGTAATCGTGAACACTAGAGAGTCCAAACCATATCGCATGCCATCTGTCTCGCAATCGCGTTTCTCCACACTTGCGTCGAATGAATACCTGTAAAAACTCGAGTTCCTCTGTAGTACCTGACTCGATTCCGCGGGTCGTGAAAAACGTGATGATGCGGATGGAGAACACCAGCTCGTCGTCGATGCTGTGTTCGCATCACTGGCTCCATGTTTCGAGCCAAAGGAAAGTAAGATCGTCACTAAAATCCGTGGGCGGTTTCAGCAGTGAGATCAGATTCGCAGACAAAAATTGCAGGCCACGTACCTTCTCCCTTCACTGTTGTTTCACTCCTCGCCTTTCCTGCACATTCCCTTCGTAAAATTGGGACTCGCAACTGGACCCCTGGAATTCGACGAGGGGGTTCTTGTGACGGAAGCAAGAGTTAAAGTTGTTGATCGGTTTGATCCCGTCACACGATCGATTAGTTCCCTTCTTTATTTGACCTGGCTCAGATGATCGGAGTCAGATCTTATCTCTGGGCATAACACCGAGGTGTGCTCCGTTCTTACCTATTCGCCCCACCTACGGACTGTGGCTTTCCCTGAGATATCATCGCTCCACGGAGATTACACCTACCAATGCATAGAACGATGACGGAAGGAGGCCGTGAGAGACTTGCACGTGAAAATTGGCATCATTACGCCAGGCTCATAGTAACCAAGACGCACAACTAAGAGTCTGGGGGAGAGCTGTTGTCTGTTCCTCCACAGCTTCTCGTCCATGACGACATCCTGGAACCGTCAACTCACGTATTTTGTTCTCCCGATGACATAGGTATTCGACTACGTCTTTGGTCCAACTTGCGGTCACTGGCGTTCCTCTCAAATACTACCGCCAGTTCGACTCTCTAACTCCTTCTCACAACCCTCTCATTTACGCTAATTCATCATGAGAAGAAACAGTCAAGTCGACACCACCTCCCTCTCAATCTTGTAGTCCTCACAAAAGCGATCAAGCCTACCCCTCAGGTAAAGCCTTTTTCGTTGCTCAGGACAACGGGGATAACATTGGGTCGGCTCAGAACTCAAAAAGGTTCGGGAGCAGCGCATCTACCTCGTCACAAAGTCCGCAGTGCAGATCCTCCGTACGCATGCCGTCCATCCCCGTCAATCTTACTCACCGACCTTGCCACCACCGGTCCGATCCACCCAGCCTTCACCGCGCGACCCACGAACACGAAGATGCGATGATGGCGCCCGAGCCCACGCTTTCGTCACTCGCGTAGCTAACGTCGACCACCGCCATGCACGATATCCTTTCCGCTGTGTCTCTGTCGGGAGCAGCAAGATGAAAGAGCAGTCACGTCGGGACTACATCCGGGGGCTGCACGAGGTTACCGACGAGGCCGATATTGTGCTCGTGCTTGATGTGCACGACCTGACCGGGGCCGCGCCAACTAGTCGAGGAGGAAATGTGCAGTTTCGAGAAGGAGGAAAAGCGGCTCGTGTTTGTGTTCATAAAAATGGTGCGTAGTCATCTGTCTCCATCCCCTGCCGTCTCCAAGTTCTTGGATAAATGGAGCAGATGTACAAGCTATGGACCCTGAAGTTGCTGAAGCTAAAGCTGAAGACGCAAGAGGGCCGTGAGAGGCTCTACCGTGGACACATTGCACCGCCTCATGGCCAAGACCAGGCTGACGAGTGAGCGAGGCAGAGCCGTTATCTATTCTTCCACAGTCTCTCGTTCATGACGACATCCTGACACCGCCGGTTCGTATCTCTCATCCGCGAAGACCTCAACACCCGATGACATGTGGTAGTCGACTACGCCGTTTGGCTCGATTTGTGACCACTGGCGTTCCTCTCAAATATCCCGGGGCTGAAGCGCTGACGCACCAACCTTTCTCACATACCTCTCGTTCATATCAATTCAACATGGGAAATTCGGCAGCACCATCCTCAATCGACCTTATAACCCTCTCAACGGACTTGAAAAAAAAGGCCAAGCCCTGGCCCTCAAATGGAGTACGCATCAGATCTCCGTCGCGCATGTCATTGCGGGCTAACATTGCGGAGGCTCGCAACTCAAAAATGATTTCAGGTACGCTCGATCTCAAAGTTCGCGGAGTATCAAAGCAGCGCAATCGCTCCATACATCTGCTGTCCGTCGCCTTCCATCAGTACTTACCTGAGTACTTCCTTTGCCAGCCTGGCCACTATTCAGTTCTACTCAGTCTCAGCCGCACGACTCACTGCACCAAGACGTAACGATGGCGAGTAGCTGACGTAGCCATCCACGTCCCATTTGCCATATCGGAGCAGGGCATCTGCCAGGAACGGCAAGATGAAGGAACAGCTGTAGCCTCAAACCCGCACGCGGCTCAAGGTAGCCGACGAGCCTGCCGCCGTATTGCTCGTGCTTGACGCGCATGACCTGGTTGGGTGCCGCGGCCAGCTGGTCTGGGAGGTGTGCTGGTGCGAGGCGGAGGAGGGCAAGGGTTCAATTCGAGATCATGGCAACAAGATCGGTACGTGCCCATGCCCCCTTCTCCGTCGAATTCTCGAATCCGCAGAGCGACTGGGTTACGTACACCTGTTTCATGCGCCTAACCACCCCCAGTGGCAATTCAGCTGGAACTCGTGTCCATTGTTATTGTTTGGACACTAATAACGCGATTCGGGAGTATTTGAACGACTTTATGCGTAATGAGTGTGGCAATCGAATGAGCGATTTGTACGCAAAGAAGGCACGAAAAAGGAAGAAAAGTGAGTATACACCAATTCAGTTCACGCGTACTCACTCCCGTTGCTCTAGTTCCTAGTGAGCATCAGGAGGAAACTTGAGGCGCAATGCCGACCCCAGCAGAGACAGCGCGAGACACGACGGCCCTTCTCCCGCCTCGGCCACCTCGGTCGCCGGGGTGGTCCGCAGGCGGAGATTGCGAAGCGCCTGCACGTTCGGCAACAGCGAGCCGGCCTGCTCGAACAGCGCTTGCAGCGAGACCTAGAGTACCAATCGGTAGTCAGAGTCAGAATCGATGGGGGCAGCTGACGCGTATCTCATCTGAAGTGCTCGCGAGAGTCAGTCCGAAAAGCTCGACACCGTCCGTATTTCCCAGTGCGCCTAATAACTGTCCGCGCGTGCGCACGTCCACATTGGGCGCGAACTCCTAGAGAAAGAGCATACATTCCTCTCCCTCCATCTTGCTTGTCGACCTTGCCACTGATCCGTTCCGCTCAGTAGCCCCAGTCTCCGCCGCGGGACCTGCGAAGACGCGACGAGGACGTCTGGGCCCAGACTCTCGTCGCTCGTGTAGCTAGCGACTTCCGTCACATGCATGACGCCCTACCCGCTGCGTCAATGCCGGCATCTGCCAGGGCCCAGGAGCGGAAAGACGAAGGTGCCGCTGTAGCGGCTCTACGTTCGTTTTTATGGTGCTTGATGGCACAGGGTGCCGCCGGCGGCCGGTCAAGGAGGACGTGCGCGGGCGCGAGGTGGAGGGCAAGGTCCGTGTTCGCGCTCAACAATATCAGTACATGCCTTCCGTCTCCATACCTTTCTTCCCGGATAGACTTGCTCCGAGAAAAAATGCGTACGCACGGCCGAAGCATCTCCGCCCCATGACCCCAACATTAGGCTCCCGCTCCCTGGTCTGCTACCAGCACACAATTCACCTTTACTACAGCAACGCAAGGTGTGCAAGCTGAACGGGGGACGCAGACGGTCGCCTTACATATATGGAATTTTAGGTCTACATCTTAGCGTTCGAATCGTGACGTCGTCGTGTACTGCCAGTGTGATGTGGGCCGCAGTTCAGCTGGAACGCATATATGCACTGTTACTGTTCCGGCTGGTCCCGAATGACTGTGTACTTGTAAGGTCTCGATGTGATTCGTCTCCCATCGTTGCATCATCACCGGGAACACCAGTTTGTGTATGTGTGTTTTGTTCTTTGATACCCCCTCGCTGCAACATTCTGTCGTACTGTACTGGGCGACTCAGACAGATCACGCGATTCAGGAGAGTTTAGACGGGTTTATGAGTTTCCGAGTACGTGTCGTGTGTTATGTATAGTTGGAATGACGCGACATGTGACGGAAACTATAGACGGCTATAATGCGAGGATATCGAGTAGCGATCGTGCAGGGATAAAAAAACGGAGAGTATGGATGAGAGCGGTATCATGGGGAGACCCGTACCCTTCTCCTCAAGAAAACACTAAGTCGTAATGAATGTGGTGATCGAATGAGAGATAGACACGCAAAGAAGACATTCGAAAAAGAGAGAACAAAAAAGAGCGTACATGAATTAGATTCACTCCCGCCGGAGTTCCCAGTGCGCCCCTGCAGGAAACAAATGTTGATCCCAACAGAGGTTATCTCCGCAGTGCGAGACGCGATGGGCTTTGATTCGCCTTGGAAAACTTGGTTGCCAGCGTGGCCTACAAGCGGAGTGTGCGAAGCACCTGCACGTTCTAAAACAGCGAGCCGACCTGCTTGTACAGCGCACCTGTAGCGAGACCTAGAGTACGTACCGACCAGTCAGTGCCAGAGCCGAGGCGGGCAGCGATCGCGTACCCCATCTGAAGAGACAGTTTGAGAAGCTCGAGCTCCGCGCCCGTATTTCCCAGGGCGCCTAACAACCGCCCGCGGGTGCGTGACGTCCACATCGGGGGCACGAGTACAAGTACGAGCATCTTCAGCGCGCCGCCAAGTGCACTAAACAGCGCCAAGGCCGGAGCTGCTGTCGAGCATGACGAGGCAAGGCGCGCCTGCGGGCGGCACGCCGAGTAGCTCCGTGTCGAAGGCAAGCAGTACCAGTGCTGACAAGCGCGCGCATCGAGTGCCGTCGGCCACAAAATTTCAGATCTGTGACTGCAATGAGAACCAACAGGAGTTTTCGGAACATTGGACTAAGAGCAGGTAAGTCTATCATGTAATTGGTGGCCCGACGACACCAAACATAAGCTCAGTGACATTATCACAAGACGAGGCAATGACAAACCCACAATAAGGATTGCCATGTCATTATTGTTCTGGAAGAGCAAGCCTGAAGCAGCTGGGGTGGTACCGGAACGAGCACTCGTGATGGAGCCGGGATGTCGCTGGCCTTGATGAAGCCTGAGTACGGATTATCCCTGCACTCACAGCTGGCTCTAAGCCTTGCCTGATCCATTTCTGTCTTTGTGTGATCAAGGCTCACGACCAGATGACGGTGAGGTATCCCATCAACCGACCTTTCCGAAACCACAACGGTCCACGGGCCACGGCGGGAAACGACCGGAGTTAGCAAGGAAATGTTTCCGATTAGCGGAAGCTTTATTCCAGGTCGTCGAGGCTAGGCCCTTTCAGCTGGGGGGTTAGTTAGGCCAAATACAGCTAACTGAGCTAAGAAAGTAAGGTCTCGCACGTAGTCCTCATGACTCAGTGGAATAGGACGCACTTGAGGCTGTGGGCACCAAAGGTGGTGGCGGACGATGGAGAGTCGCTCAGCGATGGAATTACGACATGTTGAAGGAAAGAAAGTTAACACCATTACGGTAGTGCGTCTCACGTCAGTAGGGGGAGGATTCGGGGCGGAAACAGTGGCGCCTCCTCTCTTTGGACCTATTTGGACGACGTAATAGGCAAGGAAATACCTACATTAGGCACTTTAGAGTGGAACTCATCTCGAGAAGCCTCGAGTTGGGTGTACATGTATGCGGAAGGTAACAAGGCACCGTCAGCCAAAGCGGGGCTTGGGCCATGCCATCAGTCTCCCTCTGGTCTACGCTTGAAACCCGCACACTTGTATTATGGGTATCTTCAGTTTTAAGTTGGTCTCGTATCATTGTCTCCACCCAGAGCACGCCCACCGGTGCATAAGAACTCCTGAGCCGGATCCACAGTATCTAGGTTCTCATCGTGCGTCGTGTGTCCCCTGCTCTTATGCGTCCCGCCCGTGCGACTCCCAGTCTGAGCACCGAGCCTCCATGTGAGAGCGTGCTATCTTGATAACATCACCGTCATCATGGTCTGGTCGTAAGAAGCCCCAAACCAAATGACGAAAACATATCCCTACAGCCCTCGCACGCACTCGAACACTTGCGAAAAGCAGACGGGGGCGGGCCAGTTCTTCATAAGCATCGCCCACTCAAGCTGATCCGAGAATGGCGCTCATGCTCATGGACAAGAATCACAAGATCAACTTCGAAACACTCCGTGTGCCTTTAGGCATACGTCTATCTGCACCTTCTGCTGTCTCTTCTCCCGCCCCACTCGTCTGACTGGAGTTTTCGAAAACAGAGCCTCAGGGAGATCACACAATCTGACGAGGTGCATATCGCGCAGCTCCATGGCCCCGACCCCAAAAGGTCGCCAGGTTGGACCACATATTCGAGCAGCCATTCCACATGGGTCTGGCGGGAAACGCACTCCACGCCACCACCATGTGTTCGGTATTTGTATTTACTTCTACGACCGCCGCGAGCTCTGCTAGAGGCCGCTGGGAGAGCGACAGATGAAGCGCAAGTAGATGAATGGGCATGGAAGTGGTCTAGGACATCAGGTTCAATCGTACAAATCATACATGGCTCAACTAGTACGATTCCTGGACCATTCGGCAGTAGACGCACTTATCCTTCCTTGTCAACTGCGCTAAGAAAATAACTTGTACGGGAATATTGATTCCCAGAACAGTGTAAACCAACGATCTTTTCTATGTTAATGTGATTTCGACCGAAGACTGAGAGGGAACTAAAAGCTTGACGAGATATTTTCCTAACAGATGCAAGAACAAACGTACCAGATCAATACCCATAAGAAAGCGCGCAAACGACTCGTCAGAGTGCTCTTCAGAAGGTGCAGTAAGGTGTTGTCGGATCTTTGAGTCAATATATCCCTCGCGATAGTCAACCTCCGCGTGGGTTAAAGCCGATTCCGCTGACATGTCTGAGAGACGTAAGAAGGTGGCTTGCTTCAAGATGAGGATAACAGCTGTAACAAGCATTAAATACACCCTAAAAACGGTAAAGGGAAATACCAAAGATCAAATGATAACCGCCAAGACTGGTGGGGGTGAGCTAAAGAGATAAATATGGTAAGCAAGGGACAAATGACAATGATACAAGCAAACACATTTTGAATTGTTGGAAACGACATAATCTGGTCGACCTTACGAAGAAGTGAGATGTTCGGTTGAGTAAACATATGGGAGAGAACTTACAAACTGAAAAACCAAATGAACAAATCATTAACAAGCTGGAAAGGAGAGAATCCACGCACGCGCTAGAAGGGAAAAGATGAGTCCGGTCAATGGAGAATAACAGGTGTGATCAACAAGAAAAAAACCGCAGCAAGGTAAACAGCAACTTACACGCTGAATGCCCGAGACAAACGACGTTAACAGGCTTCAAACACAGCGAGCCACGGCAGCCACTCACTTCCTGGAGAGCCGAGGACAGGCGTCGTCAGCAGGCTTCAAACACACCGAGCCACGGCAGCCACTCACGAACTGGAGAGCCGAGGACAGGCGTCGTCAGCAGGCTTCAAACACAGCGAGCCACGGCAGCCACTCACTTCCTGGAGAGCCGAGGACAGGCATCGTCAGCAGGCTTCAAACACACCGATCCACTGCAGCCACTCACGAACTGGAGAGCCGAGGACAGGCGTCGTCAGCAGGCTTCAAACACACCGAGCCACGGCAGCCACTCACGAACTGGAGAGCCGAGGACAGGCGTCGTCAGCAGGCTTCAAACACAGCGAGCCACGGCAGCCACTCACTTCCTGGAGAGCCGAGGACAGGCGTCGTCAGCAGGCTTCAACCACACCGAGCCACGGCAGCCACTCACGGACTGGAGAGCCGAGGACAGGCGTCGTCAGCAGGCTTCAAACACAGCGAGCCACGGCAGCCACTCACGGACTGGAGAGCCGAGGACAGGCGTCGTCAGCAGGCTTCAAACACACCGAGCCACCGCAGCCACTCACGGACTGGAGAGCCGAGGACAGGCGTCGTCAGCAGGCTTCAAACACACCGAGCCACGGCAGCCACTCACGAACTGGAGAGCCGAGGACAGGCGTCGTCAGCAGGCTTCAAACACACCGAGCCACGGCAGCCACTCACGAACTGGAGAGCCGAGGACAGGCGTCGTCAGCAGGCTTCAAACACACCGAGCCACGGCAGCCACTCACGGACTGGAGAGCCGAGGACAGGCGTCGTCAGCAGGCTTCAAATACAGCGAGCCACGGCAGCCACTCACTTCCTGGAGAGCCGAGGACAGGCGTCGTCAGCAGGCTTCAAACACAGCGAGTCACGGCAGCCACTCACTTCCTGGAGAGCCGAGGACAGGCGTCGTCAGCAAGCTTCAAACACAGCGAGTCACGGCAGCCACTCACCAACTGGAGAGCCGAGGACAGGCGTCGTCAGCAGGCTTCAAACACACCGAGCCACGGCAGCCACTCACGGACTGGAGAGCCGAGGACAGGCGTCGTCAGCAGGCTTCAAACACACCGAGCCACGGCAGCCACTCACTTCCTGGAGAGCCGAGGACAGGCGTCGTCAGCAGGCTTCAAACACACCGAGCCACGGCAGCCACTCACGAACTGGAGAGCCGAGGACAGGCGTCGTCAGCAGGCTTCAAACACACCGAGCCACGGCAGCCACTCACGGGCTGGAGAGCCGAGGACAGGCGTCGTCAGCAGGCTTCAAACACAGCGAGCCACGGCAGCCACTCACCAACTGGAGAGCCAAGGACAGGCGTCGTCAGCAGGCTTCAAACACAGCGAGCCACGGCAGCCACTCACTTCCTGGAGAGCCGAGGACAGGCGTCGTCAGCAGGCTTCAAATACAGCGAGCCACGGCAGCCACTCACTTCCTGGAGAGCCGAGGACAGGCGTCGTCAGCAGGCTTCAAACACAGCGAGTCACGGCAGCCACTCACTTCCTGGAGAGCCGAGGACAGGCGTCGTCAGCAAGCTTCAAACACAGCGAGTCACGGCAGCCACTCACGAACTGGAGAGCCGAGGACAGGCGTCGTCAGCAGGCTTCAAACACAGCGAGCCACGGTAGCCACTCACCAACTGGAGAGCCGAGGACAGGCGTCGTCAGCAGGCTTCAAACACAGCGAGCCACCGCAGCCACTCACTCTCTGGAGAGCCGAGGACAGGGGTCGTCAGCAGGCTTCAAACACAGCGAGCCACGGCAGCCACTCACCAACTGGAGAGCCGAGGACAGGCGTCGTCAGCAGGCTTCAAACACAGCGAGCCACGGCAGCCACTCACTTCCTGGAGAGCCGAGGACAGGCGTCGTCAGCAGGCTTCAAACACAGCGAGCCACGGTAGCCACTCACTTCCTGGAGAGCCGAGGACAGGCGTCGTCAGCAGGCTTCAAACACAGCGAGCCACGGCAGCCACTCACTTCCTGGAGAGCCGAGGACAGGCGTCGTCAGCAGGCTTCAAACACAGCGAGCCACCGCAGCCACTCACCAACTGGAGAGCCGAGGACAGGCGTCGTCAGCAGGCTTCAAACACAGCGAGCCACGGCAGCCACTCACTTCCTGGAGAGCCGAGGACAGGCGTCGTCAGCAGGCTTCAAACACAGCGTGCCACGGCATCCACTCACGGACTGGAGAGCCGAGGACAGGCGTCGTCAGCAGGCTTCAAACACAGCGAGCCACGGCAACCACTCACTTCCTGGAGAGCCGAAGACAGGCGTCGTTAACAACATCGAAACGCAGCGGGACGGTAGTTGCTCACAAACTGGATCGCAGTGCATGGTCAGGTCAGTCGATGTCAAAACTGCGACTAAGAGCCGACACTCACCAACTACGAGTTGGGCCATCATGAGCCATGCATCGCAATTTAAGACTTTATTAGCTTACCCAGATGTATGGAAACGGGAAAAGACATTCCTGGACGATATCTTTGGCGTCCATGCCAGTGCGGGAACGGACACTGCAATGCTTGTTGTCATCATCGCGCACTTCGCCCCTTTCAATTGGCGCACTCACCGGTGCAAAGCTCTTTTAACACTGAATTCTAAATTCCCCTTCTGCACAGCCAAAAGCATTAATCCGACGATGTCGTCATTCAAAGCTGCAGCCGTCGTCTCAATAAGCTTATCGCAGCCCAGATTTTGCTTGTGCATTTCTGCCGAAAAGCATTAGCATCTGACTCCGCTATTTGCCTCTCAACATACGTTCTAATCGCACGAATCTAATATCATCGCCAAGGGGGCTTACGTAGTGCTCTTGAAATCGTTTCTCCGCCACGTCAAGTACGTCGTCATCTGGGCTTCCGAAGTCCTCCACATGGATTTGGACATTTCGCCGAAATTGATCGTATTTTGTGAACACAGCAATGACAGGGACTGAAGATCATTTGTTAAATACGGTCACGAATCTCCGTAATGACGCACCATTCCGTTCAGGACAGATGTCCTCGAAATATTTGAGATCGAGCTGTGGTCGCTGGTTGTCCATTGGCACGCAGTACCTCAAAATATGTCCGTCAGTTGTCGTAATCGCGAACACTCGGGAAATCCAACCATATCGCATGTAATTTGTCTCGCAGTCGCCTTTGTCCACACTTGCTTCGAATGAATTCGCGCAAAATGTCGAGTTCCCCTTCGCTACCTGACTCGATCCCGCGAGAGTCATGGAAAACATAGCCCTGATGATTGGAAAACACCAGTTCGTCGTCGATCGTGTGCTCGCCTCGCTGACTACATTTTAGAGGCAACCGAAGAGAAGTACCACTGTCACTTACATCCATGGACGGGTCGAGTTTAACCTGGTCGCAGTGAGATCGGATTCGCAGACAAAAGGTTGGACTACGTACCTCTTCCCCTCCCCGGTAAATGACGGGGCTCTCTGTCGTTTCGCAGATTCTCTGGAGGATCGACGTCTTGCCTGCGTTCGCCCTTCCGATAATGAGCACTCGAAACTGGACTTCTGGAATTCGACGACGCGGCTGCTGGGAATTCATTGGAGCGATGGTGTTTGTGAAGGTGGTCTGAGAGCCAAAAACGCGAGCGACGTCTTCCGGCTATAGGAAGAATTCGACGGCTTTCTGGCACCAAAGAACAACCAAAGACTCACAGATTTAGATTTCCTGTACACAAAAGTCACGGTAACGCGATGCTTGCTATCTGTGAAGCCGCTCAGCAAGAAGTGGACTGGGAACAAAACATCACCACCTTCCAGACGGACAACCTTGTCGTCTCCGAACTTGTACGGCTTAAACTCGACAGAAACCTTAGCAACTGTTATCTTGAAAAGTCTTCCGAGTCGCTGGATGGTCAACGTAGCACTGGTGTGGGCCTTAAGATAGCTACGCGGAATAAATTAGCATTCGATGGTGAGTGTAAACACGGCCGATGACACGAACATGTTGAGGTTCCAACGAACAAGGGCGCCATTCTTGAATTTGTGAGACTTGCGTGTGGCGCCGGCATCGTCCTTGAACACGAGCTCGAGATCGGATGTAGGACGTGTCTCGATAAAATCGACAGATATTTCTACGTGACTATATTAATTATTCTCAGAAGCAAAGGTAGGTCCTGTATACCTTTCAAATGAATAACTCTGTGGTGAATCGGTCAGCTTAAGCTTATGCCCGAGAGAAAGCTGTTCGACTAACTGGGCTTGATCGTCCATATCAGTTACAGATCGTGAATTCGATTCCATCTCAAGGTATGATGAATGGTTGTTTAAGCTTGAGTGCTGTGTGAAGAACTCCGATGAAGCAGATGGATGTACGAGCGACGGATGAAGGTAAGACGCAAGTACCGTGAGACAAACACAGCAGCATTGCGCAACCTGCCACGTGACTTTCTCAACATGCCTGACCCGTCAACTCTCTCCACGGGGTAGTCGACCTCAAGGTCGACCTCGCCGATTGGCTCAACTTGTGGCCGTTGGCGTTTCTCTCAGAAACAGCACCAATTCCCAGTTATCAGAAACAGTCAGCTCGACAACATCTCCTTCAGCCACCCTTGTGACCTTCTCAACAACGAGAAACCAAGCCTATCCCTCAGATGAAGTACGCACCCAATTATTTTCGCTCAGGACGTCAGTCTGGCTCAGAACTCGAAAAAGGGGTCCACGTGTCCGCCTACTTGATCTCAGGGCCAACGACGCATTGGAAGAGCACGCCATACCTAGCCCATGATCCGTCCCACCCATTCTCCGCAGCAAGACCCACGTCACGAAGACGCGACTATGTTGTCTGAACCCAGACTCTACCCAGCTGGGTGCCGCGGCCGGCTTGTCGAGGAGGACGTGCGCGGGCACGAGGTGGAGGGCAAGCGGTCCTGGGTGGTCCGTGTTCGCACTCAACAATATCGGTACGTGCCTTCCGTGCCTTCTCTCACACATGCCCGGTTGAGAAAGCACCTCCGCACCACTACCCCAACGTTACGGTCCCGGTCCCCGGTATCGGCGCCTTTGACACCAGCGTACTCTTCCGCCTTCTCATGGTGTACAAGCCGCGCGGGGGTGCAGACGGTTGCACTATAATGCGTATTCACTGTCACTGTTCAGATCGAACTTCCGAAAGGTGGTGGTTGACTCGATTAGGTTGGCTTATGGTGCAGTAGAGTAACGTCTCAATGTAATCTACGTATCTTCCACTGGAAACACCGGTGTGTGTAAATGTGCATTTTTCTGATACATGCTCGCTGTAAGACTTTGTCGTAAATTCGATTATACTGCACTTAGTCAATGGTGCAGCTCTTCTCAAGAGAAGCGAAGCGCGCGATTGGGAAGAGTTTAGACAAGCTGATGAGTTGCTTAGTACGTGTCGTGTTATATACACGGTGGGAGTAACGTGATGAATAAGAGCTTTACGACGAAACTATAGACAGCTATAATGCGAGGATATCGGGTAGCGATCGTGCAGGATCAACAAAAACGAGAGAGTGGATAGATCCGAACCATTCTCTCCGTAAAAAAAAAAAGGTACAGTCGTAATGAGTGTCGCGATCGAATGAGATATGTGCGCAAAGAAAACATCCAAAAAAGAGAGAAGAAAAATGAGCATGCACGAGTTCAGTTCACGCGTACCCACTCCCCACGCTCGAGTTCCCAGTGCGCCCCCGAAGGAAACACGACGCAACATAATCCCGATCCCAGTGGAGGACGTGTCCACAGCGCGAGACGCGACGGACCTTCCTCCGACTTGGCAGCCTCGGTCGCCAGCGTTGCCCGTAGGCGGAGCGTTCGAAGCGCCTGGACGTTCGGCAACAGCGATCCGACCTGTTTGTACAGCGCTTGAAGCGAGACCTAGTACTGATCAGTCAGAGAAACAGCCGAGGGGGGGCAGCCGACGTGTACCTCATCTGAAGTCCCGTCGAGACTCAGCTCGAGCGCCTCGAGCCCCGCGCCCGTATTTCCCAGCGCGCCCAATAACCGCCCGCGCGTACGCACGTCCACATCGGGCGCGAGAACGAGCACGAGCTCCTTCAGTGAGCCACCGAGCGCGCCAAACAGGGCCGCGGGGCGCAGACCGTCGTACAGGGTGCTCGCAATGTGTAGCGTCACGCGGCGCAGCGGACGACCAGGAGCGAGCGCGGCCGCAAGGCCAGGACTGCTATCGAGCACGGACAAGGCGCGGCACGGCGGCTGATGGGACGTCCTGCGCTGCGGGGGGCACACCGACGAAGTGAGGTAGAGCTAGGTGGGTGAGACGCGCACGCACGGGCGCGGCGAGAAAACCGTCGAAGAACGCGTAGGGCAGCGTGTCTGCGAGCAGCGTCAAGGTGCGTGAGCGTACCCGGCGCCGCGGAGAGCAGCTCCGCGTCGAAGGCTGGTAGCGTCAGCGCCGACAGCGCGCGCATAGAGCGGAGCGCCAGGGCTAACGCGAGCACGAAAGACGGGCCGTGCGCAGGCGGGTAGGCGCGCACCGTCAGCGTCGTCACGAGCGCCGCGAGATGTGGTGCGCCTGCTAGCCGCGCGACGCAGGCGTCTGCGTCATCTGCGGACAGCTCGAGCATGCGGTAGAGCGCCAGCTGCGCGGCGGCGCTGAAGCGCTTCGAGACGCGGGCAAGGACGGGCAGCCGCGAGCGCGGGACATGCGCTAAGACGAATGAGAGCGGGATCGGAGGGCTCTGGCGCGCCTGCTGTCGGGCGAGCCGTGGCGTGCGAGGCTCGAATACCTGTGGGGAAGTCACTATGGTGCGCTGGGGTGGTGGTGGTGGAGGTGCGTGGGCGGGCTCGGTTAGGGAGTGCAAGAATGCAGGTGAGCTGAGTGTGCGGACGCGGGTGGGGAGGACCGTGCGCTGGGTGGAACAATGTATGTTGGTACGCTTGGGAACATCTCAGACATGCGCGGGAAGGTAGGTGAGACAGGCGAATCGGTGCAGGCCATGTCCAGCTCGGAGATAATGCTAGCACGTCGCCCGAGGCCGCTGGGAGGACGGATATCTGAAGATGCAGGCGATGGCGAGCGGCTAGGAGAGCGGGGCCATGGGACATTGGAGATGTGGGAAATGGCCTTGGAGGGGCGTCCTCGACCCCTGCGAAAATGTAACATGGAAGTAAAGGTTGACATCCGCCGGCGCAGGGATATCGAGATGGAGGATTGAGATGTCGACGAGATCGTAGATGGTGAATGTGTGAGACTTGGCGTGTCTTTGATGTCGAGATTTTGGGACTGCTTGAACCTACGCATGAAGGACGGCATGGTGGAAGGAGGAGGAAGAGGGAGTCGTAGGGGGGAAAAGGGCCAGAAGCAAGGCCGTCCAAGTGGAGTGCGAATGAGCATTTTGAAGTCGTGTGTAGGATGGTGATTTGCAATACAAGTTAAATTTAATTTCCGAGGTTCTACGGAGATGGGTGGCCATGCCAGAGCATCGCTAGTCACTCACGCCGATCTTCATAGCTTCATCCTTCGATTCTGATTCCGTCCACGTCTTGACGCAAGCTTGACGATCGAGTAACCCTTGCTCCCGCCGGACTGACGAACTTCCGGTCCCACCTTTGACCAAGGTTGAATATTACGTTGAATTTGCGCTCTCTTCACATGGCGCTCAGCATGAGGCGGGCCGTACTGGGACCACAGCACCCTTATTTTGAAAAGCGCTCGTTGGATGGTCAATGTAGCACTGGTGGGTCATAACATAGCCACGCAGAATTAATTAGCATTCCACGGTGAGGGTAAACATGGCTAATGACACGGACACGTCGAGGTTCCACGAACAAGAGCGCTGTTCTTGAATATTCAAGAACAGCGCCCTTGTTCGTCCTTGAAAACGAGCTCGAGGTCGGATGTAGGGCGTCTCTTGATGATATCTCTGCGCAACTATATTAGTTCTGCTCAGAGACAATGGTAGGTTCTATATACCTATGGACATCTCTGTTCGCGAATCGGTCAGCCTATGCTCGAGTGGAAGCTGTTCGACTAACTGAAGTTGATCATCCATATCAGTTGCAGATCGCGAATTTAATTCCATCCCAAGATATGAGAATATAATATTTTCAGCTTGGATGTTGTGTGACGAACTCTGATGAAGCAAACTTGAAGATGTATCATAGGAAGGTCGTGAGGTGAGACACGCACGTCCCGTTGTGCTGCCGTTGTTCTGTTCCGGCACAACGTGCCTGGAACCGCTAATTCCCGTCCCTTGTCTTCAACTCTCCGATTACATGGAGTACTGTAGTTGACCACGCCCCAACCTTTCTCATCTCTCTCATTCATCATGGCAAGAGACGGTCAGATCGACAACGTCACCCTCAATCATCCATGTGGCTTCTCAACAGATGCAGAAAAAGCTCATCCCTCAAATGAAGTACGGACTCAATTACAGTATCCTCACTCAGGACAATACGTCTAACATTGGTCTGGCTCAGAACTCAAAATAGATCCAGGTGTCCGCCTGCCCGGTCTCAAAGTCAGCATCGTCCCTCTCCATCTTGCCTGCCAATGACCTGGCCATTGACCCGTTCCGCCCAGTCTCCGCCGCGTCACCCGCATCACGAAGACGCGACGATGGCGTCTTAGCACAGACATTCGTCGTTCGCTTAGCTTCCGTCGTCATGCGCGACGTCCCATCCGCTGCGTCGGAATAGGCACCAGCCAGGGGCAGAAAGACAAAGGAGCATCCGTAGCAACTCTACGTCCGGTAAGCTCGCCCCGTATTGCTCGTGCTTGTTACGTATAACCCGGCTGGGTGCCGCAGCCGACCGGTCGACGAGGACGTGCGCGGGCGAGGTGGAGGGCAAGTGATCCTGGGGAGTTCGTATTCGTGCTTAACAAGATCGGTACGTGCCCTTCTTCTCGGATAGACCTGGTGCTACGCGAAAATGCCTACATACGACGACTAAAGCACCTCCACCCAAGCACCTCCGCCTCATGACCCTAGCGTTACGCTCTCGCTCCCCGGTCTGGTACCAGTGCACGGTTCACCTTGGCCACTACACCGGTGCTCTCCTCCGCCTTTTCAAAGTGTCCAAGCCGAGCGGGGGGCGCAGACGGTCGCCTTACATCTATAGGTATACATTTTTAGGTTTGGTATGCGTCCAGTGCTTACTAGCGCTTACTCTCCGCACCTGCTCAGTCTGCCTGCTCGACGACATCGCCGTCATCGTGTCATAGTCGTAAGTAGCTTTTCACCAGACAATCGAACAACATCCCCGCATTACAGCCCGCACATGCGGAGCAAGCCAGTATCTCACGGCCTACAGACAGTCCAAGCACCGCATGCTCACGCTACAAGCGCATGGACGAGGCCCCAGCTACGCTCCTACGCACGACGCTCATTAGAGTTCCACACGCGAACAGGACTGACGTCAAGACGTTCTGTGCGTCATTTGGCATGCGTGCAATTGCCTGCCCTCTCCTGCCCATTTTAAATTCTTCTGACTGGAAGTGTTGAGGACAGCTCCACGAAGACCGCACAGGCTGATACGCGCCTCCCCGTATTTGTCCTGAAAAGGGTCGCCAGGCCGAAGGATGCGTTCGAGCGGCTGGCATAGCTGGCGATGCGCTCCCAGCTGCAGCGCTTGCCAGTGCGTCTGCGTCTACTTTTGCGAACCCCCCAACTTCTTCACCTGTTCTGCCCGCGCGGTCTAGCAGCAGCATTGGCCGTGGCGTGAGTAGGCTAACGGGCATTGGTATAGACGTTCTCTGGGGTTTTGAACTCGCACACATCTCTCCACTCGCCTGATCCGACGGCGACGCACGGCGATGCGAGCGCTAGCGCAAGGAGAGTGTGTACCCACGTGGGGAGCTCGACAATGTCGCCGCGTTGCCCGCCGAAGATAAGATCGTCTGGCATGTCGTCGGACGACGATATCGCGCCTGCGCGGAGCGCAAAGCGGCGGCGGGCCTGACCATGCCGCAGCGGTATTTCGGAAGGGCTGGTTTGGGGGCTTTACTACACATTGGTTATGAGTACTAATATGCAGTTGTGATAGCATGAATATAGATCTGAATCATTGGGAACCGGTGGGTGCTCGGTTCGTCCGAGGTACACCCTCGGTAAAGACCGAAGCACGTGTGCAAGTTGGCCTCGCTTCTCATGACGGCATCCGGGCACCGCCGATTCGCGTCTCTTGTCCCCATCTCGTCACCATAGGTTGGTCGACTACACTGTTTGGCCCGACCTATGGCTCTCAAATATCCCTTCGGCCAACGCTCCGACATTTCTCACATCCATCTCATTTACCCTAGTTCATCCATGGGAGGGAACAGTCAGCTTGACAACACCTTCCTCTATCGACCTTGTAACGCCCAAAATAAACCAAGCCTGCCCCTCAAGTGAAGTATACACCCGATTTTTGTCGCGCCAGACAACACGGCTAACCTTGTGTTGACGCAGAACTCAAAAACAATACAGGCGCGGCGCACCTGCCTCATCACAAAGTCCGCAACGCTGATGCTCCGTACGTCTGCCGTCCATCTTACTCACCGACCTGGCCACCGATCCGTCCCACCTAGTCCTCGCCGCACGACCCACGACATGAAGACGCGATGATGACGTCTTTCCCGACACTTTCGTGGCCCGCGCAGCTGACAGCGTCCACCGCCATGCACGCACGACATCCTGTCTGCCGTGTCAGGCCCGGAGAAAGCCTCTGCCAAGGGCGGCAATATAAAAGAGCACTACATCCGCACGCTGCCCAAGATTATCGACGAGATCGACGTTTTGCTGCTCGTGCTCGATGGGCACGGCCAAGTCGGAGCCACAACCAGCTGGCCAGGGAGGAAGTGTGCAGGTTCGAGGCGGAGGACAAGCGGCTTGTGTTCATGCCCAACATTATCGGTGCGTAGTCTTCTGTCTCCATCCCTCTACACTCTCAAAAATTATTTGATAGACTCGGTGCCACGCGAGAGTGCGTAGGCATGCGCTGTAGCACCTCCGCCCCGACGATGGCCTTCCGCTCCTTGGGCCCGCACCAGCGCACTATCCTCTCCTCCGACTCAAGCCCAGTGTCACCGTTGGGCGGCGTCGTCGTCTTCTCGAACGCCGACAAAGGCGGCCTAATCGACACACTCAAGCGCGTATGGTGGGCCGCTTTCTTTTGTTTCGTACCCGCTCGATGGTGACTATCAACAAGGCGCGTGCAGGAAGGTGCGTTCCGCGGCGTCCCAGCCGGCGGGACGTACGAAGGAGTTACTACAATATGTTCAGCTCGAGCGTATGCTACGGATAATCGTCTCCCGGTGTCATCTTTGACAACGACGAGGGAATACAGGGACAAACGGTCAAACTGATGTCGACAACCCCACGTTCGACGATACGTTCTGTGCTCTTCCTCCCGTCTCGGCTCCACTCCAACATTTCTCCACCGCATGTCACGGATATCCTCCCCTAGACACAGGCTGAAGGTATGAAGAATGTTCATAATCTGCCCACATTCAACAAAACGCTCGAGTTCATCCTCACACCCAACACGTGTCATCTCCTCAAAGTCGGTCTCCTTTCTTTCCTACTCTCACCTCATTACATCTCCAGGAGGGCTGAATCTTGACCATTTACACAAGACTCCTCGTATATGCGTACTGGAGACTAGGCAATGATATAAACTCAGAGTTGCGGGCCCGAAGCAGATGGTGCGGCGTTGACGTCAATGGATTCGTGCAAGCACAGGAGCTGAGTGAAACAGTATCATTAATGCATATTTGTGGTCCCGAGAGAGTGCTAACTAGAGGTAACGGTATAAAGGTAAGAGATATCAGTTAGGGAATGAGACCACACGCAAGAAGAAAGAGATTCGGTGGTGCAACACGACAGTGATGAGGCGTAAAAATCAATGGGGTATCGGTAAGCACCGTATGTGTCAATAGAGGGGATGGACAAAGTTGTATTGTACGGGGACCGGGCAGATGTACTTAACGTCAGGAAATAAAAACAATGTTCATCGTGTTTGCGTCTTCACCGTCGACAGCGAGTGCACGATCATGAAACCATCGGCGAAGTGGACAAAGGCCGTGATGACGCGACGAGCACGGGACGACAAGGGGGCGACAGCGGCATTGCGAAACGAAGGAAGCACAAAGCCGACAACTAGTACGCCGGTGGCTTGCCAGCCGCTAATGGAGGGGAGTCATGATGGCATCCGTTGGGAAGCAGGAGGAGGAGGAAAGAATGAGTTATAGAAAGACCAGAGAAGAATGGGACAGGCCGAGGATATAACCGAACGCAAGAGTTAGGGCTAGGTTATCAATTCGCAGTACATATTGTGTCTATGGGTTTCTGCCCAAAAATTAGCACGCAACTCTCATATTTGCCTCTCAACCCACTTTCTAATCGCACGGATCTGTCATCATCACCAAGGGGTCCCAGGTGGTGCTCTTGACATTGTTTGTCCGCCACATCAAATACGTTGTTATCTGGGCCTCCGAAATCCTCCACACGGATTTGAACATTTCGCCGGAACTGGTCGTATTTTGTAAATACGGCAACTGGAAATTATTCTGTTGAATACAGTCACGAATATCCGAAACGAGTCAAACGACGCACCATTCCGGTCGAGACAGATGGAGCTGTGGACGTTGGTTGTCCATTGGGATGCAGTACCTTAAAACATGTCAATCAGTGTTCGTCACTGTGACTAGTTGAGAGTCCCAAACCATATCGCATGCAATCTGTTTCGCATTAGCGGCATTAATATTCGCCTTTCTCTACACTTACGTCGTTTCGGCAAAATCCGGAGTTACTCTCTGCTACCTGACTCAATTCCGTGAGACCACGTACCTTCACATTTCTTCGGGGATTTCCCTGGTAAATAATGGGGCTATCCGTCGCTCGACGACTGGGTTGTTGCGTGTCCATTGGAGGGACGGAAGCAAGAGCCATTGATCGGTTTGATTCCGTCCTCGATCGACGGTTCACACGATCGACTCGGTTCACCTTCCTTATTTGTACAGCACATCGACGTCCAGTTTTGTCCCGCATTGTCTCCACCCAGAGTACATCCGTTGGCGTGCATAGAGCGTCTAGCCCGACCTACAACCTCGACATTTTACTCATCATGTATCATGTGTGACATCGTGCGTCGCGTTCCCCTCAGGCTTACTCTCCGCATCCGGCTCTCCAGTCAGAACACCAAGACCCCGTTCGACGGTCAACGAAAGTCTGTATGCGCTCAACGATATCGCCGTCGTCGTGTCATTCTCGTAAGCAACATTTCACCAAGACATCCTCGCGCTACAGCCCCAAGCACACACGTACGCGCGCATGCAGAGCAGACGAAGCAGGCCAGTATCTCACGGCTTACAGACAGTCCGAGCATTTCACACTCACGCTTACAGTATCTACGAGCACGTGAACATATTACAGCGTCTTTCATAACGAGTGGCGGCTCATGACCATTTTTCGCTTATAGGCGTAGTTTGAATGGGCACTTAGTGGCCATGCCGGATTTTCTTCCCACAAAAAGAAATCATTATAATTAACAAAAGAAATTGTAGTAACTAAAAAGAATTTATCTAAGGTAAGTTGTATTACCTTAGTCTGCACTGACAAAACATCAATTTGATGGGAAGGGAAGGTGTATTACAAGGCCTAGCTGGGGATTGGAAATTGCCCTGCACCATGCAGCGCAAAACTCGAAGGACTTGTTGGGGGATTGCAGACTCTTTGTGGGTCGCTTACTCTGGCTTACTGGGATGGCGTGCCCATGTCACGCCAGGTGAGGAGGAACAGTGCAGGGGGCAAGTGTGCCGGCACAAAGGGCACGAGAAGGGAGCGCGCCGATGTGCAAAGGGACAAAACGCCCCTTCATCGACCCCTGGCGATTTGTATTTCTGGGTGTGGCGGGTGGGCGAAATAAAAGAGTTATGGTCCCTCGAACTGGTTGAGAAAAGGGTAGAGAGTGGGGGGGTTTGAACGGCGAAGCACAGAGGCAAGTTGGGGCCAATAAATGTACGCACCGTTTTCATTATGCATCCCATCCTTGGTCCCATCCTTTGGAGGGAACACATCCTGATGTGACATTGATGAGACCTTGATGCTATCGGGGTACCAACGGACCATCGTCGAGGGTTTTCATTGAGGGTTTGGAAGGGGCGACAACTGGATGGCAAGCTGCCGAGCATGACAACGCAGATAACTATTCCATAACCCTAGTTTTCCGAGATAACTATTCTATAACCCCAATTCTGTATGATGGCCCAATCTCTCCGCTCTTGTGTTTTGGATGTCCGCTGGGCTATGCGAAAGTTCAGGTGACACTCGTTATGAAAGGCGCTATAATAAGTACGCTCTCACGCATGAAACCCGCGAGCATTCCATATTCCACGCGCGAGCAGGACGGACGCCGAGACGCTCTGTGTGTCATTTGGCGTGCGTGCACTTACTTGCTCACTTTCTCCTGACCTGACTGGAAGTCTTGAGGACAGAGCTCCACGAAGATCACACAAGTCCAATGCGCGTCTCCTTGTATTTCTCCTGAAATAGATCGCCAGGCCGAAGGATAGGGCTGGCGCTGTGCTCCCAGCTGCCGCGTCTGCGTCTGCGTCTACCTCTGCGACCGCTCCAACCTCTTCACCCGCCGTTCCCGCAGTCTGGCAGCGGCAGGGCCCGCGGCATGTGTAGACTAATAGGTATTGACGTGGAGGTTTTCCAGGGTTTCGAACTCGAACTCGAACTCGAACCCATCTCCCCACTCTCCTGATCTACGGCGGCGTGCGGCGATGCGCCATCCGAGCAATGGCGCGAGGAGAAGGAGTGCCCACTGAAGACGAGATCGTCCGGCGTGTCGTCGGACGATGACATCGCGCCTGCGCTGCGTGCAAAGCGGCGGCGGGCCTGACACGGTATTTCCCAAGGGACATGGTTGGGAGGCTTCACTACACATTGGTTACAAGTACTACTGCGCTGTAGTACTGTAAGTAAGTTGCGAGAGCACGTAATCCGGGGTCTGCATATAGATCTGAATCGCTGAGATTCAATGGGTCCTCGGCGATTCGTCACCTCGATGAAGACGCGAGAAGACCGTGATTGCATCCACGTTTGTGAAAATAGGGCTGTTATCTGTTCCTCCATGGCTTATTCATGGCGACATCCCGGCACCGTCAACTCACCTCTCCGAGTCTTATCCACGACAGCCGATCACATAGGGTAGTCGACAACGCCGGACTCATGGCCATTGGCCTTTCTCTCAAAATTATCGTAGGACGAACGCTCCGCCTCTTCTTACAGCCTTCTCATTTACGCTAATTTACCATGGGGAGAAACAGTCAGCACGGCATCTTTCTTCGCACAGGACAATGCGACTAACGTTGCGCTGACGTAGAACTCAAAAAGGATCCAGGCGTGGTGCACCTGCGCCGTGACCTGCCTGATCACAACTTGAAAGTCTGCAGCGAAGATGCTCTGTACGTCTGCCGTCCACCCTCGTCCATTTTACTCGCCGACCTATACGCCGATCCGTTCCGCCTAGCCTTTGCCCCACGACCCACGGCACGAAGACGCGATGACGACCTCTGAGCCGACACTTTCGTCGTTTTCGTGGCTAACAGCGACCGCCATCATGCACGACATCCCGTCCGCTGATGCAAACCAACAGAGTGTCAAAGCAAGGACTAGGAACAAACGGCCCGGTTCATTCCCATACATAACTGGTGGCCCGACGACGTTGAATACGTGCCCAGTGATGACATCTAAAGACAAGGCGACGACAAACCCACAGTAAGAAGCGGGGCTTTGATGACTCTAGTTGTTCTGGTAGAGCTTTACGGCAGCTGGGGTGGTGGCGACGGTTGTTGACGCAAAATGAGTGACTTGTATTGTTTCTAACGAGACCCACCGACAGTTTGTACCAGGTCTCGCGCTGACTTGGGCAACGGAGAGTTTCTCGGCAACATAACTGTGATATATTGAATACGTAATGGAGATTCTCAGTGTTACGGGAACGAGAAGGTGTCGTGGCGTAGACTTGGGCATAAGTGCGTAGGTAGAGTATTCGGGGCAGGAAAAAACCCGACGAGTGTGCGTCACCGGTTCAAAGCTGCGTTAACACTCAATTCTGAATCATCCCTCTGCATAGCTGAAAGCATTGTTGCGACGACATCATAATGCAATGCCGCGGCCGTCTTCTCAATAAGTTCATCGCAGCGCCTAAATTGCCTGTGTATTTCTGCCGAAAAACATCAGCACGTAAACCATCCATCAACACTGAACCCACTTTCTAATCGCACAAATTTAACATTATCACCAAGGGAACGCAGGTAGTGCTCTTGGAATAGTTTCTCCGTCACGTTAGATACATTGTCATCTGGACTTCCGAAATCCTCTAAATGTATTTGGACATTTCGGCGGAACTGGTCGTATTTGGTAAACACAATGATGACAGGGACTTTGAAACTATGGTGTTAAATACAGTCACGAATGTTCATAACGACGCACCATTCTTGTCAGGACAAATGTCTTTGATATATTTGAGATCGAGCTGTGGTCGTTGGTTGTCCATTGGCACGCAGTACCTTAAAACATGGCCATCAGTTGTGAACGCGTGAACACTGAAGAGCTCAAACCATATCGCATGCAACCTGTCTTGCAGTTGCCGTTCTCTACACTTGCGTCGTATGAATTCCTGGACAATCTGAAGTTCCTCTGTGCTACCTGACTCAATTCCACGAGAGTCATGGAAAACATAGCCCCGATGATTAGAGAACACAAGCTCATCGTCGATGTTTTGCTCGCTTCGCTGGCTCGATGCTTAGAATCAACCGAAGAGAAGTACTATTGTGACTAACGTCCATGGACGGGTCGAGTGTGACCTGATCCGCAGTGAGACCAAACCCATAGACAAAAAGGTTGAACTACGTACCATCTCATTTCCCCGGTAAATGATGGGGCTCTCTGTGGTTTCACAGATTCTCTGTAGGACCGATGTCTTTCCTGAATTTGCCCTTCCTATAATGAGGACTCGGAACTGGACATCTGGAATTCGACGATGGGTGTGCATTGGAGGGACGATGTTCGGGAAGGTGGCCTGAGAGCCAAGAACACGAGTGACGTCTACCAACTATAGGAGGGACTCAATGGCTCTCTGGCACCAGAGAACAACCAAAGACCCACGGATTTAGATTTCCCGCACATAAAAGTCACGGTAACGCAATGGTTGCTATCTGTAAAGGCGCTCAGTACAAAGTGGACCGTACTGGGAGAAAAACATCACCACCTTCCAGACGGACAACCTCGAAGTCTCCGAACTCGTGTGGCTTAAACTCGACTGAGATCTCAGCAACCTTTATTTTGAAAAGCGCTCGCTGGATGGTCAACGTAGCTCTGGTGTGGGTCCTAACATAGCTACGCAGAAGAAATTAGCACTCGATAAGGGAAAAAACAGCCAATGACACGAACATGTTGAGGTTCCAATGAACAAGGATGCCGTTCTTGAATTTGTTAGACTTGTGTGTAACACCGGCATCGTCCTTGAAAACGAGTTCGAGGTCGGATGTAGGACGTGTCTCGATAAAATCGACGGATATTTCTACGCAACTATATAAATTCTGCTCGGAAGCAATGGTAGTTCCTATATACCTCTCAAGTGAATATTTCTGTCCGTGAACCAGTCAGTCTATTTTCGAGTGGAAGCTGTTCGACTAACCGATCTTGATCGTCCATATCAGTTGCAGATCGTGAATCTGTTCGATCTCAAGATGATAAATTTGGTTTTTTGAGCTCGGGGGCTGTGTGAAGAACCCTAGGTGTACGAGCGATGGATGGAGGTTGACCTGAAGACGCAAGAAGGTCGTGAAGGTCGTGATACACACACGTGAGAATAGCGGTATCGCCTTGATCAGCATGAGCGCTCGGGTAGACTCGGAGCCGTGGTTCTGTCCCCAACGTTCTCGTCCATGACAATATCTCCGGAACCGCCAATTCCCGTCAACTCTCCGATGACATGGGGTAGTCTCGACCACGCCGTTTGTGGTCTCTCAAAAGGCTCAAATATCCCTGAGGCTGACGCTCCGACCTTTCTCATCTCCCTCGTTTACACAATTCATCATAGGAAGAGACAGCCAGCTCAACAACGACACCCTCAACCATCCTTGTAGCCTACCCCTCAAATGATGTACGCACTCAATTATCCTCGCTCAGGAAAATGTGGCCAACATCGCTCAGAACTCAAAAAAGATCCAGGTGCCGCAGTGTCCGACCTCAAAGTAGGTATCGTCACTTCCGTCTTTCCCGCTGACCTTGGCATTGACTCGTTCCTGTCTCCACCGTGTCGCCCGCGTCACGGAGACGCGACGATGGTGTCTGAGATCCGAGCCCAGACTCTCGTCGCTCGCATAGCTAGCGACTTCCGTGACTATGCACGACGTCCTATCCGCTGCGTCGGTACCGGCGTCTGCCAGGCAAGAAAAACAAATGAACAGCTGTAGCAGCTCTACACCCATGATCTCGCCATCGTATTTCTCGTGCTTGATACGCACGGGTATCGCAACCGGCCGGTCAAGGAGGACGGGCGCAGGCGCGAGGCAGAGGGCAAGCGGTTCGGTTTACGCTCAACAATATCGGTACGTGCATTCCATCCCCTTCTCTCTCGAACTCTCGGACCGACCTGGTGCTGCGCGAGAATGCATATACCGGCTGAAGTACGTCCGCACTACGACACCAACGCTGCCCTCCCACTCCGAGGACTGGTACCAGCGCACGAATCTCCTTTGTTTGGCACTGCACCAGCGCACTCCTCCGTCTCATCATGACGTAGGCTACAAGCCGAGCTTGGGTAGAGACGGTCGCATTATATCTGCTGGAATGCACATCTACTCTGTCCGAATTGGTTCCGAAGATCAACTCGATCAACATCTCAATAGTGTGATCCATCTCCTGTCATCATTGGAAAGCATTAGTGTGTGTGCGTGTGTGTGCTATACTCGCCGCGTAAATTCGGTTATACTGTACTTGGCCAATTCTTTTCAGATAGAAGAGGAACGAAGTGCGCGATTCCGGAAATCTTAGACGAGTTGATGAGTTGCTGAGTACGTGGTATATTATGGTAAGAATAACGTGATGTATATGAGCTTTACGACGGAACTATCAACAGCTATAATGCGAGGATACCGGGTAGCGATCGTGCGGGATCAACAAAGAGTGGCCGCCTGGATGGAGACCCGTGCCCTTCTATCCAAAGAAAAAAATGCGAAAGTCGTAATGAGTGTAGCGAAGGGATGCGAGATAAAACTGGCAAACGTATGCGCAAAGAAACATCCAAAAAAAGAAAAGAAAAAAGTGCATACATGAATTTAGTTCACGCATATCACTCCCCGCTCGAGTTCCCAGTGCGCCCCAGAAGGAAACACGATGCAACGCACTGTCGATCCCAGCAAGGCCGGGGCTACTGTCGAGCACGGCAAGGTGCGATGCGGCATTGGGTGGGACGACGTACGCTGCAGGGAGAACGCCGACGAAGTGGGGGAGCACGAGGTGGGTAATACGTGCGCTGGCGGGCACGGCGAGAAAGTCTTCGAAGAGCGTGTAGGTGCGCGCAGCACAAGCGTTGTCACGGGCGCCGCGAGGTGCGGCGCGCCAGCTAGCCGCTCGTCGCTCGAGCGTACGGTAGAGCAGTTGCACGGCGGCGCTGAAGCGCTTCGAGACGCGGGAAAATTGATGCAGGCCACATCAGGAAAAACCTCCCGCGCTAGCGAGAGCTAAATTAATAATAATTTGGATAATGCAATGATCACTACATAATCGATGCATAATCGCTTGTGAGATAATATAATGGGAAGATAATGGGAAATTCAAGGGAGAGTTACGACAAAAATTCTGATGTATCGGTAGTGATTTGCTGCCTGGCTCGGGCCTGGCTTCACAAAATCATAAGCCAGGGCTTGCTTGCACATTACTGTAGTTAAACACACACTAAGTACATAAACTACGAATCGCTGTCGCCATCCCTACCGTCCCCGCTGCTGCTGTCATCGTGGTTGGGGTTTCTTCGTCATGTCCACAGTCATCACGATCGGGGTGGTTAGTTGCCAACCCCTGCTGCTACTGCTGCCAATCCTGTTGTTGCAGTCGCTTCGTCGGGGTCGTTGCCGCCTAGTTGCTGCCACCGCTACCATTGTCATTATCATGGTCGTCGTTGCAGAGCTCCACACTCTGTCGCTGCCATCGTGTTTGTGACGGTCGTGGTTGAGTCGTACCCGCACAGCTGCCATCGTTGCGGATCGTCGGGATCGCTGCCGCCACTGCTGCCATTGTTGAATCACCTTGTCGTGGTCCTGGTCAATGGTCATTGCAGTCGGGGTCATTGCCACCCAGCTACTGTCACCGTGTCGCCCTCATTGCACTTGTCGCTACTTACTGCTTGCACTAATGCACACCCTGCAGTTCCGCGTCATTGCGCAAGGCTCGGATTGACCCCAGGCTGTGGTTGTGGCTACCTGGGGTCCACGTGCAATGGTGGGACTGGCAGTGACAACAGTAATGATGAAGGTGAGCGGCCCCAACCACTGCGGAGCGCAACGATAAACTTGAAGAGAGTGAAGATAAAGAGGACAGTCTCGAAGGAAACAAAGGCGACGCTATGGGGGAGTAAGGACAGTACGAGGGGTGAAGAGAGTAATCGTCGTACGCAAACAGAAGGAGCCTTGGTGGAGAGTGTACGAGTCGAAGCCAATTTCGAGAACAACCCTGACGAGGGTGACGATCATGACAATATTCTCCGCAATGAAAAGCAGGAGGAGAATCGAAGTGGCGATCCGGCTTCGGTCATACAAGGCGTGTACTTGAAATGAACAGTCAGTACAGTGATAGGGGGGAAAGGTGATAACTCACCGCGAAGGGCCAACGATGAGGATGAACTCGACTGCCGCTATGAGAGCTTGGGTGCCGACCTCTTGGAAGATGTACCATTTGACGCAATCGCTGTTTGTGTAATGCAAGCTGAAGGCTATTCGAGTGCCTACGAACAGCGGGGCACTGAGACGAAATGAATACAAGATGACAATCTGGAAGGGCTAAAAAATTTGTTAGGTTTCCTAACGAAGAGATGAGCGAGGGAACAAGAGAATATGAGAGGGACGCACGTCCAGATGGCTTCAACTTCTTGATCGAGGGTTATGAGAATATCCCAGACGAGAAATGCGAGAGTGGCAACTGGTGGTGGAGGAGCAGAGGTCAGGGGATAGGCTAGTGTGGGGCACGACGACCTGCCTTGTAACGCCACCACAGGGGCGTTAAGTACGACGTGTACTTCGGTTAAGTCACGGTAACGGGACAGGAGTAAGTCAGTTACGACTTAGTACGATGGTGAACAAGTACCACTTGGCCTCCGTGGACACAAGGGTAATAGCAAGGATAGGCTCAAGCGCAACGGCGAGCAAACGTGGGGAGTCAAGCGAAAGTGCGACTCAAGGGATCAATTCGTGAGAAGCGACAGCGGTGTGGTATTACACAAGAAGTCAAGTCTACCGTACAAGCTAGGTAGCGTGAGACTTATATACTAGTACACGATGTTTGTCAGGGACAAACATATGGCGCGATCCTAGGATCCGGGTCCTAGAGAGCTAACAAAGGGAAGGTACAAAAAGAGAACAAGGGAATCCCGCGGGACGATGCGTGGATCAGAAGTCATCAACGGGTTCTGGAAGTCGCGCCACGGGCGTTGTAACGGTCATGCGCTAGGCGCGAGATAAGAGCCGAGACACGGATTGAAGCGGATCGTATCGTAAAAGTACAATGGAAAGTCGACACAGAATGCGAGTCACAAGACGAAAAGGGAACAGACAGAAATGAAAGGGAACAGACAGAAATGAAGGGGAAAAATCGTAACATTACCCCCCCTTCAGACTCGAAGTCGCCACGACTTCGACTAGTCGCTCGTATAGTAGCAGTCCTCTTCGGGGATAACGGTAGCGGGATCAGGAGAGGGGGAACGGGGACAGGTGTGAGATCGTAAGAACATGTGGCGCCCCCTTCGGCCACACTTACGGCAACCCTCGTACTGCGGGCAGTCGATCTCGTCGTGCGTCGCCTTCCAGTCGAGACACTTCCCACACCAGCGGGTGCGCGGCATGGGATTCTCGTATCGGGCGGACATCGGGGACATTCGCCTTATGAGGCAAACATCCACTCGATGGGCAAGACTGCCGCACCACTGGCACGCGTCCCGCCGTCCTCGCTCGGGGCAGTCTCTTACGAGGTGGTCCTTGGACCTACACTTGTAACATCTGCGACGACACGTGCTGCCTTCCTCTTGAAGGCACGGCATCTCGCAGGGTCCTCCCTCTCGCGGGTGTCACGGTTCGTAGAAGTGGACGCTTACTATACGGTGATGATGCCTTAGTAAGTAGTAATCAGTCATGGACCTCTCATCAGTCAGCACAAGTATCACATGCCGATGTGGCATAACGTATTCCTAGGATAGCGGTATTAGGGTTCGAGCTAATATTGCTAGTCGTAGTACGGATTCGGGAGGAGCTTTAAAGCGTCCTCATATGTGTATAAGTAGTCGTAGTCGAAGACCAAGATACGCCATCTTGGTCTTCTTTGAATCACCACTTCCTCTCCTCCTCGTGTGTCTCCGTTCGCTTGTCTCACTCCGAGCAAGTCGTCGTCAACCCAGCCTAGTGACTCAACATCGTCCTAGTGCTCATACGTGTCACGTGCCTCGATAAGCGCCGTGTACCTGTGGGAATTGTCACGTGACCAAGGGGTCCAGAATTCGCTAAGTCGTGAACGCCCTTTCGCTGTCCAAGTCAGACTAACGCTCGTGGTGGCGTTACAGCGGGGGTAACGGCATCTCGCCAGGTCCATCCACGCGCAGGGGCAGCGGCATCGATGAGTGGCGGGGTCGTGTAGGTTTGGTCATGAGCTCGACATATCGGTCACTGATAAGGGGGATGATGCGGGCGTACTGCAACCGCTTTCTCACACTGGACATATTCATGTCCAGGTGGAATTGGTCCTTGACGGCCTCTGCCTCCAGTCTGCGGAGGTCGTCCCGTCGCACCTTAAGCGCGTCTCGGGCCTCCAGGCAGGTGCGCAGGCGGGCTACGTCGGCATGGAGCGCGGGGTAGTGAAGAGAGGAGATAACCTCGTCAATGACGAGGCGGCGAGGGTCGTGTGGGTGGAACAGGTCTATCTGCTGGTCCATTACGTGTTGCGGCAGTTGGTTAGCTGTGGTGGTGCGCAGGTAGATAGATGTGACGTAGCATGGCTCCCCTTTCCCCATTGTCCCTACCACCTCCTGGTAGTCTTTGCAGTAATAGATATACCGCGCCACTTCTTTCTTTCCTGGCTCTCCAATCATGAGCGGGTAGAAGCGCGGGGAGGTGGGGTCGTTAGGGAAGTAGGGGATACCCGGCTCTCCCGATGTGTCCGGGTCTTCATCATCAAGGAGAGCGTAGCGTGGGTCAGGGACAGCAAGCTCGACAGTGGGAATGGGGGTGAATACGTGGTCAATCCCAGGTGGGAATGGGGGAAGCGGGAGTGAGGACTGGTGTAAGGTGCTGAGCATTGGTT
Source organism: Lactarius sanguifluus (assembly GCA_021527775.1). Lineage (NCBI taxonomy): Eukaryota > Fungi > Basidiomycota > Agaricomycetes > Russulales > Russulaceae > Lactarius > Lactarius sanguifluus. Next base: position 28,061 of record JAKEYF010000129.1, on the reverse strand, counting down.
GTGAGATAAGAGGAGGCGGGGACGTCGACTCAGAGGATCCCGATGACTCGGGTGGTTCGGCAATAGTGGGTAGTGAGGTTTCGGGGTCGAGTGTAAACTCGGGCAGCGGGGGAGGGGTAATGATTCGAGAGTATGGGGTGTACGCAGCGTCCGGGTTCATGTCTGGGACTCCAGCCTCTTGGGATGGGACAGTCAAGTTATCAAGGATGATTTGGGAAGGGGGGCGGACGGGCACAGTAGTGACGATGGGTGTATCAGACATGAGGTTTTCGGGGATGATCATGGGTGGCGAGAGTGGGCGAAGGGGGTGCGTCTTTTATATCTTTCGTCCAGCCCCTTCGGCGGTAGGATTTTGCCGGTAGAATTCGGCGATTAAGTTGGGTGCATGGCGGACGTTATTGAGTGGTTCCCACGAGCTGTCACTCATGGGGAATCCCTTCCACTGGATTAGGAATTGAAGTTTGCGCCCTCGGCCGTGAAGGCGAGATTGTAACACGCGCTCTACTTCGAATTCTTCTTCCCCTTCGATAAGGTCAGGTGGAGGTCGCGTGAAGTTAGCTCCATGGAGTTCCGTCTCCTTATATGGCATGAGGAGGTTTGCATGGAACACGGGATGTATCTTCCACGTCTTTGGAAGGTCTAGTTCGTACGAGACCGCCGATAAGACTTTCTTGATTCGGAACGGTCCGTGGCGTTTCGGAGCAAGTTTTGTGGTGGGGTAGAAGGTCCGGAGGTTCGTCCCCTCCAACCACACTTGAGTGCCTTCCAGGTAAGGTATAAAGCGCGTCTTCCCCCTCTTCGCCATAAGCTCTTGCGCGTGCTTGATACAGTCTTGCGCGTGCTGGCGTCTGTCACCCATCTCTTCTAATCGTTGATCGACGGACGGAGTTGACGTGGGTTTTGATGTCCACATGGTACGTGGTTCCCATCCCATGATCAACGAGAATGGGGAGTGTTTGGTTGTGGCGTTTGGCCATGAGTTGTGCGCGAATTGCGCTACTGGGAGTGCCTCCGCCCAGTTGTCCTGTTGTACGTTGCTCCAGTGGCGGAGATACTGTTCCAGCCATTGGTTAGTGCGCTCCGACTGCCCATCCGTCTGTGGGTGATATGCAGAGGAGATGTTCTGGCGGATCCCCAGCGTCTTACACAAGTCCTTCATGAAGGCGGACGTGAAGCACGGGTCTCGATCCGTGATCATCTTTCGGGGGATGCCATAGTGCGGGTAAACGTGGTGGAGATAGAGTCGTGCCACTCCTTCCGCGGTAATCGTCTCGTTACATGGGATGAAGATGGCTGCTTTTGAACAATCGTGGTCGGTGATGGTGAGAATGGAGTCGTATCCATTCGACGGGGGTAGCTTTGTGATGAAGTCCATTGTTACGACTTCAAATGGTTCAGCGTCGGGGTCGGTGGTGATGGGGAAAAGGTGTGGCTTTTGTCGGTGGGGGTTGATCTTGTTGGCTTGGCACGTTGCACAGCCTTTGACATAGTCCTCCACGTCCTTTTGTATGTTCGGCCACCAGTAGTCACGTCGCACCAACTCTAGCGTGTTTGCGATTCCTGGATGGCCCATGCTCGGCGTGTCGTGGAAAAAGGTAATTACCCCCCGCTTAAGATCATTGTCGCCCACGACAACGAGAGCGTCCCCTTTCCACCAGAGTCCTTGGTGCTTTTTCAGGTTGTGGGGTTCGACCCACGCAAGGACGGCTTTCTCGTCCATGTTTTGCGCTATTTGTGCCCAGATGTCCATGTCGTGCATTGACATCTGGGTCGCGCGTATAAATTGGTCAGCGGGGAGGACAATGACATCGTTGTTGTCCTCCTCGTTGGGCTCGTAGTCAGCTCGTCGCGAGAGGGCGTCCGTGCGACCGTTTTTTATACCAGGTACGTGCTTCAGTGCGAAGTCGTACTCTGATAACTCCAAAAACTCGTGTGCCACTCTTCGGCTGATCTTTCGGGGGTCTTTCCAATACTGCAGATTGGCGTGGTCGGTGTGGATAATAATTTTGTGAGGGGAGCCGACTAGGTAGGTACGCCAGGCTCGGAGCGCCTTGACTACTGCTAGTAGCTCCCTGTCGTAGATGTCGTAGTTGCGTTCCGCTTCCGTTAGTGACTCAGAGTGGAACGCCACCAGGTGCATGCGTTGGTCAGGTCCTAACTGATTAAGTACTGCCCCAAGGGCTACGTTGGACGCATTGATGAACAGTGCACATAGGGGACTATACTCACAGTGACAAGAGGAGACCGTGGTGAGATATAGAGGGTGACTGGAAGCAGCAACAGAGTAAACTTGCAGTGAAGCAGATGAGAGTGTCTGGCACACAACAGATGAGAACTGGTGTTTATTACAAGAGAGGAGACATACCTGGCACACAACAGATGAGAACTGGTGTGGTGCCAGAGCGTACAGAGTACTCTACTTATACTATACAGAGGTGTGACACTAGTACAACACAAGTAACATAGGGTCACAGAATACAAGGAGCGTTGTTCTACAGAGGGACACAAAGGAGTGTGTAAATGGAGAACAAGGCGCAAAGAACAAGGAAGGGCTAGACTATGATATCATAGTGACATCACAATAAAGATAGAATAAAGGGAATGAGTACAAGGACGAAATACAATAGGAGTCCAGAGGAGTCCATGATGTCATTGTACAGTGATGTCATAGATAAGAAAGTCCGAGATTGTAAAGATCATAGTAATCTAATCTACATAAGTCCAATATATCTTATCTAAAGCAGTCTGTTATCTGCGTGTCCATTGAGCCGCTAAGTGCGCACAGGTCACTTATCAACACGCGTCTACTTCGAGTTCGAATGGTTTCGTGAGGTCGGGGAAGAGGAGTGTAGGTTCTCGGCCGATGCTTCGTCTGATATTATCGAACGCATCCTGCTGGTCCTGGTCCCAACGCCAGGGGGTGTCTTTCTTTGTGAGGTCGTGCAGCGGGTGGGCGAGGGTGGAGAATCCTCGGATAAACCGCCTATAGAAGTTACAGAAGCCGAGGAAGGCGCGCACTTCCCTGAGGTTTTTCGGGGTCGGCCATTCCCGGACTCCCTGCACCTTAACGGGATCCATCCAGACATTCCCGTGTCCGATAATGAGTCCGAGGTATTCGATTTCTAACACCTCAAACTCGCACTTCTCTGGTTTCACGTATAGGTCGTGCTCTTCGCAGAGGCGCAGTACCTCATGCAGCACATTTCGGTGTTGGGTGTGGTCAAGGGCGGTGGCGATTAGGATGTCATCCATATAGACAATCACAAGCCCGAGCAGGATAAGGTCTCGGAAGATGTAATCCATCATCGCTTGGAAGGTTGACGGGGAGTTGGTAAGGCCAAAATACATGACCAGGGGTTCGAATAATCCCCGGTTCGTTTTAAATGCTGCCTTGTGCTCGTCTCCCGGTTTGACCCGCACATTGTTATAGCCCCATCTGATGTCGAGCTTGGAGAACAATCGGGCTCCTCGTATGCGATCGATGAGTTCAGGGATAAGGGGAAGGGGGTAGTGGTTTCGGACGGTGATCTCGTTCAACCGCCTGTAGTCTTGGACGGGTCTCAGCTTCCCGTCTTTCTTCTTGATAAAGAAGAACGGTGATGCGTAAGCGGACTTGGAGGGTCTGATATACCCTTTGTCAAGCTGCTCCGTAAGGAACGTGGTGAGTGCTTCCTCTTCGTTCTGTGCCAGCGGGTACACTTTACAGTCTAGTGCTGGCGGGGCGTTCGGTAGGAGGTCGATGGCATGGTCCCACACTCGTGAGGGAGGGAATCGGTGGGACGCTTCCTCACTGAACACTTTACGGTGTCATCGGTACTCCGCAGGCACCAGTTCTTCAAATGTGCGTTCGGGTCTCTTTGCCGCCTCGCGCTGGGCCAATTCTGAGGCGGTCGTTGTTTTTCGCAGGAATGTGATGCAGGGGTCCCGCTCATCATCTATGAGCTGTTCCCACGCCTCCTTGTCAAGTTCATACGTCTCCAACGCCCTTATTGATGCTTCCATAGGCGTGGCTTCGTCTGACAGATGAAGGCTGGAAATAACGACCGGTTGAAACTCCTCGTTCAACGTCGCTTCTCCCCATCATATCTTCGGCTCGAAGGCCGTGAACCAGGGGTACCTGAGGATCACTTCGTCTCTTCCTAAATTCGTGATTAGGAAACGAAGCGTCTTGGTCTCCTTCCCTGTTCTTACGGTGAGATCGGTATACTGCGTGATCTCTCCGTCCTGGTTGTTCGTCCCATCTACGTTCCAAATGCGGATGGGATGCGAGACGTTTCGGGTGGATATCTGTAGTCGTTTGAGCAGTGTCGAACAAATGAAATTGTCGGTTGCTCCTGAGTCCACTAGGACTTGTCGCTCGGCCGTCATGTGTGCAGATTTAAACAGAACTGGGATTCGCATGGATCGATATCTGCTAGTGTACACGTTTAGATTTAACGCTCTAGCCCAGGCCGCCGGGTTCAAGCGTCGGGAAAACCCTCCTTCCCGAATAGTTTGTCCACCATGAGGTCCCTGACCTCCTGAGTCTGCGCTTTCATCGCAGCGATCTGCGCATCCACCTGTTCTTCATTCGAAAGTACGCGATTAGAAGATACAGCGACAGTAGTGATGGTGGGAGTTGGTACGTCTGGAGTCGGGGTAAAGGAGGGGGATCCGAAGGAGGAGGCAGTAGCCGCGCGCGTTCCCTTTTGTGGGCAGTTACGCGACATGTGCCCTTGAGCACGACATCTAAAACATCGTCCCTCCTTCTGAAGCTGGGCCCAGTCTCCGTCGGTAAGTGCCACGGAGGCTCGGGCGCATCCAACATCCATGGCATTCGGGTTTCAATTCTGATTGAGGGCCTGGACCCACTGCTCTCGGCTGTGTCCGCCCTTCTTTCCACGCTGGGGTTTGTTCTTTCCCAGGCGGTCCTTTAAAACAAGATATTCAGCCTGCTGTAGACAAGCGGCTGCTTTCCAATCATCCCATGTGATCGGATGTTGGAAGCGCGTGGCGTTGATTACTAACTGGTTCGGGAGCCCATCCTGGAACATTTCCAGGGTCGTGGCTTCATCGGGGTTGTACCCGGCTTTGTGGACTAGGTTGGAGAATGTAGCCACGTAGGTGTCGATATCTTCGCCCTTCATGGTCAGAGTCTGTAAACTCTTCCGGGCTTTCGTTCGTTCCGCTGTATCGGTATACGATTGCATGAACCGATCGCGGACGGTGTTCCACAGGTTCATCTCAGTCATTAGAACGCCTGTGTTTCGCTGGTCCTCAAGCCAAGCGAACTGCTCTGTGACCCAATCGTCGACAAGGGGTCCGCGGATGTATGAAAGAAAGGTCATCGCGCGGGGGTAGGGGATAGCGAGCTGGTCGACGGTGGGGTTCATTTCTCAGTATAAGTTGAACGCAAGCATGAACTGCTTGCTTTTCTCTCGGTCTCCGTTGAACTCGGGGGGTGGGTTCCCTCCTAAGCGTCCGTGTCCTCCGGGTGTGGGTGGGATCGCAGCTGGTGCGGCTCCGGCGGGGGGAATAGGAGTGCCACCTGCTCCACCGCCCCCGCCTCCTCCGCCACCTGCGCCGCCTCCTCCACCGCCTGGCGCACCTCCTCCACTAGCGCCGCCACCCGGGAGACCTCCTCCAGGAGCTGCGCTTCCGCCTCCAGGAGCCGCTGCTCCACCTGACGGGCCGCCGCTAGGAGCGCCTCCACTACCAGAAGGAGCTGGTCCTCCGCTGGTAAGGGTTGTGCTGGCCGAGGCATGGGTTTGTGACATGGACTGGGGTGTAGGTTGGAAACCGGGTAGTTCCGGGGGGTTTACGAAAAGGGAGGGGGTGAACGTGGTTGTTGGTACCGAGACACTAGGTGAATTATCAGGGTCGGAGTCAACGTCAATCCCTTTTGGATTATGACTCTTTAGTGGTCCAACGTTCAACTCAAGCGGTACTGGTTTGATAGTGTACCAGCTTCGTTCGTTCGGCAAGTAATCAATGTAAGCCCAGAGACGTTTGTCCTCTAGGTAATGGATCTGGTGATACTCTTGCTTCTTCGGGTTGAAGATGTAATATCCTTCAACGCTGTTGATTTCTGCCCAGACAGCTGCTCCTTTGATACGGTCAGAGAGCTCGTCGGTTGTAAACCGGGTGATGTATTCTGGGTGGAACGTGGTTCTGGCGCGACTAGGTGTCGCCACGGTGAGAGACTTGACTTAATGTAACGCCACCACAGGGGCGTTAAGTACGACGTGTACTTCAGTTAAGTCACAGACGGTAACGGGACAGGAGTAAGTCAGTTACAACTTAGTACGATGGTGAACAAGTACCACTTGGCCTCCGTGGACACAAGGGTAATAGCAAGGATAGGCTCAAGCGCAACGGCGAGCAAACGTGGGGAGTCAAGCGAAAGTGCGACTCAAGGGATCAATTCGTGAGAAGCGACAGCGGTGTGGTATTACACAAGAAGTCAAGTCTACCGTACAAGCTAGGTAGCGTGAGACTTATATACTAGTACACGATGTTTGTCAGGGACAAACATATGGCGCGATCCTAGGATCCGGGTCCTAGAGAGCTAACAAAGGGAAGGTACAAAAAGAGAACAAGGGAATCCCGTGGGACGACGTGTGGATCAGAAGTCGTCAATGGGTTCTGGAAGTCGCGCCACGGGGCGTTGTAACGGTCATGCGCTAGGCGCGAGATAAGAGCCGAGACACGGATTGAAGCGGATCGTATCGTAAAAGTACAATGGAAAGTCGACACAGAATGCGAGTCACAAGACGAAAAGGGAACAGACAGAAATGAAAGGGAACAGACAGAAATGAAGGGGAAAAATCGTAACATGCCTGCACTTAGATCAAGTTTGAAAGGGTCATACAACTGGTCATCTAGTGTAGGCATTGAGGAGAGGGGGAAGGAGACCCCCCTCGTCGTGGGGGAAAGTGAAGAAAGGAATATGCATAGAAAGTGGATTTAAAGAGACGAGATGGACGGAGCAATGGAAGCCCTGCCGCTTAGCGTAGCTTGGCTTCGCCTCGGATCACTGCACTCGTGCGACTCCATCAACCGAACATCCCTCGGGTCTGCCAGTGCACAGTAATTGATGGCCTCAGTCTCTGGTTGTCTCATCGCATCGAAGTGTCAGTCGAATGATCACGACACTCAGGCTGCAGAGGGCTGTTCCGTTCAACTGGCAATCTTCTGCGTTGGTGACGTGACGTCACTGGGGTGCCAGCATCAGAGGCCAGTAGTCATTGTCATGGACGCGTATTATTTTCCCTATTTTTCTGTATTTATACGGATTTATTTGGTGAAGATATGAAGGGCCAAAGTACAGAGGTATTCGTTAGTCACATGCGTTTGCCACCATGTGCACGTGATCGTGGGATTAGTATCCCTCATTAGTACGGACTCATACGATTGGACGATAAGGATAGAAGGGACTAGAAGGATCTAGAACGTGCTTAGTAGTTTACGCTTACTCGCTGTATTAGGTTTTACTCAGCAAGTGGAGCCACTTGTAAGCGTCATGACAGAGTGCCACGTCAGCACCATAGATAACGCTATTAATAGACACGACGCGTCAGCTCCTGAGTCATAGGACCTTACTGTACACTTAGTAATAGTGTTCGAACTCAGTTAAAGACTCAGCCACAGTAGTGTATATAAGCTTCCCTGTAGCGTCCTGAGTGGAACCAACTTGTCCTCTTGGTTCTCCACTCAGGTGCGCATTCCACTGTATTCCCTTACCTTTCTCCAATCTAACTTGTCCTCTTGGTTCTCCACTCAGACGTGCCACTGTGTGATCACCTCAGACTTGAGTTCTTGTATAAAGACTCCACGCGTCTGTATCTCCACAGTGACTGTACGTTGGCGCGTGACTTGTCTCCGCGCCGAGTTGAGTGTGCTCACCGTTGCGGTTCACTTTAGTTTTTCACTTGACTTGGCGTAGCGCGGCAGTCGCACCGCTACAGTCATGGCAGTGGCAGTGGGAAGGCCTGGCATTGATGTCAATACGGGTTGAAACACGCACTTGAATCGACTTAGAAAAAAAAGACTTTGGAAAAAAGTGTCGGTTAATATGTGGCGTGGGAAGGTGTGGTTGACAGTAAACAACAAATGTTGACTAGTGACTGCGTTGACTAGTTGACTTGAACTTGAACACAGACGTCTGTCTGCCAGTTTCTTTCACTTTTCCCTCGTTCTTCTTCGAAACTGACAGCATGAACCTCATGCAGGTGGTGTGTGGTGACTTTACCCTCGAATAACTGCATGGAGATCTTTGGTGTCCTTGGTATTGATAAGTTTTTTTTTTCTGTTTCACATCGTTTTTCACTAGTGCCGCGGCTCGCCCACATCAGCTCGTGGCCCCCTCCTCCCTCCCTCGTCACATGCAAGCCCACCATTGCCATCCTGCCGCGCGAAAGCCCCGCCCGCCCCGACGCCAAGCCGTTGTGACACATAAGACCAACGTGGCATATAAGTCCCCACCGCCGCCACCAACGGCTGCAACGATGAGGATGATGGCAGCAAGGACGATGGCGACAACAATTGATGACACCGACAACACCAACACTGGCAACACGAGGCTCACAACCATGATGGCCACGAGCATGCGACTGATGACGAGCTGGGCTTTGGCCTAGTGCATCAAGATGAGTTTTTTTATCTTTTTTGTTTGTTTCATATTGTTTCTCACTGACTCGCACCCTGTCACATGTAAAAAGCTCATCCCACGTCTGAGTCTCACTCTTCAAGCTTCAAGCCTCGCAAGCCCCCGCCTCCACCCTTCGCCAGTCCACCACTACTACCCGCCATGGGGCAAGACCTGCACTGATGCCACACCATGACATGCAAGACCCACCATGACACCTGCCTGCGTGTAAGACCCGCAAGCCGTTCCCTGCAAGCCCAGCCACCCCATCTAAACACGGCACGCAAGGCCTACCAGCCCGCCACAATGACACGGCGCCAACTTGACAACTTGGGAGCGAGGTCGACGGCGGTGGCAGTGACACGGTGGCAGAGGTAACACCGAGCATACCCACCAGCGGTTTCAACAAAGTAACGCACCTTTAACAGTCAACAGTGATTCCCAAATACCCCCACGATTACCGTCTTTTCTTGCTATTTTTGTCTGCCTGCTTTTTGTCCACTTGCACGTGCAACGTTAGCATCACACTATCTTTACATTATTAATTTGAATAAACCGTGAAATTTGAAGAAAATTTGGACGCTTGATCTCTTTGATTATTGATAATTTAGTCGAAATTATCTGCTCATAATATAATGCATGATAGATTATCGGTAATTTATCACTATTTTATCGATATTTTATCGGGGGGTTAAGCAAATATAATATAATGGATGATAATCTAAATTATCGATAATTTATCACTATTTTATCATAATAATGCTAGAATATCAAAGTAGGTTTTTCCTGATGCATGTCCAGCTCGGAAAAGATGCTGGCGCGTCGTACGACGCCGCTGGGAGGACGGATGGCGAGTAGCTAGGAGACCGGGGCCACAGAGATGGGATATAGTACCCTTGGAGGAGCGCCCCCGTCCCCTATGGGAGTGCAACACAGAAGCAATGGTGGTCATTCACCGGCGCAGGAATGGAATATCGAGATGGACGTCGAAGAGATCGTGGACGGTGAGTTCATGAGACTGGGCGTGGCCTTGATATCGAGGTATTGAGAATGCTTGAACCTGTGCAGAAAACAAGGCTGGGTGCGAAGAAGAGGAGCGAGTTGTAGGGGGGAATGGGGAACAGGCAGGCTGGAAGTAAGACTGCCAAAACGGAGTCGCTTTCGTACGTTCCGTCTGTCTCTCTCTATATTGTCGGAAAGATCTGGTGACCTACCTCCTAGCTATCCCCGGTATAGTGGAGCACCCCGTTATATCACAGACACTTTGTAGGATGGACGTCTTTCCTGCGTTTGCCCGTCCTGTGATAAGGACTGTCCTTAATAGGACGTGCAAACGGACTCAGAACTGGATCTTTGGAATTCGAGTAAAAGGAGCGACGGAAGCAAGAGTTGTTGATCGATTTGATCCCGTCCTCGATCGATGATGGTTCACACGATCAATCGGGTTGCTTTCCTGAGAGACAGAGCATTCATGACGACATCCTGGCACTGTCAACTCACGTCTCTTGTTCTCAAAGCGCGGTGACATAGGGTAGTCGATTACGCTGTTTGGCTCGCGTTTCTCTTCAATACCCGTGGGTCGACGTCACTCCAACCCCTTTTCACATTTGCACCAATTCGTCATGAAAAGAAACAGTCAGTTCGACAATATCTCTCAACCTTGTAATAACAAAAGCGATCAATCCTACCCCTCAGGTAAAGTATGCACTCGATTTTCGTCGCTCAGAACAACGCGGCTAACATTGGGTCAGCGCATCTGCCTCATCTTAAAGTCTGCAACGCAAATACTCCTTACGTCCGCCGTCCATTCCCATCCATCTTCCTCGCCGACCTTTCCACCACCGATCCTTTCCGCCTGGTCGGACCCATATCACGAAGACGCGGTGATCGCGTCTGGGCCGACGCTTCCATCGCTCACCTGGCCAACAATCGTCCGCTGCCATGCGCGACACCCTGTCCGCTGTGTTGGAGAAAGTCTCTGTCGGCAGCGGGAGGATAAAAGAGAAGTCACAGTGCGACTATATCCGCACGCAGCGCAAGGTTGCCGACGGGGCCGGCGTTGTGCTGCTTATACCTGATGCGGGGCCGCGCCAACTGGTCGGAGAGAAAGTGCGCAGGTGCAAGGCCAAGCGTTCATGTTCATGCTCAATATGAATGGTGCGTAGCTGTCTGTTTCCATCCTCCTACCTTCTCCAGAAAATTTGGATAGACGACTCCGATGAAGCAGATATACGAGCTACGGATCCTGAAGCAGAAGCTGCAGACGCAGGAGGGTCGTGAGAGTGCCGTGAGAGGCTCTAGAATGGACACGTCCCACCGCTTCATAGCCAAGACGTCAATCCTCGCTAACATGCCGACGAGCGAGCGAGGCAGAGCCGTTATCTATTCTTCTATGGCCTCTCGTTCATGACAACACCCTGCTACCACCTCATCACGCCTCGCTTCCTCAAGGGCTCAACACCCGATGACATGTGTTAGTCGACTACGCCATTTGGCTCGATTTGCCCATGCCAGGCCCATATCCAAGACGCACGACCGACAGGTTGACGCGTAAGAGTTTGGGGCAGGGCCGTTGTCTGTTCCTCTTCAGCTTTTCGTCCATGACGACATCCTGGCACCATCAACTCACGTATTTTGTTCTCCCGATGACATAGGTATTCGACTACGTCTTTGCCAGTGGCTCGACTTGCAGTCACTGGCGTTTCTCTCAAATACTACCGCCGGTTCGACTCTCCAACCCCTTCTCACAACCTTCTCATTTATGCTAATTCATCATGAGAAGAAACAGTCAATTCGACACCACCTCCCTCTCCATCTTGTAGTCCTCACAAAAGCGATCAAGCCTACCCCTCAGGTAGAGCAATTTTCGTTGCTCAGGACAACGGGGATAACATTGGGTCGGCTCAAGAACTCAAAAATGTCCGGAAGCAGCGCATCTGCCTCATCACAAAGTCCGCAGCGCAGATACTCCGTACGCCTGCCGTCCATCCCCGTCAATCTGACTCACCACCACCTCGCCACCACCGATCCGATCCGCCCGGCCTTCACCGCGCGACCCACGACACAAAGATGCGATGATGGCACCTGAGCCCACGCTTTCGTCACTCGCGTGGCTAACGTCGTCCACCGCCATGCGTGACATCCCGTTCGCTGTGTCTTTGTCGAGAGCAGCATGATGAAAGAGCAGTCGCAGCGGGACTACATCCGCGGGCTGGACGATGTTGCCGACAGGGCCGACGTTGTGCTCGTGCTTGATGTGCACGACCTGACTGGGGCCGTGCCAACTAACCGAGGAGGAAATGCGCAGTTGCGAGACGAAGGAAAAGTGGCTCGTGTTCGTGTTCATAAAAATGGTGTGTAGTCGTCTGTCTCCATCTCCCTACCTTCTCCAAGTTTTTGGATAAACGGAGCAGATGTACAAGCCACGGATCCTGAAGTTGCTGAAGCTGAAGCTGAAGACGCAAGAGGGCCGTGAGAGGCTCTAGAGCGGGCACATCGCACTACCTCATAGCCAAGACCAGGCTGACGAGTGAGCGAGGCAGAGCCGTTATCTATCGTAGTCTTCCAGTCTCTCGTTCATGACGACATCCTGACACCGCCAGTTCGTATCTCTCATCCTCAAAAGGCCGCAATACCCGATGACATGTGGTAGTCGACTTGGCCGTTTGGCTCAATTTGTGACCACTGGCGTTCCTCTCAAATATCTCGGGGCTGAAGCGCTGACGCCCCAACCTTTCCCACATGCCTCTCGTTCATATCAATTCACCATGGGGAATTCGGCAGCACCATCCTCAATCGACCTTATAACCCTCTCAACGGACTTTGAAAAAGCCAAGCCCTGGCCCTCAAATGGAGCACGCATCAGATTTTCGTCGCGCATCACATTGCGGCTAACATCGCGGAGGCTCGCAAATCAAAAAGGATTTCAGGATCTCAAAGTTCGCGGTGCACCAAAGCAGCGCAAGCGTTCCATACGTCTGCTGTCCGTCGCCTTCATGAGTACTTACCTGAGTACTTCCTTGCCAACCTAGCCACTGATCCGTCCCACTCGGTCTCAGCCGCACGACTCACTGCATCAAGACGTAACAACGGCGAGTAGCTGACATTGCTATCCACGTTCCATTCGCTATATCGGAGTAGGGAATCTGCCAGGAACGACAAGACGAAGGAACGGCTGTAGCCTCAAACCCGCATGCGGCTCAAGGTAGCCGACGAGCCTGCCACCATATTGCTCGTGCTTGACGCGCACGACCTGGTTGGGTGCTGCGGCCAGCTGGTCTAGGAGGAAGACTGGTGCGAAGCAGATGAGGGCAAGGGTTCGGCTCGTGATCATGCAACAAGATCGGTACGTGCCTATGCTATATGCACTTTTACTGTTCCGGCTCGTCCCGAACGACTGTGAACTCTCGATGTGATTCATCTCTCACCATCACCGGGAACACCAGTTTGTGTAACTCGTTGCAACATTCTGTCGTACTGTACTAGGCGACTCGAACAGATCACACGACTCAGGAAAGTTTAGACGGGTTTTTGAGTTTCCGAGTACGTGTCGTATGTTATGTATACAGTGGGAATGACACGATGTACGACGGAACTATAGACAGCTGTAATGCGAGGATATCGAGTAGCAATCGGGATTCGGGAAGGATCAACACAAAGGGAGAGTGGATGACAACAGTATGGGGAGACCCGTACCCTTCTCAAGAAAATATCAAGTCGTAATGAGTGTGGTGATTGAATGAGAGAGATATACACGCAAAGAAGAAATCCAAAAAAAAGAGAACAAAAAAGAGCGTACATGAATTTGGTTTATTCCTCCCGCTCGAGTCTCCAGTGCGCTCCCGAAGGAAAAACGACGCAGCGTAATGCCGATCTCAGCAGATCCTACCTCCACAGCACGAGGCGTGACGGGCTTTCTTCCGCCTTGGCAACCTCGATCGCCAGCGTGGCCTGCAGGCGGAGTGTGGGAAGCGCCTGCACGTTCGACAACAGCAAGCCGAGCTTGTACAGCGCTTGCAGCGAAACCTAGAGTACTACAGTACCGACCACTCAGTGCCAGAGCTAGGGCGGGCAGCCATCACGTACCTCATCTGAAGAGACAGCTCGAGAAGCTCGAGCCCCGCACCTGTATTTCCTAGCGCGCCTAACACCCGCCCGGATGTAGGCGACGTCCACATCGGGCGCGAGTACGAGTGCGAGCACCTTCAGTGCTCCGCAAAGCGCGCAAAACAGTGTCGTGGGGCGAAAGCCGTCGTACGCCGTGTTGGCGACGCGTAGCGCAGCGCTGTGCAGCGGACGGCCGGGAGCGAGCGCAGCCGCGAGGCCGGAGTGCTGTCGAGGACGGCGAGACGAGGTGCGCCAGCGGGCGGCACGCCGACGAAATGGGGCAATGCGAGATGCGTGAGACGCGCACGCACAGTTGCGGCGAGAAAGTCATCGTGGAACGCGTCGGGCAACTTGGAGCACGTGAGCGGTTCCTGGCGCTGCGGCGAGTAGCTCCGCGTCGGAGGCAGGCAGTGTCGGCGCTGACAGCGCGCGCATCGAGCGGAGCGTCGGTTACCGTCGGCCTCAAAATTTTAGATCTGTGACTGCAATGAGAACCAGCAGGAGTTTTTCGGAACATTGGACTAGGCGGGAAACGACCGGAGTTGGCAAGGAAATCCGACTGCATGGAGGTTTCTGATTTGGCGGAAGCTGGATTCCAGGTCGTCGAGGCTAGGCCCGCTCAGCTGGGGAAGGATAAATTAGGCCAAATGCAGCTAAGAAAGTAAGGACTACGCGCACGTAGTCCTTACGACGCAGTGCCTTGTGTTCTGGAGTGGGACGCACTTGAGGCTGTGGACACCAAAGGTGGTGGCGCAGCACACTTCAATACCCCCAGGAAGAATTGCAAAACCGATAGGAAGCCATGACATTTCTGATGATGCATGATGCGTAGAAGGTATTGATGGTGGCAAGTTGTTGGCGGAGAAATGCTGTTTGGAATAAGACTCATGGACGAAGGTAGCGATTCTCGTGCTGACTCAGACGATGGAGAGTCGCTCAGCGATGGAATTGTGACATGTTGATAGTGCTTCCCACGTCAGTAGGGGGCGGATTCATAAGAATGCTGGACCAGTGGCGCCTTCCGCGACACGTCTCTTTGGACCTGTTTGGACGAACTCCCAATAGGCAAGCAAATACCTACGCTAAGCACTTTAGAGTGGCAACTCATCTCGAGACGCCTTGAGTCAGGTGTACATGTATGCGGGGGTAACAAGGCACCGTCAGCCAAAGCGGGGCTTGGGCCATGCCATCAGTCTCCTTCTGGTCGACACTTGAAACCTGCACACTTGTATTATTGGGTGTCTTCAGTTCAAGTTGCTCTCGTATCGTTGGCTCCACCCAGAGTACGCCCACCGGTGCATGGAACTACTAATCCCGATCCACGCATCCGCGTTGTCCACACCGTGCATCGCATGTCCACTGTTCCTATCCGTCCCGCCCGTCCGACTCCAACTCCGGACACCAAGCATTTCTTGATAACATCACCGTCATCATGGTCTGGTCGTAAGAAGCCCAAATGACGAAACCATATCCCTATAGTCCTCGCATGCACTCGCACACTTGCGAAGAGCAGACAGGGGTGGGCCAGTTCTTCATAGCACCGCCCATCCAAACTGATCCGAGAATGGCGCTCACGCCCGACAAGATCAACTTTGAAACACTCCGTGCGCCTTTAGGCGAACGTCTATCTGCACCTTCTGCTGTCCCTGCTCCCACCCTACTCGTTTGACTGGACTTTTCGAAACCGGAACTTCGTGGAGATCGCACAATCCGACGAGGTGCATATCGCGAAGCTCCATGGCTCCGACCCCAAAATGGTCGCCAGGCTGGACCAGATATTCGAGCAGCCCTTCCACATAAGTCCGGCGGGGGACGCACTCCCCGCCGCCACTATGTATTCTTATTTATATTTACTTCTCCGACCGCCGCGACCTCTGCCAGAGGCCGCTGGGAGGGCGACAGATGCAGCGCGAGCAGATGAATGGGCATGAAGGTGGTCTAGGACATCGGGTTCAATCGTACAAACCACATAAGACTCAACTAGTACGATTCCTGAACCCTTTCGGTAGTAGATGTACTTATCCTTCCTTGTCAACTACACAAAGAAAATAAACTTGCACGGGGACACCGATAACAGTGTAAACCAACGATCTTTTCTACTTGAATGCGATTTCGACCGAAGACTGAGACGGAACTATAAGCTTGACGAGATATTCTCCTAACAGATGCAAGAACAAACGAACCAGATCAATACCCATAATGAACCCCGCAAATGATTCGTCAGAGTGCTCTTGAGAAGATGCAGTAATGTGTTGTCGGATCTCCGAGTCAATATTTGCCTCTCGATAGTGGACCGCTGCGTGGGTCAAAGCTGATTCCGGTGACATGTTTGAGAGTCGTAAGAACGTGGCATGCTTCAAGATGAGGACAACAGCTTTGACAAGCGTCAAATGCGCCATAAAAATAAAAAAAAGTGAAATACCAAGGATCAAATGATAGTCGCCAAGACTGGTGGGGGTGAGCTAAAGAAATAAATATCGTAAGCAAGGGACAAATGAATGATACAAGCAAACACATTTTGAATGGTTGGAAACGACATAATCTGGTTGACCTTATGAAGGAGTGAGATGTTTGGTTGAGTAAACGTTGGGAGAGAACGTACAAACTAAAAAATCAAATGTGAACAAGTCATTAGCAAGCTGGAAAGGAGTGTATCCACGCACGCGCTAGTAGGTAAGGGATGAGTACGATGAATGGAGAGGAACAGGTGTGATCAACAGGAAAAAAACGCAGCAAGGTAAAGAGCAACTTACACTCTGAATGCCCGGGACAGACGACGTTAGCAGGCTTCAAACACAGCGAGCCACAGCAGCCACTCACGGACTGGAGAGCCGAGGACAGGCGTCGTCAGTAGGCTTCGAAAACAGCGAGCCACGGCAGCCACTCACGGACTGGAGAGCCGAGGACGGGCGTCGTCAGCAGGTTTCAAACACAGGGAGCCACTGCACTCACGAACTGGAGAGCCGAGAACAGGCGTCGTCAGTAGGCTTCAAACACAGCGAACCACGGAAGCCACTCACGAACTGGAGAGCCGAGGACAAGGTGTCGTCAGCAGGCTTCAAACACAGCGAGCCACGGCAGTCACTCACTCTCTGGAGAGCCGAGGACAAGCGTCGTCAGTAGGCTTCAAACACAGCGAGCCACAGCAGCCACGCACAGACTGGAGAGCCGAGGATAGGCGTCGTCAGCAGGCTTCAAACACAGCGAGCCACAGCAGCCACGCACAGACTGGAGAGCCGAGGACAGGCGTTGTCAGCAGGCTTCAAACACCGCGAGGCACGGCAGCCACTCACGAACTGGAGAGCCGAGGACAGGCGTCGTCAGTAGGCTTCAAACACAGCGAGCCACGGCAGCCACTCACTCTCTGGAGAGCCGAGGACAAGCGTCATCAGCAGGCTTCAAACACAGTGAGCCACGGCAGCCACTTACGGACTGGACAGCCGAGGACAGGCGTCGTCAGCAGGCTTCAAACACAGCGAGGCACGGCAGCCACTCACTTCCTGGAGAGCCAAGGATGGGCATCATCAGCAGGCTTCAAACACAGCGAGGCACGGCAGCCACTCACTTCCTGGAGAGCCGAGGACAGGCATCGTCAGCAGGCTTCAAACACAGCGAGCCACGGCAGCCACTCACGAACTGGACAGCCGAGGATAGGCGTCGTCAGCAGGCTTCAAACACAGCGAGCCAGGCAGCCACTCACGAACTGGAGAGCCGAGGACAGGCGGGCGTCGTCAGCAGGCTTCAAACACAGCGAGCCACAGCAGCCACTCACGGACTGGAGAGCCGAGGACAGGCGTCGTCAGTAGGCTTCAAACACAGCGAGCCACGGCAGCCACTCACGGACTGGAGAGCCGAGGACAGGCGTCGTCAGCAGGCTTCAAACACAGCGAGCCACGGCAGCCACTCACGAACTGGACAGCCGAGGACAGACGTCATCAGCAGGCTTCAAACACAGTGAGCCACGGCAGCCACTCACGAACTGGAGACCCGAGGACAGGCGTCGTCAGCATGCTTCAAACACAGTGAGCCACGGCAGCCACTCACGAACTGGAGAGCCGAGGACAGGCATCGTCAGCAGGCTTCAAACACAGCAAGCCACCGCAGCCACTCACGAACTGGAGAGCCGAGGACGGGCGTTGTCAGCAGGCTTCAAAAAAAGCGAGCCACGGCAGCCACTCACTTCCTGGAGAGCCGAGGACAGGTGTCGTCAGCATGCTTCAAACACAGCGAGCCACCGCAGCCACTCACTTCCTGGACAGCCGAGGACAGGCGTCGTCAGCAGGCTTTAAACACAGCGAGCCACAGCAGCCACTCACTCTCTGGAGATCCAAGGACAAGCGTCATTAGTAGGTTTCAAACACAGCGAGCCACGGCAGCCACTCACTTCCTGGACAGTCGAGGACAGGCGTCGTCAGCAGGCTTCAAACACAGCGAGCCATGGCAGCCACTCACTTCCTGGAGAGCCGAGGACAGGCGTCGTCAGCAGGCTTCAAACACAGCGAGGCACGGCCGCCACTCACTTCCTGGACAGCCGAGGACAGGCGTCATCAGCAAGCTTCAAACACACCGAGCCACGGCAGCCACTCACCAACTGGAGAGCCGAGGACAGGCGTCGTCAGCAGGCTTCAAACACAGCGAGCCACGGCAGTCACTCACGGACTGGAGAGCCGAGGATAGGCGTAGTCAGCAGGCTTCAAACACAGTGAGCCACGGCAGCCACTCACGAACTGGAGAGCCGAGGACAGGCGTCGTCAGCAAGCTTCAAACACAGTGAGCCATGGCAGCCACTTACCTCCTGGAGAGCCGAGGACAGGCGTCGTCAGCAGGCTTCAAACACAGCGAGCCACCGCAGCCACTCACTCTCTGGAGAGCCGAGGATAGGCGTCGTCAGCAGGCTTCAAACACAGTGAGCCACGGCAGCCACTCACGAACTGGAGACCCGAGGACAGGTGTCGTCAGCAGGCTTCAAACATAGCGAGCCACGGCAGCCACTCACGAACTGGAGACCCGAGGACAGGCGTCGTCAGTAGGCTTCAAACACAGCGAGCCACGGCAGCCACGCACGGACTGGAGAGCCGAGGACAGGCGTCGTCAGCAGGCTTCAAACACAGCGAGCCACAGCAGCCACTCACTTCCTAGAGAGCCGAGGACAAGCGTCGTCAGCGGGCTTCAAACACAGCGAGTCACGGCAGCCACGCACGGGCTGGAGAGCCGAGGATAGGCGTCGTCAGCAGGCTCAAACACAGCGAGCCACGGCAGCCACTCACTTCCTGGAGAGCCGAGGACAGGCGTCGTCAGTAGGCTTCAAACACAGCGAGCCACGGTAGCCACTCACTTCCTGGAGAGCCGAGGACAGGCGTCGTCAGCAGGCTTCAAACACAGCGAGCTACGGCAGCCACTCACTTCCTGGACAGCCAAGGACAGGCGTCGTCAACAGGCTTCAAATACAGCGAGCCACGGCAGCCACTCACTCTCTGGAGAGCCGAGGACAGGCGTCATCAGCAAGATTGAAACGCAGCGGGAGGGTAGCTGCTCACAAACTGGATCGCAGAGCACCATGGTGCATGGTCAGATCAGTCGATCTCAAAACCTCCAGTAAGAGCTGACACTCACCATCTACGAGTCGACCATCATGAGCCATGTATCACAATCTAAGAGTTTATTAACTTACCCAGATATATGGAAACGGGAAAAGACATTCCCGGACAATATTTTTGGCGTCCATGCCAGTGCGGGAACGGACACTGCAATGCTTCTTGTCATCGTCATGCACTTCGCCCCTTCAATTCACGCACTCACCGCTTCAAAGCTTCTTTAACACTCAATTCTAAATTTCCCCTCTGCACAGCCAGAAGCATTAATCCGACCATGTCGTCATTCAAGGCTACAGCCGTCGTCTCAATAAGCTTATCGCAGCCCACACTTTGCTTGTGCATTTCTGCCGAAAAGTATTAGCATCTAACTCCGCTATTTGCCTCTCAACATACGTTCTAATCGCACGAATCTCACATCGTCACCAAGGGGGCTCACGTAGTGCTCTTGAAATTGTTTCTCCACCACATCAAGTACATCGTCGTCCGGGCTTCCGAAATCCTCCACATGGATTTGGACATTTCGCCGAAATTGATCATATTTTGTAAACACAGCAATGACAGGGACTGAAGATCATTTGTCAAATACAGTCACGAATCTCCGTAATGACGCACCATTCCGTTCAGGACAGATGTCATTGAAAAATTTAAGATCGAGCTGTGGTCGCTGGTTGTCCATTGGCACGCAGAACCTTGAAATATGACCGTCAGTTGTCGTAATCGCGAACACTCGGGAATCCAAAGGGCCGTAAGAGGCTCTAGAGTGGACACATTGCACCACCTCATGGCCAAGACCAGGCTGACGAGTGAGCGAGGCAGAGCCCTATTTATTCTTCCATAGCCTCTCGTTCATGACTACTCCTGACACTGCCAGTTCGTATCTCTCATCCTCAGAGGCCTCAACACCCGATGTCATGTGGTAGTCGACTACGCCGTTTGGCTCGATTTGTGACCACTGGTGTTCCTCTCAAAATCCCGGGGTTGAAGCGCTGACGCCCCAACCCTTCTCACATGCCTCTCGTTCATATCAATTCACCACGGGGGATTCGGCAGCACCATCCTCAATCGACCTTATAACCCTCTCAACGGACTTGAAAAAAAAGCCAGCCCTGGCCCTAAACGGAGTACGCGTCAGATTTTCGTCGCGCATGACATTGCAGCTAACATTGCGGAGGCTCGCAACTCAAAAAGGATTTCAAGGACGCTCGATCTCAAAGTTCGCGGCGCACCAAAGCAGCGCAAGCGCTCCATATGTCTGCCTTCCATCAGTACTTACCATGAGTACTTCCTTGCCAGCCTGGCCGCTGATCCGTTCCACTCAGTCTCAGCTGCACGACTCACTACACCAAGACGTAACGAAGGCGAGTAGCTGATGTTGCTATCCACGTCCCATTCGCCATATCGGAGCAGGGCATCTTCCAGGAACGGCAAGATGAATGAATAGCTGTAACCTCAAACCCGCACGCGCTCAAGGTAGCCGACGAGCCTGCCGCCGTATTGCTCGTGCTTGACGTGCATGACCCTGGTTGGGTGCCGCGGCCAGCTGGTCTGGGAGGTGTGCTGGTGCGAGGCGGAGGAGGGGAAAGGTTCAGTTCGAGATCATGGCAACAAGATCGGTACGTGCCCATGCCCCCTTCTCCGTCGAATTCTCGAATCCGCAGAGGCGACTGGGTTACGTACAACCTGTTTCATGCGCCCACCCACTCCCAGTGGCAATTCAGCTGAACCTCGTGTCCATTGTTATTGTTTGGACACTAATAACATCGTATTTGCCTTGCAAGTGGGGTCCCTGGCCCCATCGTAGTCAGGCGGCGCGTCCCCGCACCCCGAGCCGCCTTTGTTCACTGGCATCACCATCCTGTCCCCCAGCACATCGCCATCCCTTTGAAGCTGTCAAGACGCTTCGCCCTTGTCGATCACCTTGCCACGCGGCTCCTTGTATCATTTCGCCACATCTTACTGCCTCGTTTCCGTTTCATCTTGATTCTTGATCGTCACCGCGTTCCACCGTTTCTTCTTCCCCCTATGCCACCTCTCACTGTCCCTCTTCCTACCTACTTGTCTGGAGTAGCTACTGTTCTCATTTGTATCTAAATCAGTGCTCTGGACTCGGAAATATCATCTTAGTTTTCTCAATCTCGCTGTGTGTTCGTCCCGGAAGTCAGGCCCTACCGCGGGGTCATCGCATCTCATCGTCGCTGCCGCCAGTCGCTCGTTTCCGCTCCCGCTCCCGTCTCGTCCCCGCTCTCGCCTCGTTCGCTCCCATTCTTGGCCGTTCGCGATCGCACCGGCTCTCGCCAACGCGGAACGCTCCGGACTCGGCCCCTCTGTACCCCCTGCGGGATCCCCTCCGCCTTCGAGCTCACACGGACTGGCTCTTGCCGGTTTGCCCCAATGCTACCACCACATAATTTCGGCCCTTTGAATACATTCAACTCGATAAACCTTAGTTCATTTTAGTTACATGTCCACTAGCATACGTAGTTCACCTTTAATCAGCATGGCGTCGAAGTCCTGCATCCCCACGTCTGCGCCTCGCCACGATGTTTGCCGAAGCGGAGAACGAATCGGCTGTGCCACCAGTTCGTGACAAAAGAGTGACCAACATCGTTTGCAACTCCCGTATTTTTGGGGTGGTCCTCTCCGGCTTTCCTCCGACTCATTTCTGTCCCACTTGTTCCTCACATTGGAACCAGGGTCATATAGGTGAGCAATTATCGTAACCCATTCCAAAAATCTATTTTAATAAAGGTGTAGCCGATCACTTGCTATTCGCGATTTACCTCAAAATTTGCAACACCGGTGAAGCGATAGTATAATGTGAGAATACCGGGTAGCGATCGTGCGGGATCAACAAAGAGTAGCCACCTGGATGGAGACCCACGTGCCCTTCTCTCCGAAGAAAAATGTCAAAGTCGTTATGAGTGTGGCGAGGGGATAAGAGATAAAACTGGCAAACGTATGCGCAAAGAAAACATTCAAAAAAGAGAAGAAAAACGAGCATACATGAATTTAGTTCACGTACCCACTCCCCGCTCGGGTTCCCGGTGCGCCCCGGAAACACGATGCAACGCAATGTCGATCCCAGCGGAGGCCGTGTCCATACCGCGAGACGGGCCTTCTTCTGCCTTGGGAGCCTCGGTCACCAGAGTAGCCCACAGGCGAAGCGCCTGCACGTCCGGTAATAGCGAGACCTAGAACCGCTTAATCAGTGTAAAATGGTGCAGAAGGAGGCAGCCGACGCATACCTCATCTGAGTGCCCCCAAGACAGCTCGAGTTACCTCCAGCCCCGCACCGTATTCGCCCGTGGCGTACGTACGGCCTACTTGGGCGCGAGTATGAGTCGAGCTCTTTCCGTGTGCTGTCCAAACGTGCCAAACAGAGCCACCGGGTGCAGGCCGTCGTACAGCGTGCTTGCGATGCGTAGCGTCAGGCGGCACAGCGGATGGTTGGAACCGAGCGCGGCCGCGGGGGCGGGGCTACTGTCGAGTACGGCAAGGTGCAGCGCGGCATTGGGTGGGACGACGTGCGCTGCAGGGGGAACACCGACGAAGTGGGGGAGCACGAGGTGGGTAATACGTGCGCTGGCGGGCACGGCGAGAAAGTCTTCGAAGAGCGTGTAGGTGCGCGCAGCACAAGCGTTGTCACGGGCGCCGCGAGGTGCGGCGCGCCAGCTAGCCGCTCGTCGCTCGAGCGTACGGTAGAGCGCGAGTTGCACGGCGGCGCTGAAGCGCTTCGAGACGCGGGAAAATTGGTGCAGGCCATGTCCAGCCCGGAAATGATGCTGGCGCGTCGTACGAGGCCGCTGGGAGGACGGATGGCGAGTAGCAGTTAGGAGACCGGGGCCACGGAGACGTGGGATATAGTACCCTTGGAGGAGGAGCGTCCCCGTCCCCTATGGGAGTGCGTGCAACACAGAAGCAATGGTGGTCATTCACCGGTGCAGGGATGGAATATCGAGATGGATGTCGAAGAGTTCGTGGATGGTGAGTTCATGGGACTGAGCGTGGCCTTGATATCGAGGTTTTGAGAACGCTTGAACCTGTGCAGAAAACAAGGCTGGGTACGAAGAAGAGGAGCGAGTCGTAGGGGGGAATGGGGAACAGGCAGGAGTCGCTTTCGTACGTTCTATCTGTCTCTCTCTAATTGTCGGAAAGACCTGGTGACGTACCTCCTAGCTATATCCCCGGTGTATAGTGGAGCACCCTGAGACACTTTGTAGGATGGACGTCTTTCCTGCGTTTGCCCGTCCTGTAAGGACAGTCCTTATTATAGGACGTGCAAACGGACTCAGAACTGGATCTTTGGAATTCGAGTAAAAGGAGCGACGGAAGCAAGAGTTGTTGATCGATTTGATCCCGTCCTCGATCGATGATGGTTGACACGATCAATCGGGTTGCTTTCCTAGAGCTGCTCCACAGCTTCATCATGACGACATCTGTTCACTGTCAACTCACGTCTCTTGTCCCCAATGGCCTCAACGCCCGCATAGGGTAGTCAATTACGCTGTTTGGCTCGCGTTTCTCTTCAATACCCGTGCGTCGACGTCACTCCAACCCCTTTTCACATTTGCACCAATTCGTCATGAAAAGAAACAGTCAGTTCGACAATATCTCTCAACCTTGTAATAACAAAAGCGATCAATCCTACCCCTCAGGTAAAGTATGCACTCGATTTTCGTCGCTCGGGACAACGCGGCTAACATTGGGTCAGCGCGTCTGCCTCATCCCAAAGTCTGCAACGCAAATACTCCAAATGTCTGCCGTCCGTCCCCATCCATCTCCCTCGCCGACCTTACCACCACCGATCCATTCCGCCCGGTCAGACCCACGTCACGAAGACGCGGTGATCGCGTCTGGGCCGACGCTATCGTTGCTCACGTGGCCAGGAATCGTCCGCGGCCACGCGCGACACCCTGTCCGCTGTGTCGGAGCAAGTCTCTGATGGGAGCGGGAGGATAAAGAGAAGTCGCAGTGCGACTGCATCCGCACGCTGCGCAAGGTTGCCGACGGAGCCGACATTATGCTGCTCGTGCTTGATGCGGGGCCGCGCCAACTGGTCGGAGAGAAAGTCGCAGGTGCAAGGCCAAGCGATCATGTTCGTGCTCAACATGACTGGTGCGTAGCTGTCTGTTTCCATCCTCCTCCTACCTTCTCCGAAAAAAATTGGATGACGACTCCGATGAAGCAGATATACGAGCTACGGATCCTGAAGTAGAAGCTGAAGACGCAGGAGGGTCGTGAGAGTTCCGTGAGAGGCTCTAGATTGGACACGTCCCACCGCAAGACGTCAATCCTCGCTAACAGGCCGACGAGTGAGCGAGGCAGAGCCGTTATCCATTCTTCTACAGCCTCTCGTTCACGACGACATCCTGACACTGCCACCTCACCACGCCTCGCTTCCCTCAAAGGCCCCAAGACCCGATGACATGTTTAGTCGACTACGCCGTTTGGCTCGATTTGTTTGTTCCTCTCAAATACCCCGGGACTGAAGCGCCGACGTCCCAACCTATCTCACATGCCTCTTGTTCACCCAATTCACCATGGGAAACCTGACAGCATCATCCTCAATCGACTTATAACCCTCTCAACGAACTCGGAAAAGTAAGCCTGACCCTCAAATGAAATATGCACCCAATTTTCGTCGCACAGGAAACTGCAGCTAACATCGCGCAGGCTCGCGACTCAACAAGAATCCAGGTGCGCTCGATTCAAAGTTCGCAATGTACCAGAGCAGTGCAGACGTTCCGTTTTGCTGTCCGTCGCCCTCCATCAGCACTTGCTCGCCAGCCTGGCCACTGACTGACCCGTTCCACTCAGTCTCCGCCGCACGACTTGCCGCATCAAGACATAACGATGGCGAGTAACTGACGTGGCTATCCACGTCCCACCCGCTATGTCGGAGCAGGCATCTTCAGGAGCGGCAAGGTGAAGGAACAGCTGTAACTTCTCAAGGAGCCGACGAACCTGCCGCCGTATTGTTCATAGTAGGCTCTTCTTAGACAGAAGGAGCGAAGCGCGTGATTCGGGAGAGTTCATGGGGCGCTGAGCCTGTGTAGTAACATGATGTATACGAGTATTACAACGGAACTACTGCATACAGCTGTAGTGCGACGAGGGTATCGGGTAGCAATCGTGCAGGGATCAACGAAAAATTAAAAGGAGTGTGTGGCGTCTGGATGGCAACAGCATGAGAATACCCGCGCCCTTCTCTTCAAAGAATAAAACACAGGTCGCAATGTGTGATGAGAGATATAAAAACATATGTGCGCGAAGAAAACATCCAAAAAAAAGAAAAAAAGAGCCCAAGTGGTTCACGCTCGCAGCGCACCCACTTCCCTGAGTCCCTCCGTGAGCGCCCGAAGGAAACACGGCGGAGCGTAATGCTGATCCCGGTGGAGGTTATGTCCACGGTGCGAGGAACAACAAGCCTTCTTCCGCCTCGGCAGCCTCAGTTGCAGAGTATGCGCAGGCGGAGCGTCTGCATGTTTAGCAACTGCTGCTTGCAGCGCTTGCAGCGAGAGCGCCGTACCTGAAATTTAACTTTAACCGTCAGTCGTCGTAATCGTGAACACTAGAGAGTCCAAACCATATCGCATGCCATCTGTCTCGCAATCGCGTTTCTCCACACTTGCGTCGAATGAATACCTGTAAAAACTCGAGTTCCTCTGTAGTACCCGACTCAATTCCGCGGGTCGTGAAAGACGTATGACGCGGATGGAGAACAAGCTCGTCGTCGATGCGTGCTCGCATCGCTGGCTCCATGTTCGAGCCAAAGGAAAGTAAGATCGACTAAAATCCATGGGCGGTTTCGGCAGTCAGCTTGGCAGTGAGATCAGACTCGCAGACAAAAGTGCGGGCCACGTACTACCTTCTCCCTTCTTGTTTCACTCCTTGCCTTTCCTGCACTCTCCCTTCCCTTCGTTAATTGGGACTCGCAACTGGACCCCTGGAATTCGACGACGTGTGACGGAAGCAAGAGTTCAAGTTGTTGATCGGTTTTGATCCCGTCGATGGTTCACACGTCGATCAGTTCCCTTCCTTATTTGACCGGCTCAGATGATCGGAGTCAGATCTTATCTCTGGCGTTCTCCGTTCTTACCATTCGCCCCACGGACTGTGGCTTTCCTTGAGATATCATCGCTCCATGAGATTAACCTACCAATGCATAGAACGATGACGGAAGGTGGCCGTGAGAGACTTGCGCGTGAAAAGTGGTAGCATCACCCATGCCAGGCTCATAGTAACCAAGACGCACAACCAACAGGTTGACGCGTAAGAGTCTGGGGGAGAGCTGTTTCTGTTCCTCTACAGCTTCTCTTCCATGACGACATCATGGCACCGTCAACTCACGTATTTGTTCTCCCGATGACATAGGTATTCGACTACGTCTTTGGTCCAACTTGCGGCCACTGGCGTTTCTCTCAAATACTACCGCCAGTTCGACTCTCTAACTCCTTCTCACAACCCTCTCATTTACGCTAATTCATCATGAGAAGAAACAGTCAACCGACACCACCTCCCTCTCAATCTTGTAGTCCTCACAAAAGCGATCAAGCCTACCCCTCAGGTAAAGCCATTTTCGTTGCTCAGGACAACGGGGATAACATTGGGTCGGCTCAGAACTCAAAAAGGTCCGGGAGCAGCGCATCTGCCTCATCACAAAGTCCGCAGCGCAGATACTCCGTACGCCTGCCGTCCATCCTCGTCAATCTTACTCACCGACCTTGCCACCACCGGTCCGATCCACCCAGCCTTAACCGCGCGACCCACGACACGAAGATGCGATAATGGCGTCTGAGCCCACGCTTTCGTCACTTGCCTGGCTAACGTCGTCCACCGCCATGCGCGACATCCTGTTCGCTGTGTCTCTGTCGAGAGCAACATGACGAAAGAGCAGTCGCGACGGGACTACATCCACGAGCTGCGCGAGGTTACCGACGAGGCCGGCGTTGTGTTCGTGCTTGGTGTACCCGACCTGACTGGGGCCAAATGGTCAGGAGGATATGCGTAGTTGCGGGACGGGGGAAAGGCGGCTCGTGTTCGTGTTCATAAAATGGTGCGTAGTCGTCTGTCTCCATCCACTTACCTTCTCCAAGTCCATGGATAAACGGAGCAGATGTACAAGCCACGGATCCTGAAGTTGCTGAAGCTGAAGCTGAAGACGCAAGAGGGCCGTGAGAGGCTCTAGAGCGGGCACATCGCACTGCCTCATAGCCAAGACCAGGCCGACGAGTGAGCAAGGCAGAGCCGTTATCTATTCTTCCATAGCCTCTCGTTCATGACGACATCCTGACACCGCCAGTTCGTATCTCTCATCCGCAAAGACCTCAACACCCGATGACATGTGGTAGTCAACTACGCCGTTTGGCTCGATTTGTGACCACTGGCGTTCCTCTCAAATATCCCGGGGATGAAGCGCTGACGCACCAACCCTTCTCACATGCCTCTCGTTCATATCAATTCACCATGGGGGATTCGGCAGCACCATCCTCAATCGACCTTATAACCCTCTCAACGGACTTGAAAAAAAAGCCAAGCCCTGGCCCTCAAACGGAGTACGCATCAGATTTTCGTCGCGCATGACATTGCGGCTAACATCGCGGAGGCTCGCAACTCAAAAAGGATTTCAGGTACGCTCGATCTCAAAGTTCGCGGTGCACCAAAGTAGCGCAAGCGCTCCATACGTCTGTTGTCCGTCGCCTTCCATCAGTACTTACCTGAGTACTTCCTTGCCA
>JAKEYF010000128.1:0-162110 GCA_021527775.1 Lactarius sanguifluus | reverse complement strand
CTAAACCCTAAACCCTAAACCCTAACCCTAAACCCTAAACCCTAAACCCTAAACCCTAAACCCTAAACCCTAAACCCTAAACCCTAAACCCTAAACCCTAAACCCTAAACCCTAAACCCTAACCCTAAACCCTAAGGGAGGCAAACCCTCAACCCGTTAAAACCCTCAACCTTATCAACCCTAACCCTAGGCCCTCAACCTTAAACCCTAAACCTTAACAAAAGGCCAAACGGGAATGGGCGCTTAGGGGTTACGTCACCGGTCTAGACCGCGATTACGTAACGTCACAACACTCTTAGATCAATGACGCACTGATTACATAAGCACGTCACGTGATAGAAGGTTCTGGAAGGTTCTGTCACGTGACTGATCACGCCATTCTCTTGGCATGGTCTGTGCGCAGGCACCGGCAAGTATTAGTACCCCGACCCAATCAGGGCGCGGGAAAAGGTAACCAAAAGCGGACTTTCAAAGAGACCTGAAGAGCATATAAGCGAAAGGTTTGGGATTGGGATACTCCATCCCCCTTGTCTCGTACCGTTCGCCACCTTCGGCGGCTCACTGTTGATAATAACTCTACCCTAACAACACACACAACAGTCTCCTCACCATGGCTTCCTCCTCCTCCATCGTCCGCCAGATGTCACCCAGCCTTGCCGCCATCGTCGAGAACACCTCCGGCGACCCCGACACGGCTATGAACGCCAGGCATTTTGCCCTCAGCGGTTGCAACACCGTTGATGAACTCATTGAGTTGATCCCTTCCGATTATCGAGCAGTGCTAACGGACCCTCTTCGCGATATAGAGAGGCACACGTACAAACTGTGCAGTGCGGAGTCCACCTTGGCAAAGTGGCAGAAGCACTTGTCCGTTGGCACCTTGCCGCCACACCTGAAGGGTTCTGCCCCTAAGGTCCAGTTCAACGCTGGCTACAAGGACTGTGATGAGGCGAAAGCCCATCAAGCCGTTCTGGATGCTGGCTATGCCAAATTCCAACAGGACGCGCTGACCCAGTCGGTCAAATCCAAGACCGACGAAGTCCAGTTCATGAGGTTGGCTCTGGTTCCGCAGCGTTTGTGGAGTGACTTGTCCTCCCATATCGTCCCCCGTTCGGTCACCGTGATCGAGGGTTCGAAGCTGCCCGTCGTCGTGACGGCCGCTGACGGCACGCAATCTGTGTCCAAGTGGGAACCATCCCCCACCGCCATTGCCATCCGAGATAACCTTATCAAGGATTGTGCGGTGTACGCGTTACGAGTAGTCTCCCTAGTTCGGGGGCGTGACGCTGCGCTTAGTCGCAAAATTGAGAAGAAACGCGCAGTCGCTGCAGCCGCCACCACGGCAGCAGCTGACGCTGATGTGACGATGGGCGATGCTACCGCCACCACGTTAGCTGCAGCCGTCCGTAAGGAGGTGCAACGCGTAGTACTCGGACTCGCTGCCAAGGAGAAAGGCGGCAAGGGCAAAAACAAGTCACTGATGGGGATTTCCAAAGTAAGTCTATCTCAACCATCATACTCTGTTATATCTGACTTCTTTCGTACAGAAAGCAGCCCAAGCAGTCCAGGCCAAGTATCAAGACGGACCTCAGAAGTACGTCCCCTACCCACCCTATCATCGATCTCTCTCACACGCAGTCAGGCGCAACAAGGGATCAGAGGGCATGGGTCAGCAGCGCAAGAACAAGAAGAAACGTTCGGGAGCTCAGGGAGGAAAGGCCGGTGGTTCAGGCGGACAGCAGCAGCAGAAGAAGCAGCAGCAGCCGAAGCAGAAGCCGAAAAGCGCAAAGGCGAAAGGAAAGGAGAGGGCAAACTAGACACTCGTATAATAGCTAGTTTGGAACGGACCTCGAATGTTATCGGGCAGATGTCGCCCATGATCGCACCTGGAGAATTGTGGATAAGCCAGCCTAAGACGATGCCTGACGCGCTATTAGAACTACCAGTACCCGACGCGGTTAATATTATACTCCGGAATTGCAGCCTTCAATGGCTTAATGATGTCAGATTCCAGCAGTACGTACACCAAAGTCCCGGTACACATCTCCCTCAGGAGATCTCCTATCAATTATCAGTTGGCGGTAAATATATGTTCCACCAACCCACGCAAGCTAAACTTATAAATAAAGCGTGGCATGATTTTCAAAGGCGCTTACGATGGCGCATTAATTACATGTTTGAAGGAGGAGACACATCAGTCTACGATCCAGATTACGACGTCCGACCTGTTTCCAACAAACCGGGCCCGTCATTACCGCAATATATGGAGTTAGGACTCGTCAAGGGGAGGATCTTTGTCAATAAGACAATATCCGAAGTCCCTGACGATACGGACCTAGGCAAAACTACCTTCACGCCGAAAGTTCGTCTTATCTCTGATTTCTTGACCGCTAACCAATATGTGGTTACCGGCACAGACAAGAATCTTGGCATCGCGGTGTCACGAAGGGATTGGATCATACAAAAATGTCAAGATTGTTTAAATAACTTAAATGATTATCGTGAACTCGATCACTTCGAGTTAATTCAGATCTTGAATGGAAAATGCGATGAAATGCGGGAACTAGCAGACCTTGCACACACGTACATCGATGACCAAGAAGGCACAGTAGCAGACTTTATGCGGTCTAAAATCACCGTTAGAGGAGAGGCGCACCATATACCCAGGTTTTACGGGATACCTAAAATACATAAAATTCCCACGAAAATGCGTCCTATAATCCCTTGCCATTCGGCAATAATGAATCCAGCTGCGAAATACGTGTCTAAAAAACTCAAACCGATTATTCAATCGGCGCCAACCATTATACATGGAACCAAAGACCTGGCGATAAAATTGAGTCAGTTGCAAATTAACCCCGCCAAAAAATGGTATATTATAACGGGGGATGTGGTAGCGTTCTACCCTAATATTCCTTTAGAGAAGTGCTTGGATATCGTGTACCAACAATACTTCAATCACTACTGGAATATACCTAACCACGACGACCTCCCTAATCGGATGCAGCAAATATTTTTTAAACGCTGCTTAAAGGTCGGTAATGAGCAACTGGTCACACAATTTCAAGGAAAAGTTTACGAACAACTTAATGGGTTAGCTATGGGAGTTAGTGACTCCCCTGACCTCGCGAACTTATTCGGGTATTATTTTGAAGATAAGTCTCGCGTCCTTGAACACCCTGATGTATTTTATTACGGACGGTATATCGATGATTGTTTAGCGATCGTGTATGCGGATGATAGTCAGTCTGCACACGAATTAATCTCTAATCTAATAAAATTCGACAATTGTGTGATAGAGTGGAATATTCCGGGGGATTCACAGCCCTTCCTGGACATGTTACTGTATAGAGATCAGTGGAATAAACTCCAATACATGCCCTACCGCAAAGCCGGAAACCACCAAGAGCGAATTCCATGGATATCCGCCCATCCCTACGACGTAAAAAGAGGGACCTTTTTGGGTGAGATGTCACGTTTGGCAGTGCTGAGTAGTCTCTTTGATAGCTACTTGGACGCACTGAAAGGTTTAGTTAGCCTTTATATCCATAGAGGGTATCCAGCTGACGATGTCAGTAAGTGGCTACACAGTAATATCAAGGTTAGATGGGAAAATAAGCTAAAGGTTAATCACCCGGCGACATCTACGGACACCCTTGTACTGAAAAGCGAATATAACACCGCATGGAACTACTTTAATGCGCAAGCATTTGGACAGGTTATTTTTAACTATTGGCGAGAATGGCTAGATAAAGCTGACTCGGGGAACTTCTCTGCAGAGTACCCGGCGCCCCCTGAGAACGACTCCGGTCTGGATTGGGATCTGCGCAAAACCAATATGTTTAATAGTAGAGTCTTAGTGAGTAAAAAACGTACTCGCAATTTCTTAGATCTCACCAATCTTTGGAAGAAAACCGTCCTAGAAACATTGGAGGATCAAGTTCTTGATGAGCTAGTGGATACAGCGGCCCGCGCGACCGCCCACCCAAAAAGAACTCATGACTACGATATTAACACCGCAGTGGTAGGTCTGGAACCGAATAAAAGGTTCAGGGAAGACAACGCCGAAGTGGAGTATGTAAATATTCGTGATTCTCCGCCAGCACCAAGTCCATGGGCCTCCGGCTCCTCTGGTACTTGGGGAAAGGGTGCACGTCCATAATGGGCCATGCCTCTCTCCTTGGAAGCTCCTTCAAGCAGTATACTGTCTATGAAAGGTGGATACAGACTCGGGGCCCCTAAGTGACTAACCGAACAGCCAAGCCGTAAAAAGCCTAAGCCTAGTAAGAATGACGCGGACGGGTAAACCCTGGCCTCTGCCACGAAACCTTGACCGTAAACTCCTCTGATCGAAAACACCCCCCTTAAATGGGGCTCTGCTAGTAACTCGAGGTAACCTCGGCCGGCCGAAAGGGCGTACTTGGACGAAAGGCTCCCTCCCTGTGATTTCCCCTTAGTGGGGACCCCTTGTGGTTTTGGAGGACGGGTTTAGTACTCCTGGTAGCGACTTCCTGATTAGGACCCTTAGCTTATACTAGGACTCCTCGCGATGAAGTATGTCTCGGACCTCTACATTCAATCCATACTGGTGTTTCTACACAATGATTATAACCTTAACGCAACCGTTCTTGTCGGTACGCACATACGCTCCTAGTGGTATTGGAATGGACTTACTAACCACGGAGTCTCGGGAGGCAAACCCTCAACCCGTTAAAACCGTATGTATCCTAGTAACTTAATCGTGAACGGACTGCGCTTACACATGCACAGCTCAACCTTATCAACCCTAACCCTAGGCCCTCAACCTTAAACCCTAAACCTTAACAAAAGGCCAAACGGGAATGGGCGCTTAGGGGTTACGTCACCGGTCTAGACCGCGATTACGTAACGTCACAACACTCTTAGATCAATGACGCACTGATTACATAAGCACGTCACGTGATAGAAGGTTCTGGAAGGTTCTGTGTAAGTCACTCATAATGCTATAAGATGGCGGGCTGTGTCCCGACCCAAATTGATAAGACGCTAATTGGAGCTTTGTCTGGCTTTGCGTATTCTTTATAGCACGTGACTGATCACGCCATTCTCTTGGCATGGTCTGTGCGCAGGCACCGGCAAGTATTAGTACCCCGACCCAATCAGGGCGCGGGAAAAGGTAACCAAAAGCGGACTTTCAAAGAGACCTGAAGAGCATATAAGCGAAAGGTTTGGGATTGGGATACTCCATCCCCCTTGTCTCGTACCGTTCGCCACCTTCGGCGGCTCACTGTTGATAATAACTCTACCCTAAACCCTAAACCCTATACCCAACATTCCCTATCTCCATGAGTACCAATCCCACATGCACACACCCTTCATCTTCTCTGATCCCCATCTACAGGATGAGGAAGCATTTTGATAAAGGTACAATGGTGTACTCATACCTTGTCATGATTTCGTACGGTTTACTTTATTTTCTCTTTTCGGACTTCGTGTCTCATGACGTGGTGTCTCGTGACTTATAGGTCTTGTGACCTTTGACTTGATATCTCGGAGTCATTATGACTCCTGTATTGCTTGGGTGAGTCACTGCTGTTCCCCTTGACCCTGGTGGAGCACTATGACTCTTATTGACTCTTTATGACTGCGCGAGCCCCTATGACTTGTGCTATGACTCGTCTTTATTGTACGATAACTCAATCCTAGGACTTGTTCATGACTCCTCCCTAGGATCGCTAATTACTATAAGTACTGTCTGCGTTGGCTGCTAGTAGCCCCAGACTTGACTTCTTGTATCCTACGGTACCTGAGCAATCGATACCTGGAATACTCCATCTCTCATGACCGAACCCCAGCAAGCCCTCCTATCCACTCAAGGACTATCTGAGCATAGTCCACTCGTTCATCTTTTACTGAAGTTCCTCTTCGGAACTTCCCTTCGAACACCGAACCGACCCCGTGACTCTTAGTGCAGTGTCCCTGTAGAGAACCTATCCCAAGTCGGGAGAACGTCCCTACCGTGACGTAACATACCTCCCACCTCAATGACTGCAATACTAGGCTTTTCCAACAGGCATACATCAAACCACTTCAACTTCACTGACCTCAAGCCTCTCAGTGGCCTGGCTCTCACCACATTGATGGACATTGTATGGAGCCAAGTTCAGAGTCCAAAGGCGAAGAGGATCCTGCAGGAGTTAGAGAGTGAGGGAGAGCCAAGTCTGGAGTGATTGTGAACAGCCAAGGATGGGAGTGAACAAGATGAGAGTGGGAATGAAAACTAGCGAAGATAAGTGAAGTTGTCTGAAGTGGTGAGACGAGATGATGACCAGAGTAGGAGTGCCCAAGTGACTCAAACCAGGATCATGTAGCAAGATTTAGAGGAGGAAAATGACACTGAATTCACTAGTCAAGAGAACAGTCTTATATACATGTGAACTAGTAGACGAAGTATTCCAAAACTGAGTCAGATGCATAGTGATGAATAGGGATGGTGTAGAAGGGAGGTGGAGAGAGTGTAGGTACTAATGGATATGAACAAGTCAAAGGGAGATGGGCGTGAACATGAGAAGCCAAAACAGATTATAGTGAAAGGATGAGAGCATATGAAATAACAGACAAAGGGGACTGAGACATTTATGATGCATGACAATGGGGAACCTCCCTCCGAATCCAACAGCAAGCTATGACGATACATGTGGCCCCTAATGGCATCTTGCAGGTGAGCTGTGATCTTGACATCTTGAAAGGTGAAGGTGAGAGGGCAATGTGACAGGGACAGGGCATTAATGAACAAAGAGGGCACTCAGCATAAGGACACATGCCCTATGTTTGAGTGCTTATGGGCCACTTGCGAAGCAGTTGGCATTGGCATCCATGGCAACATGAGGTGAGGGCTAGTATTGGGGAAGTTCGGTTCCAAACTGATCTGAACTCAGTTTGAACCAAACCCAAACTGGAAGTTTGGTTTGGGGTTTGGGATTTTCTAAAAAAAGCTAAATGGTTTGGTTTCCAGTTTGGGGGTCTCAAACTGAGTTCAAACCATTTCAAACTGATTACATAATAAGTGCTCAATAAGTGTTTAATAATCACATTTAAACTCAGTTTGGTTCAAAGTTAGTTCAAAATTAGTCCAAAACTGGTTCAAACTCAGTTCAAACTAAGTCTTAAATGGTTTGAGTTTGGTTTAAACTGAACCAAACTGAAACCAAACTGATTTGTAAGCAATTTGACACATTATTTGGGCACTTAGTGTGCGCTTAACTGGGCACTTATTTAATCAGTTTTAAATGGTTTGGTTTAGTTTGGAGCAGTTTGGAGCAGTTTGAATCAGGTTGGTTCAGTTTGGTTTCAGTTTGGCAAAAATGGCCTCAAACCAAACCAAACCAAACTTCCCCAACACTAGTGAGGGTGAGCAATGGCAATGGAAATAATGAGCAAAGGGAGTGTGTGTGACAGAAGGCATAGATTGATGGTGAGCTGTTAATACCAGCCAGGTCTTGCGCCTATACCTGCCAAAACAAGAGGTAATAGTGGGAATAGGCTCAAGCATAAAGGCGAGCAAAGACAGGGAGTCAAGCAGAAGTGTGACTCAAAGGTTCAAATCATGAGAGGAGACAGTGGTATGGTATTACACAAGAAGTCAAGTCTACCATACAAGCTAGGTAGCATAGGACTTATCACTGTGTGCATTTTAGGATGTTAAATATGTTTCCATGCTGATTTTATGAGAAACTTATTCCAAAAAAGCCTCAAATATACTCTTGTGATGCAATGTGAACTTATTTACAATGTGATCACCAATAAAGCAAAAATATTGTTACCATATACATTGTGACTTCATTTACAAAATAATTGCCATAAACTTCTCATGGACTCAGCACTTTTATTAATAATATTTTCGATTTCTTCATGTTGATGACATAGCAGATAATATTATAAGGGATTAAATGTAAATAGGTCAAGGGTTCAGAGTGGGTTCAGGGTTGATATTTGCCAAATGTTTTACTCTAAATGGGGTGTCAATACCGCTTATAGGGGAGATCCCTATGCGCAGCTGACTTTGTGATGTCCAAAACACAATATTATACCGCGGATAGTGAACCATTCGATCCGCGGTACATGAAAACCTATATTTCAAGTCCAAACACATGCACATATGCTGGTAAGGTAATCACTACAGATGCCATTTTATATACTAGTATATCAACCAGTATATACAGGTAACTTCAAATGAATATGCATGTATTTGGACTTGAAATATAGGTTTTAATGTACCGCGGATTGAATGGTTTACTATACACGGCATTTTACTCTGAAATGGGGTATTAAATACTGCTTATAGGAGAGATCCCTATGCACGGCTGCTTCTACATTGCCCAAAAGACGATATTATACCGCTGATAGTAAACCATTCGATCCGCGGCACACGAAAACCTATATTTCGAGTCCAAACACATGCATATTTGCTGGTAAGGTAATCACTACAGATGCCATCTTATATACTAGTATATCAACCAGTATTTACAGGTAACTTCAAATGAATATGCATGTGTTTGGACTTGAAATATAGGTTTTAATGTACCGCGGATTGAATGGTTTACTATATGTGGCATTTTGCACTGAAATAAGGTGTCAAATGCCGCTTATAGGAGAGATCCCTATGCGCGGCTGCTTCCACATGGTCCAAAAGACAATATTATACCGCGGATAGTGAACCATTCGATCCGCGGTACATGAAAACCTATATTTCAAGTCCAAACACATGCATACTCATTCTCAGTTTACCTGTATATACTGGTCACTATACTAGTATATAAAATAGCATCTGTAGTGATCACCTTACAAGGAAATATGCATGTATTTGGACTTGAAATATAGGTTTTCATGTACCACAGATTGAATGGTTTACTATATGCAGCATGATATTGTGTTTTGGACACCATGGAAGTAGTCATGCATAGGAATCATTGACACCCCATCTTAGATGTGCAATGTATGGCCCACTATACTTATGACATATATTAGACACTACTTATACATAGGGTTAGGGTTTATATGTGCTTAGATGATGCACATAGGGTGTGCTCATATAGTAGGCAGCAGCTTTTGAATACATAAATGTCCCTTTTATTATGGTCTTCAGGTCTTCCCCCTCATCCTTGCTACACTGTCTGCAGTTAATAGTCATAAACCTTAAGGGTCTAACACAGTCTATAATTTTTATCATATAGTATTGTAATTTCAAGCTGAAGAGCAGTCCTATACAGCATGCCTTGCTCGTAGTGTTGGGGAAGTTTGGTTTGGTTTGGTTTGGGCCAGTTTTGGCCAAACCGGAAACTGAACCATTTAATTTTCACCAAACCGAACCCAAACCGAACCCAAACCGATTCAAACCGTTCCAAACCGTTCCAAACCGTTTCAAACCGATTAAAAAAAGTTATTTTAAATTGCCTCTTAATCGGTTTGGTTTGGTTCAAACCGAGTTCAAACCGAGTTCAAACCAGTTAAGACCTGGTTTAAACTTAATTTGACACCAAAAACATGAAATATTTTTAATAATAATAAATTTAACCATTTATTTTGGTTCAAACTCAGTCAAACTTTGTTTAAATTTGGTTTGAACTCAGTTTGAACCAAACCAAACCATTTAAGGACAAAATATAAAATAATTTTTAATAATTTTTCTTAATCGGTTTGGAATGGTTTGGCATTGGTTTGGGGGTCCCAAACCCCAAACCAAACCATTCAGTTTATTTTCAGAATTTTCCAAACCCAAACTGATTAAACGGTTTGGGTTCGGTTCAAACCGAGTTTGGATCGGTCTGAGACCGAACTTCCCCAACACATCCCTGGACAAACGGACAGAGCGGGTTTGGCGGTCCCAGAGCTTATAGCCCTTAGATTCAGGCTCAAACCCAATAAGCGTGACCTCAATGGCCTTCACATCCAATTTGTGATGCTTATCAGTGGGTACGTGCATGTACCCCTTGCATCCAAAGACATGTAAATGAGAGACATCTGGTACTTTGCCAGAGTACCAGAGCTCATAGGGTGTGCGCCACTTGAGTGTGTGGGTGGGAGAGCAGTTATAGATGTGTACCGCAGTGCTCAGAAGCATGCTCCCAGAAGCCTTTAGACATGCCAGCTGTGTGCAGCATGGCCATTGCCTTGTCTGTAATGGTGCGGTTAAACTGCTCAGCTTTCCCGTTCAATTGTGGTGAACCTGGCATTGTAAGGTGATGCTCTATCCCTCTCTGCAGAAATATGCCCCCCCTATAGTGCACATAATTATATGGGGGACACATTTGGCAGAAATATGTCCCCCATATAATCATCTAATATATTCCCAATATAATATATATGTCATTTCTCTGAAAACATATAGCCTTAACCCACCCTTAACCCTTAACTGAATTAGGGTTTACCCCCCTACAATGGGCACTTAGGGGTTACGTCACTGGTCTAGACCGCGATTATGTAATGTCACAACACTCTTAGATCAATGATGCACTGATTACATAAGCACATCATGTGATAGAAGGTTCCAGAAGGTTCTGTGTGAGTCACTCATGATGCTAAAAGAAGGCAGGCTGTGCCCCGTCCCATATTGATAAGATGCTAATTGGAGCTTCATCTGGCTTTGCATATTCTTTTTAGCACGTGACTGATCATGCCATTCTCTTGGCATGGTCTGTGCGCAAGCATCGGTAAGTATAAGTAACCTGACCCAATCAGG
The DNA here is from genome assembly GCA_021527775.1 of Lactarius sanguifluus. Lineage (NCBI taxonomy): Eukaryota > Fungi > Basidiomycota > Agaricomycetes > Russulales > Russulaceae > Lactarius > Lactarius sanguifluus. The sequence goes on along the minus strand of JAKEYF010000128.1, from coordinate 151,393 downwards.
GCATGTGAAAAGGTAACCAAAAGCGGACTTTCAAAGAGACCTGAAGAGCATATAAGCGAAAGGTTTAGGATTGGGATACTCCATCCCCCTTGTCTTGTACCGTTCGCCACCTTCGGCAGCTCACTGTTGATTTACTACTCTACCCTAAGCACAGGACCTAATCAAAAAGGCACAATCCATGTGGGTCAAACACCAAGATACACCCAAATACTGAGAAGGAGACCAGGTATGGCTAGAAGGTCGCCACCTACGTACAAATCAACCCATGGTGAAACTCACAGCATGACGGCATGGCCCTTTTAGAATCATCAAGGTACTATCACCAGTCAATTACCAATTGGAACTTCCCACGCAGTGGAGCATTCATCCCGTATTCCACATTGACTTGCTCACACCTTATCGCAAGACACCCATGCACAGTGAAAATTTCACGTGTCCACCACTGGATCTAGTAGATGGAGAAGAGGAATATGAAATCAAACATATTCTGGACACGCAGACATTCAGCAGAGGCAGAAGATGCCAATACCTTGTGAAATGGAAGGGATATCCTGACTCAGACAATCAGTGGGTCAACAGAGAAGACTTGTCAGCAGATGAAGCACTGGCAGAGTTCAAACAAGTCACAAGGGCCCAACGAACCTTTATAAGCCCACTGTTCAACACTAAGTCACCTTCATCCTTTCAAACTGGACCCCTCTCACCATACGACATGTCTTCCTCTCCTGTTTCCCCTATCTCCTCCTGCGCCCCACTCGCTCCCCACCTCGTCGACAATCTCTCCTATGAAGAAGTCCGCCAAGCTGTGGGCAATGCCACTGCAGTCATCGACATCGACGACCCCAACGCCCCTGCAACCTACTGGCTTCACAGCCAAAATGGACAGTGCCTCAACACCGCCCCCTACTCCCAAGTAGTGGTTTGAGGTCCAGTCCGGTCCGGTCTTTTGTACCGGAGATTATGCAACCGGACCAGGACCGGTTGCCACAAAAGGTAAATTCACAAAGACCGGACCGGGACCACAGCCAACCGGTCTACGTTGGTCTGGTCACAGCAAAATACCCAGTTGCAACCAGTCTTTCCAGAGACCGGTCGACAACCAGTTGAGACTGGTTTTTTCATGGTTGCAACCGGTTCTATGTTTAAGTATAGGGTGATCCAAGTCATAGCAAGTGACGGTGGCCTTGGTGAGGCAACAACAGGGCGGCCTTGACTATTTCTGCATTTCCACGAGAATCCAGCGTGCGTGGCTCAAGTTGCCGGTACTCACTTGGATACTCAAGTTGCCAATACACACGAGTTGAATACTATTAATGACCATTAGGGTCAATGTGTTTATGGTCCGAGTCATCACACAATCTGAAATAATATTATCTAAGAAGCCCTTAGAAATGATCCTCTGCATCGAAATCATGTCCAGCCTGTTCGAAATCGGCAGTGAAAAGGTCCTTGTACTCCTTGATTCCGATATCCACTTGTTCTATCTCACTTGAGTTCCACCCTGCAAGATCTGTAACGTTGTGACGCCAAGCGAACTTCATGAGTTGAAGTTCCTCAAATTGCTGTGCACCGAGTCTTGCACGCCGATCCGTGGCAACCTGTTTACTAGCAGAGAAAAGGCGCTCACAGGGTACAGAAGAGGCCTGACAAGGGAGAATGTCAAGGGCAATTCGTCCAAGCGTTGGGTAGATCGGGTGATTATCCTAAAAACACGGATGTGAGTCAAATCAGTAAGGGAAGTTGCGCCAATGAACACACCTGCCAGTATTTGACAACGTCCATGTCTGGTGTTGCGTCTTGCAGCAGATCACCAAGGTAGTGGCCCAATTCTGTGACCCACCCCTCCTCACCACGTGCAAGTAGCTTTTGGCAATGTTGATCGAAACCAGTCAGTGAAGACATGCCCCTTGATATCGAGGGTTTCAATGCGGTTGAACTCGCTGTGGATGTAATTGGGTGGGTTTCCCAGTATGCTGCCATCTAGCGCCGCTTCAAATTAGTTATTGTACTTCTGAAAAAATACGATGTACTGTGTCTTCCAAGATCCATCGTGCCTCAGCTTGCCAATTCTTTGCATGTAGATTCCCAGCTGCAATGTCTGCCATCTCCTCTTCCTCACCACCCCAGACATGCTTGATGTAGTTAAGCTTGTAATACGGATGAAGAACTAATTTAAGTTGTCATTTTAGTACGATTGTAACCCAAAGAACAAGAAACCTACTAAGGCCCAGCATGTAGCTTGGCTTCTCATCAAACCGAGAATAGTACTTGTTTAGTTTTGCAAGACCGTCATTGATTGCGGATTTGTAGACATCATATTTAGTGATTTCAGGTCCGGTCAGGTCCGGTTTTTTACCCCTTTTGGCCCCAACCGAAACCATGACTGGTCGGTCTTTTTACCGCCACTGCACAACCGACAACCAGATTGCGACCAACTGGTTGTTGTCGGTTGTGCGACCGGTTATAGGCAGTTGGAACCGGTTCCAACCGCCAACTTTCCGATTTTCCGTACCTGCAGCAATGGTACTACAGGTCTATGATGTATTGCAGAAATACTAGTCTATTTATACACTAGCTACAGACAGTTATGACTATCCTCGCCGCCGCCGTGCTCTGAGTCCCCATCCGAGTCATCGCTATGATCCGATTGTTGTCCCGCATGTTGTGTCGCACGTCCGAGTCGTTGATGATGTTGCTGTCATTGTTGTTCTTGCTGTGGTTGACATCGCCCTGTCGTATTCCATCCAGGTGGTCGATGTGTTGTGTCGCACGCTGTTGACACTGTTTCGGTTGTCATCGGTGTTGTGGTGGTCGACATCGCCCCATCGTACTCACCACTCCGTCCCGGGTTGTGGTGGTCGCATCGTCGCCGCTGCTGGTGTCGTAGTTGTAGCTGGCAAAGTCAACATGTGACGTGGGTCGTTGTTGTTGTTGTTGTTGGCAACACGGCTTGACGATGCAGACATCGGAAATTGCCAAGAAGGTTGCTTCCCATGCTTGGCGACTGAGCATTCCTTTGTGACAGTTGTGATGGCCGTGCATAGTTGTTTTTGCTGTACATGATTGATGACGGCGATAGCGACACCGGCACCTCAACGATGGCTACAACACCAGCAGCCAACGAGGACGACGAACGACAACAATTGGGCAACTTCCAGAGTTGACCCATGATCTGCTTCAAACCCAACGGCAACACCGGCACCTCAAGGGCCTCAACGATGGCTACACACACCCTACCAACTGCCAGCAAGAAGACCGATGACGATGACGACGATGACGACGACGAAGATGACGATGACGAAGATGGCGGTGACAATGACGACGACGAAGATGGCGGTGACAATGACGACAATGAAGATGGCAGCGACGGCAACGACAACGATGGCCACGACAACGACAACAAAGATTATGATGACTTCAACAACGACTACAACAACGGACGTGACGACAGCAAGCATTCATAATAGTGTAGCTAGCAAATAGTAGTAGTACTAGTCGTGATCTTTTTGTATATAGTACTACAAGACCCCTTATAAAACTTGTCTCGACCTGTAATACTGTACTGCACCCATAGTTGGGTTGCAACCGGTTGTAGTCGGTTGCAACCAGTTGAAGAGGGCGATGAAATCTCCGCAACCACAACCACACCTCACGGTGCAGGGCCCCAACCACAACCGGAAGTCCAGTTGTTTGCGGTTGTGGTCCGGTTGGGTTCCGGTTTTTTTCTGGTTGGACCAACTGGACCTGAAAACACTAATCATATTGGGGATTGTCGCGTTTTTCCTCCCACACCGTCTGAAGTTCTTCGATCGCAGGGAGTGCTCGCCATAACGTGGGTTGCTTTTTGGACGAGAAGTATTGTTGAATACGATTCGAATCCTAAGTATTTTGATATAAGTCATAGACTCAGACAAAGACATTGGGGAACATACCTGAAGAATCGACTTCGCAGTGAGGACCCTGGCCCAGTCAACTTCAGAAATCTTGAACGCAGACCACGGGATTTTCTTCATGATCCATCCGTCATGGCGCAGGACAGTTATCGGTCCATACAGTTCATCGGCCGCAGCGATGAACAATTTCACTGCCTGAAGAGTAATGCAGTAAAGCGTGAGCGGCAACAGGAACTTTTTATAGAAGACTTGGAACCTGGCACACCTGGCGCAGACAGTATGCACGATCAAGCATGTTATATGCAGATCCCCATCGGACATTGCTGTGTAGTGGGATCACGAGAGGGGTGGTGATGCCAGTCTCAATTTGAAGTTTTTCGAAATATTCGATGCGTTGTCTGGAGCATTGGATCTGTCCCCCAAAAGATTAGTAAGCCTGAGACCTGAGTCTTGAAAACTCCCCTCCTTTGACATACCTTGACAGCAAGGGTGCGAATTGCAGCAATGACGTCGAGCGATCCTCCAAGAATTCGGTTGCCAGGCAGGTCGGGATCATATTCCCAAATTGCTGTCGTTGTCTCAACAACCGCTATTTTCGTGATATGTGCCATCACGTCGATATTTCCAAGGTTGACTACATGTGCAAGGCACCTGATCTGGGTGGTTAAACAATGGGCCAGATAGGCAGAAAGGAGGATGTACATGAGTTGGTTTTTGCTTCCGTCCCAGGCTGTGTTTCAGCACTCATGCAGCTGTTGAACTGTTTGACATATTATTCCGTTCGCCGATGTGTTATCCAACGTAACAGACTGCAGCTTGATAAGATTACTGTATGAGAATGGTTCGATCTCAGGTAATTCCAGAGAGATACGAACCTTTGATTCCTTTGGGCCGCAAATTCCCACACAATCGCACAGCCCCATGAATACCTACCCAAATTGTTGCCGTCATGTCCCCCCAAAATGCCCTTAAATCCCACAACTTCGTAACATAGTGTCCACTTGTCGTCCTTCACCTCAATCCAGTGCGTGGTCACCCCCAAAAACGCTGCCTTGGTGTTATCTGCAGACCATCCATCAGCTGTTGTTGAGACCTTGCCAGGTGCCGCCTGAAAACTGGTCAGTATTTTCAAATCTGACTCGACACCGTGTCTCTGATTACTAACAATTATGTCTTCCCGTAGTTGTTTTAACCATCTCACACATTCATTGTGTATGTAAACCCCAACATCGTGGCTACTGGGCAACTCAGAATGTTTGGTTTTCGGTCTCATCGACACAAGGCAGTTCCGAAACAGCTTGTTACTTGCCACAGCAAAGGCCTTCAATTTTGTGCCAGTAAGTATAGCATATTATGGGTCAATGGCGCAGCGCTACTCACCTGGTCATCGCAAGCAACGAACTGGGCCACAGTAAGCAATAACCTGTCTCGTGTGAAGACGTCAGGGCGATTCACAAGCTTATCATCCAACGTTGTCTGTGAGCTAGCCTTTGGCTTTTCTGCCTGTGCGATCTTTGGAGGGATGGCGTGATGGTTAACAGGTATGTTGGCTTCCTCACATTTTGTTTTATATTCATCGTAATGCCGCCGACAATGTTGGCATAACGTTGAGTTGCCACCTGTCAGAAAACACTTTCGAATCCTGGCAGCTTCAAGGACCGTGGGGTCGCCCCTGTTGTGAGGTAAGTTACGCCATGACTATTCTGTGAAATAGCAGAAACTTACTTGCACGATAAGCACCAGTGGCCACTCAGCAATGTGTTTTTGTTGCCCTTCCTAAAGTTCACCTTCACCCACTTCGAAAACATCAAGTCCAAGTCTTTTGTTGTGTCGGCCTTTGTCGCCAACTGTCTCCCAATTTTTGACCGGTGTTGCTCATCAAGATCCTGTAGTCCAACAATGTGCGAGTCAGTGTGACTTCACATATACTAACAGTCTAACACCGTGACACGTACCCGAACAGAATATTGTTCATCCGACTGGGCCTCAATAATTTCAGGTTCGTCTGAATCTTCACTATTACTCTCATTAATAGACTCCACAGGAACCCCATGTTGTTTTGACTTCTGCTTCTTCTTTGGGTGTTTGCAGTGCTCATCAGCAGATGAGCGCTCTTGGTCAGTGTCATCTGGTAAGTGTCGCTTTTGGCTTCTCAACCCTTGTCTACATGACCACAAGGCGCCTTTACAGGTTGGGCCTTTTTCTGGGTTGTCCTTGTGTGTTTCTCTTGGGGCATGGAGTGGTAAGTGTGGAGGGGGAACACGTAGTAGTGAGCATAGTAGCAAGTTGTCAGCGATTTGTCATTCTCAGTATTGGTTCTTAAATCTTGAAAATAATTACAAGCGGTTGCAAAAAAAACTGGTTTCAACCGGTTTTTTTCCGGTTGACATATCTAGTGTAGAAATTTAGGACCGCAACTGAAGGCCAATGAAAATGGGTGCAACCAGGACCGGTGGTCTGGTCCTACAACAGTCTGGTCCAGTTGGGTCCCAGTCTTTTTCCGGTCCATAGGACTGGACCTCAAAACACTACTCCCAAGCCAAGATTGATCGGCTTTGTGAAGCTCTCCAAGGCAGTGAAGATGCCTCACCTGGACCTCTCCCAGTACAAGTGGAGTACCAGGTCAAGAACGAGTCTGAGTCCGAAGGTGAAGGAGTACAAGTGATGGAAGAAGTCGAGGACGCTGAGGGGCTGGAGGTTTGAGGCTGAGGCATGGAGACTAGAACAGCTAGAGAAGGCAGCGATAAGGAGAACAACAATCCTTCGGAGGTGTGAGCGGTTCACTGCAATGATACACGCGCAGTGTACAACCAGCCAGAACACCTAACAGAGTGGTATCCAGCTGAGCACCCCTTTATCATCACTGCCACTGACTCTGACAACCCCTGCGAAACCCCTTACACCTGTGACACTACGGGCCAACCCATCTATTGCGGTGATGTGCTCATCAATCACCAACCACTCCACCCCACCATGTACTGCAGCGCCGCCTTGGCAGCTCTCATACCACACCCGCAGGGTACATTCACAATCATGGGGACAAATTCATACACTTCCCCATCACCAACGCTCAGGGGGTCACCACGCAGGCCCCTTACATTCAGGTCATCATGAACCCCGACCCCATCGTACTCGCGCTGGCAGCCGACAGCAACAAAACCTTCTCAAAACCCCTCTACGCCAAACCCCACATTTGCGAGCAAGGGAAACCTCACTATTCACCCGCCAAGATGCATGCCTTGAGTGGCGGGCACAGCAACCAGCATCGTACCAACCTCACAGTGAACATGCTCAAAGACATGAGCTTAAAAGCTGAGTTGCATCGCTATCAGAACTACAGGAATGAAGCTGAAAGGCTCGAACAGCATCTCCATGCACTGTCCGAGGCCCTGGGAGCAGCGCAAGGCAAGCTCGCTCGTAGCAAGTTCTGTCTGGAAATGGCAGATATCTATAACAGAGTAGGATCGGTGCAGGAAGGATGGTTGGGGGGAATTGGACCCATTCGGTGCTGTGGGTGTCGCAGCTGAAAAGGGGTGATGTTACGTTTCACGAAGTGGACACTTACTGTATGGTGATGACTCCCCCAGTAAGTTGTAATTAGTCATGGACTTGTGGATCAGTCAGCGACGTAGTATGATATCACATGCTGATGTGGCATGACTCATTCCTAGGACAGCGATAGTAGGGTTCGAGCTATTATTGCTAGTCGTAGTACAGATTCGAGAGGAGCTTTAAAGTGTCCTTGTATATGTATAAGTAGTAGTCGGTGAAGACCAAGATACACCATCTTGGTCTTCTTCAATTCACCACTTTCCTGTCTCATTGCTAGAACCTCAATTCGCTTGTCTCGTGGGAGCAAGTCATCTTCACTGATATACACTGGCACCCAGTGACTCGACTTAGTCCTGGTGCTGCTAGTGTCACGTGCCTCGATAAGTGCCGTGTACATGAGGACACAGTCATGTGACTCCATGACTTGATATTCGCTAAGTCATGAATGCCCTTTCACTGTCCAAGTCAGACTAACACTTGTGGTGGCATTACAGTCAATGTAAGAACGTGACAGACAATGCTTGCTACAAGGTCATTGGACACGGGCGTTGAGATCTGTCTTTTGAGCTGATCTAACCCTGAATCCCGGTATCTTGCCAATCCCTCACTGCTACTCACAATGCTCACATTTGTCTATGTTCCCCTTATCAGCAACACACCACCACTCTAAAGTGGTGAAACCATGCTTTTTGCAGTTCCCACTCACTTCTTCGTTTTGCACTTTCCTAGCTTTCTGTGCTCTGGACACTTTCCAAGTGCCTTGTTCCCACCCACATGCTTCCTCGCTTTCGCATGCTCTCTGATCGCTTGGCTCCTCTCTCATTCCCTTCGCACTTTAGCATTCTCATTTCCCCTGTTTATCTAATCCACCCTCCTTCCTTAGCTTACTTTCCTCAGTATATAGCTCATGTAACTACAACTTTACACCTCAGGTTATAGTATAGATTTTCCCTCACAGATTTCGGACTTTTGGGCTCAGTGTCACTCACTCCCTTACATTCTCAGCATGCTGCACTTGTGTGCAGCCTTAGTGACTTGAACCCAACACGTTCCCAACCCCAGCAGCCACCTATGCAAGGTTTCGTGCCACGCCAATGTTGATAAGTGACCCACGCACACTTAGCGGCTCATATGGACACGCAGATAACGGACTGCTTTAGATTAGATATACAGGACATGTAGATTAGATTATTATGATCTTTACAATCTCGGACTTCTTGTATTCTCCTATCTATGACATCACATGTACATGACATCATGGACTTCTCTAGACCATCCTTGTACTATTGTCTTTGTACTTCCCTTTGTTTCCTTATCTTTATTGTGATGTCACTATGATATCATAGTCTGGACTCTTATTGTTCTTACGCCTTGTTCTCCCAGAACAGTACACTCCTTTGTCTCTATGTAGAACAATGCGTCTTGTATTTACTGTGACCAGTGTTACTAGTGTCACCCTCTGTAGCAGTATAAGTAGAGTACCATGTACGCTCTGGCACCACACCAGTTCTCATCTGTTGTGTGCCAGGTATGTCTTATCCTCTTGTATAAAACACCAGTTCTCATCTGTTGTGTGCCAGACTTCCATCTGCTTCACTTGCTTGACTATCTCTGTCGCTGCTTCCAGTACCACCCTCATATCTCACCACAGTCTACTTTGTCACTGTGAGTATGTCCTACATGTGTACTGTTCATCAGGTTATGGGCCCTGGTGCCCAAGCCACTCCACTTGGCTGGTCACTGTGTTCCTAGGATCACACACCAGGCTGAGGTCTGTCTGGGGACTCACCCTCCTTGCCCAAGCCACTGTGCCCTGAGGCGTCAGGTGCCAGTTGGTGAGGCCCCTCCACTACTATACACTGCCCAGTAGTCCTACTTTCACCCCTACTGTATTCCTAGCCCCTGCGCTATGTGCAAGGAGATTGGATCTGGTAGCCCCTTAATGTTACGTTCCTTCCGGACGTCTGCTGTCAATCACGTGACTGTTGCCGGTTCGCTGCGTCCGAGTGGCTTGTCGTGCACTAGGACCAAGATAACGTCGATGATGATAAGATTAAGAAGTCGGCGATGACTAAGCACGACTTATAGTGGAACGTGTAGTGGCGATAACTCCAGCACACTAGTAAAGATGACAAAGGAGGGGACGAGACAATGAGGGATCAATGCTTTATACACTCTGTGCCCTAAGACCAACTCCGGCGAAGGGGAAGGTATTACACAAGATATCAAAGCTAAGGACTATAACGTGTCCAAAGCCCTCTACTTATACTACAAGGGGGAGCTTTCAAGCTCAGCCCAAATCCGAAACCCTAATACACCTATCCAATGGCACAAGGCCCTCGATTCGCATCAGTCATCCACATCGAAACCCACCAATGGCATAAGGCCCTCTTGGCATGAGGCAGAGATAACACACCATGAGTCTTCAATCTAGACCGCGTCCGGGCTCAAGCTCATCCAGACTCACATTCTAGCCTTAGCCTAGGCACAAGCTCATCTAGGCTCTTCCAGACCGTTCGAGGCAGGTCACGTGCCGGGGTCATGTGACGGCCATTAACTCGGACCTAATCCCACGCCTCCTGATAGTCACGTGATGGCGGGTAAGGGTCACGTGTGCTCACCGCACGTCCAACTCGCACGTGATCTTCTGCGCGTGGTGCTTTCTCCCAGCTCTCTAGCAGGTGCTCGAGCACTGCTGTGGCTCCGCGGACTTCTCTGTCCCATCGCGGATCATCTTGCGCGTACTTTGGTTCTTCGCATAGGCTCCGTCCCGGCTGCGCCGTGACACTTAATCCATATCCAGGTGTGCATGGCCCACTGGGCTGTGTATTGTGGAGCTTAGCGCCAGCTGTCTCTGGTGCTCCACACTGGGCGCAGGATCTCCTCACCATGGGAGTGTAAAACCTGGTTCAGACTCTGGGGGGTGTTCACCTTATGGTGTTCTGCAACCAGATACCTGCCTTGTAGCGGCAATGGGAAAGGATGCAGTAAAGCCTTCGGGCGATGAGGCAATCAATAGGCCAAGAAGGCTGAGGTAGACAGCCTTGGGCTCTGAAAGAACCATTCCACTATCCCCTCTGGTGCACTCTAGTGAGCCGTGTCTTAGACACATCCTGGCTGGCAGCCGGCTCCTAGTACGCGAAGAGGCCTCCACCCTGGGTGTAGCCCTTGTAACACTGGCATGTTAGTGGAGGCAGGATGCGTTAGCGTTCTGGCCTTACAGAATCACAGACAGGAGTAGCTACCCCCTTCACATCTTGCAACTGTTATGAAGCACCATCGCTGACTGCTCCTCGGTGATAGATAAATCATCCCCATGTCTTCAGCACACTCTTCACGTGCTGCCTCTCCCACCAGTGCTGCCATCACTGGTGTGGCTGCAGGCACCACGGCGGGAGGCTCTGGCCTTCCCCACATCACCTCTAGTGATTGAAAGTCCGGTCCGGTCCGGTTTTTTTCCCTTTTTTGGAAGAACCGGGACCGCAACCGATCCATCAGTTCACCTCCTGAGCCCAAAACCGGACCGAGCCGATAGAAGTCGGTCCCACCCGGTTGCGCTACTTTCAAAAGACCGGTCCAGCCAGTCTAAACTGGCTCATCCTGGGTCGGTTGCAACTGGCCAAGGACCGACTGCAACCGCAGATATCGCAGATGTAAATATATTGAACTTTACTACTGGTAGATACAACAGGTCTTGTAAGTATTACTACTCTATGGACTCAAATATATAATGGCCCTCGTCCTCTTCGAATGCGTCGTAGTAGTTGTCCGAGTGGAGCCTCACCATCGATTCGAGTCGTCGTCGTCGTGGTTGTTGTCGACGTCGTTGCGGCTGTTGATGCCAGTGTGTTGATGTTGATGTCGTTGTTGTTGTCAACGTCGTTGCGGGTGTTGATGCCAGTTGATGTTGTTGTCGTTGTGGTTGTCGATGTGTTGTTGCTGTGGTCGTCATAGTTGTTGTCGATATGTTGACGTTGCGGCTGTTGATGTGTTGCAGTTGTTGGCATGTTGTTGTTGCGGCTGTCAATGTGCCATGGTGGTTGTTGGCGCAAGGTTGTTGCGGCTGTCGTCGTGGTTGTCGATGCGTCGACATTGCGGCTGTCGATGCGCCATAGTTGTCGACACGATGTTGTTGCGGCCATCATCGTGGTTGTCGATCTTGTTGATGTTGTGGCGATGTGTTGTTGTCGATGTTGGAATGGTCCTGGTCCTGGTCGTTGTTGTTGTTGAGGCCGGTCCAAGTCCAAGTTGTTGGTGTCAGCGTTGTTGCAGTCGGCCCGGGTGTCGGAATGGTGGCCATAGTTTGTGTTTGGCAGTCTGTAGTAGTCATTGTCGGTGCTGGCGTCTGTCGGGTGGTCGTGGTTGTAAAGGCCGGTTAGGACCGGTCCCAACCGGTCCTGCCCATGCGTTGAATTCCAGGTGAACTGCAACCGGACCGCAACCGGGTCACCTCTGGAGCACGTGAACCGCAACCGCAGGTCCGGTTGCAGCTGGTTGCAGTCCGGTCCGGTTGCAGTTTTTTTGCAGTTCATCGAACTGGACTTTCAAACACTAATCACCTCTGGGTCCACACCCTCCATGCGCCTCTCAAATGTGTACGGGACAACCTTTGGCATGCCCTCTGGCATTCGCCTCGATCAGTTTGACAGCTCAAATTGGAACGAGTGGTCTGGGACACTTGAGGCCATCCTCACTCTACATGAGGCTGAGGATGTGTTCACCTATCGTACCCCTCCCTCTGGAGTCACTCTTGATGAGTGGGAATCTATCCAGTGTCGGTCAAAGGCGTACCTCCGCCTATACCTCAAACCAGACGTCTACTCCCTCGTCTCCGATCCATACACCTACCCCACCTTCGCCTCAAAGTGGGAAAAGCTGAAGGACGTCTATGCTGGTGCTTTGGGCAGCACCACCATATTTAATTTGTGGATTCAGTTAACTCAAGCCCGCCTTGACGACTCCACGCCCATGGCCTCTCAGTTGGCCAAGCTCAATGAGCTGCGGGTCAGCCTTTCCAACGCACAGATGGGTGTCACTGACACTCAGTTCTGTCTCATACTTCTCCATGCCCTGCCAGCCTCCTATGAGGTGTTGGCATCAACCAACCTTGCCAGTGGTGCCCCCACCAAGCTCAAGCACACTGAAATAATTGCGCGCATAGTTTCGGAGGAGGCACGCCGCTCTGGCCGCTCTGGGTCCTCCCTCAACAAGGCTGCCCCCATTAAGTCTAGTGGCGGCCGTAAGAAGAAGGACCATTCCCAGTTGACGTGCCACTACTGTAACAAAAAGGGGCACATCAAGCCTGACTGCAGGCAGAGGAAAAAGGATGAGGCTGCGGGGAAGGCGAAGGACACTAGCAACAAGGCTGCCAATAGTCATGTATTAGTACCAACCACCGCCTCCATTAAGGAGGTCGATAACGAGCCCGCCATTAACTGGGCGGACAATGCAGTTGGTGTTGCCTTGTATGCTGCCTCACGTGTGCGTTGGATGATGGACAGTGGTGCCACACACCACATCACACCACATCGGTCTGACTTCAAGGACTACACCCCATGCAAAGGCGCTGTGCGCCTGGGTGATAAGTCCACAATCAACCAAGTTGGTGTAGGCTCTGTCGTCTTCACTACGAGCCAGGGCATTCCAATCACCCTCAGTAATGTGCTACACCTTCCACAGGTGAAAACATGCTTCTTATCGATGCGTGCCTTAGCACAAAAGGGTGCAGAAGTGGCCTTTGACAGTGGCTCATTTAAAATATCTGTCAGAAAAAGCTGTGTAGCTGTTGGCTACTTGGAGGACAACCTCTACTGGTTGGACGCTTCAAGCATTGGCCTAAATGCTCACATCAAAAGTGCTGCCACCACTCTTGACATCTGGCATCAGCGGATGGGACACCTCTCCCCTGCTGCTCTTAAGTCGTACGGTCCCTCTGCCACTACTGGCATGGACATTGACAGCTCTACCACGCATACTGCTGTGTGTCGTGGGTGCGAGTTGGGTAAATCCACTCGTCAACCTTTCTCTGCGTCCTCCACCAAAAGGACAACCCACATCTTTGAGATTGTACATAGTGACCTAGCCGGTCCAATGCAAACTCAGTCCCTACAAGGCTCTGCGTACACCGCCACCTTCATAGACGACCACTCCAAGCATGCAGTGGTGTACTTTATTAAGTCAAAGGATCAGTTTGTGAAGGCGCTGCAGATGTATTTGGCCTGGGGTGAAACCCAGACGTCTCATAAACTGCGCGCACTCCACTCTGACCACGGAGGTGAGTACATGGCGAGCCAAGTACAGGACATTCTCAAGCAGAGAGGGATAGAGCATCACCTTACAATGCCAGGTTCACCACAGTCAAACAGGAAAGCCGAGCAGTTTAACCGCACCATTATGGATAAGGCAATGGCCATGCTGCACACAGCTGGCATGTCTAAAGGCTTCTGGGAGCATGCTATGAGCACTGCGGTACACATCTATAACCGCTCTCCCACCCGTACGCTTAAGTGGCGCACACCCTACGAGCTCTGGTACTCTGGCAAAGTACCAGATGTCTCTCACTTATGCGTCTTTGGATGCAAGGGGTACATGCACGTACCCGCTGATAAGCGTCGCAAATTGGATGCGAAGGCCATTGAGGTCACGCTTATTGGGTTTGAGCCCGAATCTAAGGGCTATAAGCTCTGGGACCACCAAACCCACTCTGTCTGTTTGTCCAGGGATGTGACATTCAACGAGAGCAGCTTCCCGTCCCTACAGGGTGCTGAGACACACCCAACACCTACGCAAATGGCTTCACCGCCACCACCTGTATCAGTGATTGCCGTACCTAGCACATCGGCGTTACCACCAAAGCGAGCACCCTCCCCTGCACACTCTAACAGTAGTGAGGAGGAGGATGTTGAAGACCTTCTAGACCCTAAACCAGAGCGCCCCCACACGCCACCACCACCTGCACCACCATCTCTCCTGGTTACACCTAAGTGTGAGCAGCCCACTCCCACTTCACCACCGCCACGTCAAGGCACAACGTGCATTATGCGCCATGTCCCTCCTCCGTCACCAGACATGCCTGGAGGCTTTGAGGATCGTGCACAGTGTAGTCAGCTGTTGTGTGAAATGGACAATGCGCCTAGACGCTCTGCCCGTGCACCTGTGCCCAACCCCCGCTACTTCACGGCGGATAATACAGCCATGCGTGGCAGACGGTTGGGATATGCGGAGCTGTTAGCTGCAGCGTACATAGGCAGAGATCCTGCATCCTATGCAGAGGCCATGCGGTCTGTGGATGCAGATGAGTGGACAACGGCGTGCCAATATGAAATGGATGCGCTTGCCAAGAATGGCACATGGGAGTTAGTGGATCTCCCACCTAATTGCAAGGCAGTAAAATCCAAATGGGTCTTTAAGCTCAAGGCGGATGGCCGCTACAGAGCTCGCTTGGTGGCTAAGGGGTTTACACAAATCCCTGGCATAGATTTTGATGAAACCTTCTCTCCTGTCACACGATTCGAGTCGCTGAGATTACTTCTGGCGTTGGCCGCGCTGGAGGACGGGCACATCCATCAGATGGATGTCAAGTCTGCGTTCCTCAATGGCGTGCTTGACGAGGAGATTTACATGGAGCAACCACAAGGGTTCATCACCACTGGTTCAGAGACGAAGGTGTGTCGCCTAGTCAAGGCGATATATGGTCTGAAACAAGCCTCCTGTGCATGGAACTTGCAATTCCATGGAGTGCTACTTGCACTCGGCTTTAAGCAGACATTTGCTGATGCCGGCGTATATGTGTTGCCTCAACGAGAGGGGGATGGACCACTCTTCGTTATTGTTTACGTTGATGACATCGCTATACTGGGTGCCTCTTTGGAGAGGATTAAGCGTCTTAAGTCAGATCTTTCTGAGCGCTATGAGATGACAGATCTTGGGGAGATAGAGTCATATCTTGGTATGCACATTGTGCGCGACCGCTCCCTCAGACGCATCGAAATAGACCAATCTGGCTATGTCAAGGATGTCCTTGAATGCTTTGGCATGTCTGATGCCACTCCACACTCCACACCCTTGCCTGCTGGTGCTGACAAGCACCTTCATAAATATACAGGTCAGGCTACTGCCTCTGACATTACGCACTACCAGTCACTCATTGGTAGTCTGCTGTACGTTCAGATTGGTACTAGACCAGACATTTCCTTCGCTGTGTCACGTTTGGCGCAGTAAGCAGCGAATTCTTCCCCCCAACATCTGCGGCTTGCGCAATATGTTCTGGCTTACTTAGTAGGCACTGTGGGCATGCGTATAGTTTACGATGGCGCCAGTGGAGATGGCCTTCATGGCTATTCTGATTCTTCCCTGGGTGACCAGGTTGATGATAGACACTCCACTTCGGGTTATGTGTTCTTATTAGCCAATGGTGCAATAAGCTGGTCTTCGCGAAAGCAAAAGACAGTGGCCCAAAACACTACAGAGGCGGAATACATGGCCATGACCAATGCGGCCAACCAAGCCGCTTGGTATCAGAGCTTCCTTGCGGAACTCGGGTACGAGGTCGACGACCCCATCCCATTGCATGGTGACAACAAGGGTGCCATTGACTTGGCCTTGAACCCTGTCACTGGGAGGCAATCAAAGCACATTGCCATTAGGCATCATGTCATTAGGGAGTACATCGAAAAGAGGACCATCACTCTTATTAGAACCCCTACTCTGGAAATGGTTGCAGACGGCTTTACCAAGTCGCTCGCGTGCACCCTGCTCCAACAACACAACGTTGACATGGGCTTGTGCTAATCCTAGATTGCTGATCACGGGGAGATGTTGATAAGTGACCCATGCGCACTTAGCGGCTCATATGGACACGCAGATAACGGACTGCTTTAGATTAGATATACAGGACATGTAGATTAGATTATTATGATCTTTACAATCTCGGACTTCTTGTATTCTCCTATCTATGACATCACATGTACATGACATCATGGACTTCTCTAGACCGTCCTTGTACTATTGTCTTTGTACTTCCCTTTGTTTCCTTATCTTTATTGTGATGTCACTATGATATCATAGTCTGGACTCTTATTGTTCTTACGCCTTGTTCTCCCAGAACAGTACACTCCTTTGTCTCTATGTAGAACAATGTGTCTTGTATTTACTGTGACCAGTGTTACTTAGTGTTTGAAAGTCCGACTCAGTCCGGTTTTTTGCCCTAATTTGGGCAAACCGGACTGGAACCGGTTTTCAATTTTACCTGTTTTGCCTTAAACCGGGCTGAACCGGCAACAACCGGTTGTTGCCGGTTGCAGCGTTTCACCAAGACCGACTCTCTCGGTCTGAGTCGGCTCTTTTCGGGTCAGTCACAACCGGCCAAGGGTCGACTTAAACTGCACTACAACTGCAGTCATAAACAACAATTCTAGTATATTTTGAACACTACAACTACTACATACAAGGTAGCTACAATGGATTGTCGACAGAGAAGAAAAGAAGCCTATGAACGCCCAATTTGCTGCGGCGATAGTGTTGTCACCGTCACTGTCCAGGTTGTTGTTGTGGTCGTTGTCGTTGTCGCAGCTTGAGCCCTTGGATTGTTGTCGCAATCGTTGTTGGTGTGGTGACGGTGGTGGCTGCAATGGTGGCTGGCCGACGACTGCTGCTGTTGCCCTTGTCGTCGTCAGTCATCATGGCTGTGTTGTCGTGGCTGATGCCGTCGTGTTGTCATCGCAATTGTTGTCCAAGTTGTCGTCGTTGCCATTGTCACATCTTGAGTTCTTGTGTTGTTGCCGCAGTTGTTCTTGTTGGCGTGGTGATGGTGGTGGTTGCACTAGTGGCCGAACCGCCAACCGCCATCACCCTCACCGTTGTCATAGCTAGCATTGTTGAGGCTGCATTGTCGTGGTCGTGCTGTTGTGGCCGACGCTGTCGTGATCGTGCTGTCATGGTCGCACTGTCGTGCCAACGCCGTTGTGGTCACACCGTCATCTCTTGTGGGTCGTGTTGAAGCATGCCCAGCGTGACATCATCACGCAGGGCTCACATTGGCACCAGATGGTAGTAGTAGTTAGCGAAAGGAGGCAGGAACGGTGGATGACACGAGACTTACGGCTACTGTCATTGCTGTGGTCGCTGTTGCTGTTTTTGCTGGTGGTGGGACGGGTTTGTATTGATGATGGAAGAACATTCCCAGCAGCCCTTGCAGCAGCTGGTGTCGAGGTCAAGGTTGAGGTTGAGGTTGAGGAATGAGAGGACACGTGCTACCACAAAGGTCCAGTTAGAAAGACCGGTTAGGGAAGGTCCGGTTAGGCCCGACCCTAACCGGTCTTGTGCGGTTTTCCCGGGCATCAAATTCCAGAGAACCGGACCCAGAGCCACCCGGGAAATCATAGAACCGGAACCAGAAGTCCGGTTTTTACCGGTTTCAGTCCGGTTCAGTTCCGGTTTTCGGCAGTTTATAAGACTGGACTTTTAAACACTAGTGTTACTAGTGTCACCCTCTGTAGCAGTATAAGTAGAGTACCATGTACACTCTGGCACCACACCAGTTCTCATCTGTTGTGTGCCAGACTTCCATCTGCTTCACTTGCTTGACTATCTCTGTCGCTGCTTCCAGTACCACCCTCATATCTCACCACAGTCTACTTTGTCACTGTGAGTATGTCCTACATGTGTACTGTTCATCAGCCAAAGCATGCGCGATCATTTCCGACCACCTGTGACCAACCAACACCATTCTCTCTCCCGAAGTCGCCACACTCATGCATGGCCTTAGCCTTTCGATCTTGATGCGTCCGCGATAGCCGCGGACCTACATACAGCATCTCATGCCCCATGGAGGCCTACACAACCACTTGCAATGCTTCACACCCCCCAAATACTGTGCACACCATAGACCCTTTCCTAGCAATCAGGGATGGTTTATACCTATCAGCGCTCATGGTTTGCCTCCAAAAATAGTGTCAGTCCACCAAACTAAGAAAAGGCATGTGGAAGCATGTGGACATGCGAATGACAGCCAAGTTGGATGACATGTTGGGTTCATTCGGAAAAACAGTCATAATGTATATATGAAACACAAAAACAACTCCATGTTTTAACTTACACACAAACACCATCACCCATACTGATAACACCAGCAAGCAAGGTTACAGTCGACAAAGTCAACACCTAGTAATATAGTAACTGCCTTTACCACTCCACTCCAATTCCCAATCTGCACCATTTCCCCTCTTCTGAGCTGCTCATGTTTTTCTCACCGTTCCTGCACGCCACCCTTGATGAGCAACCTCAATGTGCCATCTGGTTGCCTCAGTGGGAGTGTTCATTGCCCCCTCCTCCCATCTCGTGTCAGCATTCTTCAAGTGTTCAAGGTGTGGTCAGTCATTTCTATGTCCTCTGTCATCCTCTATTCACACATCACCCTTCACTCGATGTATGCCATCTGGTTGCCTCAGTGGGAGTGTTTGTTGCTCCCTCCCTCCCATTTCGTGTTGGCGTTCTTTGAGTTGTTCAAGGCACGATCAGTCAATTCTCTGTCATCCCCTCCATCCATGCACCACCCTTCATGAGCAACCTTGACATGCCGTCTGGTTGTTTGCAGTAGAGGTGTTCATTGCCCCCCCCTTCCACTTGGGATTTGCAACCTTTTCTGAGTCGCATGGTGAGTTCCTTCCTTCACAGGCTTAGAGGCTCAATTGCATCTCTCACAGTGAAATGTGACCCTCTCAGTGTTTTCTGAGCACTGTGTTGATGCACAAGTCCTAGGTGTGTTGATACCAACCGCCACAGAGCATCATCACTGACCTGCCTGAAGATGAAGTCACATTGTCGACGGATTTGGACGAGGTGTACAGCACCGTGCATCACTTACCCACCACTTCAAAGGGGAGTTATGTGTCCCATACCTCGTGCCCACCAAGCACCATTGCTGGAACGAAAGCCCCCAGTGAAGATGTGCCCCTGCTATGCAGGCCTCTTGCTCAGCTGGGGAAGGCCCCGTGAAGCCTGTTGCTGGGTTCGAATGCATTGGTCCTTTGACCGTCCACAAGGGCAACCTTCATGTGGCCCCCATCATTTGCCTAGTGCTGGTGGGAGATCTGAATCCTCCTGCACCTGGTGGAGCAGTCCATATGACCAGGCAGGTAAGGGGAGTGCCAGGCTAGGAGGATCTGTGAAGTGAAGAGCGGAATCCTGTTACCACATGGGGAAAACCCCTTATCTTGACACCATCTCTTGTGGCGTCTCTTGTGACATTCTTCTCCCCCACGTAATAGAAGGCCGAGATGTGGTCAGGTTTGTTCCAATCACTTCTACCTTCTAGATCTGACTCCAGTTGGCTCCCATGACAATGTATTGCTTCCTATCATTGCAATGACCAACTGACCAGAATCATCTGTACCTGTCTCACAAGACTTATGTGTGTCGGCATAGGGTTGGCCCCACACTATGATCAGGCTAGAGATGTCAATGAGTGACACTCGCGAGTATGAGTACTCGTCGGAATTTTCCAAAGAGCAACTCATACTCAACTCGTACTCGTCAGTACGAGTACTCATGTCCATGAGTACTCACTGAATTTTTAGGACTGATACTTGTACTTGTGGCGTGAGTACTTGTCCGAGCCGTGAGTACTCGTAAGTGCGAGTACTTGTATTCATTCAGACAGTACGAGTACTCATGTTAAACGAGTACTCTAAGGGTGTTATCATTTTTGCAAGATCTAGCTAGCTACAAACATGTACTCTGTAAACATATGCTATACTACCTATGATGCCCGCTGCACTGTCACTACCCCCTGCCGTCGTCGCCATGTCACTGCCGCCGACGTTGTCATCATCGGTGTCGTCGCGGACTGCTGCCGTTGTGGGCCATTGTGGTCATAAGTTGTTGTTGTTGTAGGCCATTTTCGTTGTGGGCCGTTTTCGTCGTGGACCGTTATCATCTTCATCGCTGTCATCGTGTTCGGCCTGCCTTGCCATCGCTGATTCACCATAGTGTTGTTGTTGTCGTCCCATCGTCGATGGGGTGCCGGCGGGGGTTTGTTGTTGTCGTGTGGTCAGCCACTTGCTTGTGTTCCACTGCCGTTGTTGTTCAGGCATATACCAAGGTTGTAGTCATGGTCGTGGTATGTTTGATGGTAAGCAACTCACCAGAGTCACACATGACGTCAAGCTTCCCACGCCCAGTGATTGCCATTTCGCATATGTGGACCGGCCCACAGGCTGGGCCAAGCCACGTGCGCTTGCAACAACACCACCACCAGCAACAGCAAGACAGTGCCAGCGACGACAACAATGTGATGACAACAATGGAGCGACGCCCATCGACCATGGCAACAACAGAGCGATGCCCGACCACGGGGTGATGCCAGCAACAACAAGACGGCAGCGGCAATGACACCTTGGACGACGCAACAATGACGACAACAATGACAGAGCGATGCCCATCGACCATGGCAAGGCGATACCCGTCAACCACGACAACAAGGCGACACATCAATAAGGTGACATCAACTGATGACAACAACAACACAGGCAAACCGCGACAAGAAGTAGTTTAGTATACTAGTAGATGGTACATTGTAACCTAATACAAAATAAAGTGCTTTTTCTGATACTGTAAAACTTAAACAAAGGCTGGGACTGGCATTGGTGCCAGTACCACGAGTACTTGCGAGTGTACTCGCGTTCGGAGAAGGGCCCACTCATACTCGCGCGAGTATTCAGGCACGAGTACTCGCGCCCACGAGTACTCATCACATGATGAGTCAAACTTGTGAGTCACTCGTTTGGCTGCAACTTGTTGACATCTCTGGATCAGGCTCATCATTCAGTTTCTAGCTTCTGATGCTGTAGAAGATGCCATGGACAGGAAGGCTGTGATGCTTTGTATGTCAAATCTTCCTCTGACTCATCTCAGAATTTATTGCCCATGTTGCTAAGAATGCCTCACCTCCTGATGGAGTGGGTGAAGTCAAACAAGTCCCGCATCGTGGGTGCCACAACCGAATGAACAACAGAAAAGGTGACAGTTGTGTGTATGAGTTTGCCTATCACTGATGATCATTGGGCTTTCTTAATTCAGTCTGTGTTCAAGTCTGATTCAGTGATGTGTTTGCGTGATTCAGACCATAGACCGTGTATTTAATCTGCCTACTTATGTTGACCCACAAATATACCTACTTTCCTTGTGATGGGCAATACTGTCTGACTTACCTGTATTATCATTGACAACGATCTCAAGGTCCACGACTCGTCATTCATTATCAGGGTACCCACCAAAGAAGAAGTTGGCAGAATCATTCGCTACGTGAAGGAGGTCACTCCTTCGCTGAAGGACATAGATTACATAAAATTCAGGTTCTACAAGCCTCCTGTGAACCACCTTATTTCTGTTTCGGATCCACACCCTGGGTTTCAGTTGACTAGAGAGCACCTCAGGAGTCCGCTGTATGTATCATACAGCATTAGTGAGGAGTTTCCAGAGAGCAATGGCAACTGTTGTTTGGTTATTGATGTCATTATTCAGATTGATTCTGGGGCACATGGTAAGTCTTTCTCCTTTCTGTGAAAGGACACTCTCACACTGGCACAGGTGGTATTGTCTTTCCCACACGCACTTTACCCTCAGAGTCGATCAACACCTGGCTTCACTATGTTACACTCCATTTGTTGAACCGCAATCAAGTACAACTCCCCCTCGAATCCCAGCTTTGGCACAATAAAGTCTGTGAATTACTGCAAGATGAATCATCTCCAGAATTTGTTATGCAACTCAAGGAAGAGTTGCATCTCTCACATGTCATACAGCCCAACAACAATGTAAGTCCAACCGCGTGACTTGATGCAATCTCACCAAGCACAAGTCAATTTCAGATGGCGATGACACAGTCTCTGTTACATCCTGTGAGGTCGTTCCTTGGAGACAAGGCCTTTTGTGAACATTTCATCAACCCAGGACTAGGAGATGGTTCTGGTTCTGAGGCGTGCCACGTGATGGCTATTGAAGCTCTTCACTATGCCAACACCATCGTCGATCATCACCTCTCAGATCAAAATGCATACAGAGCGAGAGCTGAACCACATATATATAGTCTCTTGAGGAGATTCGCTACCAATCATACCTCTCCGCACCGTATGATGGCGTAATTGTGAGTTGTAATTTTTGATTCAATTTGCAATTCTAATTTGCTCGATAGTGATGTTCCATGGTCTCTCCATCTGGTCATGACCCAGGAGACCAATCAAACATTATACCAGTATACTCCTTGTAGCAATTTTTTCATGAGCATCAAGGGATTTCCACATCTATTGCTAGAGATAAGTTCTGACAAGCTCAAGCAACGGGACCAGCACTGTATGCTTCTACAGGCCACCTGCCTTGTTCACCTGGGCAATAATCTAATCACAGAAAATTCCCCTCTCGAACCCCCAACCTTCTTTCTTAAAGTGATTTACATTGACCATGACTACAACACTGTGGAATACATGTTATATCAGAGGGGATCGGTACCTGGTGATGATAGTGTATATATCTCTGTCTATTATTACTTGAGACAAGTGAGACTAACACTTGTGTGGCAGGTTGAATATTGCATGACACCCTACAAGCTTACTAACAGGGATGAAATGTTCATGCTTGTCTTCCAAATCTACAACTTAATCCCTTCAATAAGGGCTTTGCATGCAAGGCTCCCTCCACAGTTGAGGAAGGTATTGTCATCAATCCTGGCTGATACTAAGGACTTCCCATATGCAATAGCCAAGGTGAAGCATAGTGCTGAGGACAGCATCAGTGGGAATTCCAAATGGTGAAAGGAACAAAGTAGTCTGTAATCTCAGTAGTATATTTAATCTCTCACTCGTCTGCAACAGAAATAATGAAGGAAACCACGTTGTAAAATTCGGGGGTGTACACTGTAAGGTTAGCTTGGGCTCTGACATGGCTCAGCTGCCATACCGATGTCACATTCTCATGGCGTCATACCTCACTATCGCTCTCCATCGACCAATGCATTCTTGCTCCCTCTCACTCACTCACCCCTATCACTCATTACTTCCAACATTCTATTTTTCAGTCTCTGACTGCTTTTGACAGCTTTTGACAGGTCCCACATTTACAGATAGGATAGCAGTGTTATATATCACACCGCCAACACCTACATCAACATAAGTAAAACAAACAAGTCACCCTGCCTCTATCAAATACTCACCTTTGTCTGAGAGAACCCTTAGGATTTTGCTTTTGTCAGCCACAAGATTCAATCCTTCAGCAGTTGATCTCACTTTAAGAATCAACTTACACATTTTCTTAAAGCTGCTCTAAGCAGCACCTTGATGCTTAGTAATAACAGACAGTGTAGGTCTCCACTTGCACTTCAAAGTTGCAGATAATTTGAACAACTTGGTTTTAGTACTGACACCAAATGCTTGAGTCAACATTGAGGGTGATATCCCAAAATCAGAAGCTTAGCCTCTTGGGGAAGGGAACTGATTGAGCACAGCTGAGAAAGAAAATGCAGGGTCACCCTGGGGTTCCAGATGCTCTCCTTAGGAGGAATGGGCATAGGGACACTGTGGCTTCATGTCTCAGATCTGATTATTTGCTTTAGCAACATCCTTTGCATTCATAAACCAAAAATACTGAATGAACTAGTAGAGGTTTATGGCTGCTATGCAATCAACTGAGCTGAATCTGAAGTGAATAATAGAGATAGATTATTATTAGATATCTGAATTGATTAAATAATTTAGAATTGTCTTATTAACCCATAATTATATAATAATTTATTAAATATAGAGCCAACCATCATTGCAATGCCTATAGACCTATCATTTACCCATATTTTCTTGAACATAGAGGAGCTTGAGAGGGATCTGACTGATTATGAATGTCTGAGAGTTGTTCATTAAATATAAAATGCAGAATAGAGACACCTAGCTCAGCTGTGTTACCTAGCAATGCCTCATCTGCTGCAGTGTTTAGTAGTATGCTGATGAGAGCACAGAGAGATAAAATTGAGCCAAATATAGAAATAAATCAAAACACTAAAGCTTGATAAGAGTGAAGTGCTCAAATACACAAAACTTGAACAGGGTCTCACCTATTGCATTATTCAACAGTGCCTCACTTGCTAATGAGGGCAGTGCTAAGAAATGAAATTGAACTAAATATAGCAAACAGAGTAAATCAAAATATACTTAAACACATAGGACTTCAATAAATTTGCAACTTTGAAATAGTAGGTACTTAACCCATTGTCTGGCAGCTTACAGGTAGTTACTAGAGGTCTTTTATTCATATAGAAAAAAAAAACTTTCTGTACATAAAGACTGAGGTAGAAGGCAGATCAGGATAAACAACTAAACAATAGGGTCTCTTAAAGTTAACTTATTTTGATCTCTGGTTGAATGTCCATTAAACCTGATTTTGGTGTAAATCTGATGTTAATGTGAAAAATAATAAAATAACAATGGACCAATAATGTTCAACTTTGAAAATCCCCCAAAAAAAGGCAATAATAAAACCATAATGATTATTTTTGTGCCTCAGAGCCCCTGACAATGTATTGACAGGGTGACATTATTTTTTTTGATCTTCACTAAACCAGATTATTAGTTTCAATTCAGAGTTTATAAAATGTAATCATATTTGCTATATTATATAAAATAAAATAAAACTCCATTTCTTTAGCAGCCCTATTTAATAAAATAGAAATATATAAAATAGGAGCCCTTATCTATCCTTAAAATTCAAATTATATTTTTCATTTAATATTACTTTTTTTAATGGTTCTCAACATGATATTACAATATAATGATTAGATAATGAGATAAGTAGGGACAACTTTAAGCTCAAGCTTAGCTGAGCATATAATAGCAAGATTGATATCTTCCCTTGTTGATGTTTTAATATTTTTACAACATTTCCTTACAGGAATCTTTAGTTTCTTAGTGCTCAATCACCTTTTGTATATTATTAACCCAAAGGAAGGTAGCTGTTATTTCTTTATTACACACCTCTATCAATAATCAGATTGCCTAGATGCTTGAAGCTGCAACCATCTCCTTCAATCTCTTTACCACCTTTTTTGCAGCATTGAGTTCCTTTCTAGCTTCATCTGCCAGTGTCTCAATTTCTCCCTTTTCAACTTGGTTCTTTATATTTTTCAGATCCTCATACTTCATCTTTCTATACTTTGTGAGTGTTTTATGTTGGTGATTCTGCTCAACATCTAAAGGTTATCTTTTACAATGGCTTTCTTCTTTTTATCAGTAGTAAATTCAATTTCAGGTATCTTTTAGAGTTGATGCCTGTCTACAGTGAACATGATTAAGTCTAGGTTCTTCACTCAAGTTTTCTTGACCACTACTTTAATGGTAATCAAATCTGTGCAGTTTTCTAGATTCTCTGTAAAGCTTGTGATTAAACTATTTATTCATTGTTCATCAACTTTTCGATTGTTAAATTTTTTCTAAAATGCTCCTTTTAATGAGAGTGCTAAATGCAAAACTTTGCTTAATAGGACTAAAAACAATAAGCATCATAAGATAAATACAAAAGATAAGACCTCTCTCCTTTAAAAGCAGGCTTTGATTTGTTTTTGTTTATTGCTCTTATCTTTTTTGTTACTATCTCACTTGTTAACTAAATTGACTTTTTCTAAGATGTAACAGAAGTAACCCTTGAGTTTTTTTAGCCATATCCATACTTATATCTATAAACACTGGATGGGTAGAGGTATAAAAACATATGAGGATCTAAGAAAGTGCTTTTATATTGCTAAATTAGTAGTAAGTACTTATAACTGAGCTTGCTTCAAATGCATAAATGTTTTTAATAAAGAAAATCATATTATTAGTGCCTATAAACATTACTGTCTCATGCTTTTAACCAAGCTACACTACTTACTCTTCATATTGAAATATTGAAGATAAGCAGCCTTAATAATAGCACAAAAATAAACAGTAATATACAAGTATAAGTAAAACAGTAGACTAGCCTATATCTATAGCTAGACTTTGATCAATTCTCAGCACAGTCTACTTAGAAAATTGCAAACATCAAACAGTTCAAACACTCACTTGCCTTTGCTCATCAATAACCCATCACAGCTTTTTGACTTCACCAAGGCTTGCACTTGATCATAATCAGCACTTTACATGTGTCACATCTCACTGAGGTCATAACATAGATAATGCAATATTCAGATCTACTGCTGGCTATTTATTTTTTGATCATTAGTTCTTTACTGACATCAGTTTTTTACTCACCATCATCTAAAAATTGTCTAGCATATGTTCAAGGTTTCAGAGTTTAACTTTATTGCCTTATAAGATGCTTTCAACCATCTCTTTTTATGTCAAGAAAAGATGCAACACATTCTTCAAACATGTGTAAAGATTAATAAACTACTAATAATCCTTA
This sequence comes from Lactarius sanguifluus, assembly GCA_021527775.1. Classification (NCBI taxonomy): domain Eukaryota; kingdom Fungi; phylum Basidiomycota; class Agaricomycetes; order Russulales; family Russulaceae; genus Lactarius; species Lactarius sanguifluus. Next base: position 124,529 of record JAKEYF010000128.1, on the reverse strand, counting down.
TTTACACTATGCACCTATGTTTCTTTAAATGTAATTGTGAATGATCTAAGCTAATTATCAGCAATCCAACTTAGAGAGCTCAGAGAGTTGTCTATCAACTACAAAATGTAGGATGAAAGCACCTAGCTTAATTATGCTATTCAGCAGTGCTCTATCTGCTGCATTACCTAATTGCTGATGAAGCTAGCATAGAGAGATAGAGTTAAGCTAAATATAATAAAAAGAGTAAATCAAGATGTTAAGGCTTAGCAAGGCTGGATGGCTGAATGGCATAGAACTCAAGCAGTTGTCTACTTTATTATTTAGTGCTTCACTTGCTAATGAGGGTAGTGTTAAAAAATGGAGTTAAGCCAAATATAACAAAAAAAAAATTAAGAGATGATACACTTGAAGGCAAAGGACTCAATTAAAAAGGTTATAAAGAAGCAGCAAGCATAGGTGGCTAAAGGAGCTCAGATAATAAAACTTCAATGGCAGCCTGAATGCAGCAGTCACAAAGCCAGCATAGGTTAAAAGAGAAAAGCTAAGCAAGTAGCTTAAACAAGGCTATACATAAAGGAGGAGCTAGCTAATAAGTGAGGCTGAACATGTAAGGGCTAGCACACAGGCAATTTGCTGGCAGCTAGCTCACCAACATAAGGTATACAGTCTAAATTAGAAAATACTTATGTGGCATGTCACATGATCATGACAGTCATAGTTAAGACTGTTGTTGAGAGCTATAGGTAGAATCTTCTCTTTTACTGTTTTAATACCAATACTTTCAGGAATGATCCATAGGACATTGTAAAAGCTATGGCCCCTTATAGTGATAAGGGTTCAGATGAAAAGGATTCCTTCATAATCTGTAAATAGAAGTTTTCTGACTACATTGTCTTGAAATATTATGATCTAAAAGGCAGGATGGGTGGCACCTAAGCTCAAAGACCTCCTGGAAGAATGGAATTCCACTCATGTCAGATTATTCAAGGATAAGAAAGGTCTCATTGCCATTGCTATTCAGTTCTTTGAGAAAAATGACTTTAAATATTTTACTTATTCTAGATCTGCAGGTATAGCCTGTAGCATTTGAGACCTTTGTTGTGAACACGATATGTCAGCATATTTCTGTGACGACCCCGTGATTATATGTCTCTGATGGTCTCAAATATTACAAGATATGTTCTAGATACTAACTATTGTACAAGTAGGACAGACGCGTAAGCGCGACGCGCAAGCGCATTATCTTGTAGTATTTAGAGCCCATGAAATCGATGTAAAGAGGGCAGAGTCTCTCTCCTTCCATCTCATCCTCGCGTATTTTGGAACGCGCCGGTCACGGAGAGGTGAACGGATTCACACTTGATCAAGTGTGAGGCTTCCCCTAACCCCACACTCTTTTAGTCAGAACCCGAGTTTTATTCGAAACGAGAAGCGCGTCGACATATTTGGCAAAACCTATAGGTACCTCACATCACGCTTTGATTAGCGCCGCTCTGACCTCAGTTGGTCAGCCATTATTCGCACTCCGTCGCAATTCGACTTAGGTTGCGCAACCCTGAAATAGGCCTGCGATCGCAGTGCGCCGAATACAATGGACGCCGACTCCGAAATGCCGGCTGGTCAGGCGGGAGTGTCCCCGCTAGACGTCCTGCGAGCCGAATTCTCGCCCGAAACTTTTGAAGCAATGCGAACAGTTTTTCATTCTTTTGAGCAGCGGTTCAGAGCTGTCGAGAGTAATATCGTTACCTCCCAAGGTATACAGAGCGCTATCCAATCCGCGTTCACCAACACCCATTTCACGATCAACACCCCTTCCACGGCTGCGCCGCCTCACAGTTCGGCCACCCGTTCAAACCCACCGCGAACCACTGTACAGCCCTTCGCCGGGAAAGCGAGTGAGAACGTCACCGCCTGGATCAGCTTGGCTGAGGATGCGCTCGACGCTGGTCAAGTCCCGAGAGATCAGTGGACTCGCTATGCGGCTCAGAGCTTCCGCGACTCGGCACTCACCTGGTATCATGCGACTAAGCTAGCCAACCACGACCAGGCGCCGACTTGGAACGATCTGAAGCTGGCTATGTCCGAACATTGGGCGCACCCTGCCCGGGCTGACGAACTCAGAGCCCGCTTGGATAGGCTCGAGTGTAAGGGAGGAATCCCCGAGTTTACTCGCCGATTCCAGGAAGTGGAGATACAAATCCCCGAGGCCGAAATGGCCCTCCCAGACCGCAAATACCGCTTCCTGCTGAAGCTGCCCAAGGAGTTAGCGATGCAGCTCATGTCTCGCCAGGAGAAGAACATGTCTGCGTACTACTCAGCCGCTCGCCAGTGGGACAGCCTGCACCGCGTTGCGCAGGGTCATCCCCCTTCACATTTCGGACCTTCGAAGCCTTTCCGCAAGGCCCGAGGTCTTCCATCACCTTCCGCGCATTTCAGCGCAAACTCCACCCCATATACACCATCCATCGGATCTTCGTCGACCTTGCCAGAGCCCATGGACCTCGACTCGATGCAGATGAGCCGCGATCCGCGTCGCACCTCGTCCACCGTGCGGTGCTACAACTGTAATGACACTGGCCACCTCGTGCGCGACTGCCGAAAGCCGTTGCGGCGCCCCGCGTCGAGCACTGGAAAGAAGATCACCTATAATGGACGCGATCGGCATGTGAAGACCCTCCACATGTTCGAAGAGGTAGAAGAGAAGTTGGAGCCGGGTCAGTACCCACCCGAAACGCGCAAGCGCACCTGCGAAGAGACCGAAGAGAGCTCGGACGACGAGTACTCTCCCGAGGAGTGGGACCCGGAGGATGATCTGGAACTTCAATACCTCGTCAACGAGGCGAACTTCATGGAGCAGGAAATAACAGAAGAAGATGAGGCCGACCTTGACAACATCGCTCACGCGAACTGCGACTGCGAGTCCTGTGAAGACTGGAGCGACAGTTGGCGCCCGGTCTCCCCCATCTTCCCCGAAAGCCCTGGTGACGACCTCACTCCGGCGGACATCGCCCTGCAGGAGAAAGGAACGAAGGAGAACCCTCTCGAGGTCTACACGGTCGTTCAGCCGGGCCTCCCAGTCTACGAAGTCGAAATCGGCCCTCCCAAGTCGCAGACCCCTGAAAACGCTCCGCCCTTCATACCAGTCAATACTATCCTTGACACCGGAGCAGAATCGAATTATCTCACCTCTCGGAAGGCCATCGACGCGAAAGCCCAGGTCTTCCCGATTTCCACCCGGGAAATCGTAGGCGCGGGACGGATGACCACTTCCGCTTTTGCAACCTTCACGCTCAAGATTGGCGGACTCAACACTCAGTGCTACGCCTATGTTCTGGAGGATACCACTCACTTCCGTTATGATCTACTCCTGGGCCGAGCATGGCTCAAGCGTCACGAAGCTCGGCCAAGGTGGGACACCGACGCCTACGAACTCACGCATCCGGAAAAGAAGACGCGCATCACTATCAGGCCGACCACAGCAAAGAGCATGACAGGCTTACCTCGAATCATCTCAAAGCTCGCATGGCGCCTCCGCCCCAAGCACCGACCGCCCACTCGCCCAGAGCTCCTTTACCACGCGCAAGAGGGAGAGGAAGTGCGGAACAAGACATCGCCTCGCTATCCTCAAGAGGCCGAAGTCGAAGCGATAGGCGAAGCAGTCGGAAACCTGGCAAAGGAAGCGTTCGGGGAGCGTATCAAAAACATCGTGAAACGCACCGTACCGGCGGCGTTCAAAGAGAAAGTGGGTTTCCCTCCTCTGAGGAAATGGACCCATGACATTGACACCGGCGATGCCAAGCCGATACGCAAGTACGGGCGTCCGCTCACCCCATTGGAGCACGAGGCCATCAAGGCGTTTATCGACGAAGGCCTGAAGGAAGGAGTCATCGAGCAATTGGACTCACCTTGGTCCTCGCCCCTTCTCCCCGTCCCGAAGAAGGATGGTACGTTGCGCATTTGCGTCGACTACCGAGCCCTAAACAAACTCACCAAACAAAACGCCTACCCCTTACCTCGGATAGACGAGTGCTATCGCAATCTTGCAGGCGCGAAGTATTTCACTTGCCTCGACCTCCGCTCGGGCTACTGGCAGGTACGCTTAGCAGATGATGTGAAAGAGAAAACCGCATTTACCTGTCGTTACGGCCACTACCAGTTCCGGGTGATGCCGTTTGGCCTCACCAACGCCCCCGCAACGTTTCAAACGATGATGAACGATATACTACGGGAGCATATCGACCGATCCGCCATGGTGTACTTAGACGATGTCATCGTCTTCTCGAAGACCGAAGAAGACCACGTCAAAAACGTCATGGACGTCGTCCGCGCGTTGGAAGGACAAGGCCTCATCTTGAACGAGAGGAAGTGTAAGTGGGGCCACACTTCGATACTTTACCTGGGTCACATTGCTTCAGGCGATGGGCTTCGCCCGAACCCGGAGAAGATCGATTCGATCCTGGACTGGCCCACTTGCTCGACAGTCTCAGAGGTACGCGGATTCTTGAATATCGCGGGATATTACCGACAATTCATCCGCAACTTCGCGAAGATTGCCAGCCCCCTATACAAGTTACTGGAAGGCAGCCCGAAACGGGGCTCCCCCATCGTATGGACGAAGGACTGTGAGTCCGCGATGCAGCAGCTGAAGGGCGGACTCACCTCGGCTGACCTACTCATTCACCCTACCCCATGGCGCCTCTTCGTCATAGACACGGACGCCTCCGGTGACTGCGTCGGCGCGGTTCTTCAGCAAGCTGGTACCCCATTTGCTATGCCAAACGAGGGGAAGGGAGCTGGTGAGCCAAAAGAGCATTTCAAGTTCAAAGAAAGGGACTTACGACCTATCGCATTCGAATCACGGCGCATGACGCCAACCGAACAAAGATACTCCGCACAAGAGCGAGAAATGCTCGCGATCGTATACGCCCTACATAAGTGGCGAGGCTACATCGAGGGTTCACCGATCCTTGTGCGTACCGATCATGAGTCCCTCAAATACTTCCTAACGCAAAAGAACCTCGGCCGACGTCTTGCGCGCTTCGTCGACGACATCGCACACTTCGATGTCGAAATCATCTACAGGCCTGGAAAGCATCAGTTAGTGGCCGACGCGCTGTCAAGAAGAAAAGGGCATGCGGACTTACCAGACTCCGAGACCCTGAAGCCGTTGTTCGCGGCGCCGATGAACCCATGGGTCAAGGAACGAGATCACAGTGCGATATTCGAGACGTTCGCAGAGTACAAGCGTCGTCTCCAGCGAGGCGAAGACCCAACAACGGTCGGAAATGGAACGTACCTGATCAAACGCGATTCCCTCCGCAAGACGATCAAGAACCGCTGGGGAGAGGACATCGACGTCGAAGTACCGACCACCCAAGAAGCGGCCAAGGAGGCCATACGCCGGATACATGGAGATCTCGGACATCTAGGGATGAAGAACACGTTAGCTGCAATGCGGACGAGAGTCAGCGTCCCTTATGCACAGGAATTGGTCGAGCATACACTGCGTACCTGCGACCAGTGTCAATTCGCACAAAGGGAACCGACCGCCTCGCAACCTCTCCATCCCATCCCACGAGTCGACGCAGGAGATGCGTGGGCCTTCGACTTCGTCGGTCCCCTGCCCAAGATGCTCAAGGGAAACCGGTACTTGCTCACCGCGATGGACCTCGGAACCGATTGGACAATCGCGCTCGCAATCCCGCAACGATCTGGCGATGCCGTCGCCAAGTTGCTCCAGTACATCGTCTTCTCCTACGGAAAGCCGCTGAGCATCCTCACCGACAATGGCGAAGAATTTATGTCCTACCAGCTACAAGCCATCCTACGTCGCTTCGGAATCCAGCATCGCCACACCAGTCCTTACCATCCGCAGACCAATGGGAGGCTGGAGAAGTTCAACGATATCCTGACCCAGATGTTGGCCAGGATGACAGCGCCCCAGAGACAAGATCGTTGGGACGAGTGCCTCCCCGATGCCGTACTAGCCCATCGGGCCCACACTAGCTCGTCTACGGGTGTGTCACCGTTCTTCCTGATGTATGGACGAGAAGCCCGCTTACCTAGCGAAAGGATCGTCGACGCCACACGAGATCTTACGGACGCAGAAATTACCATCCTCCGACAAAGGCGTTTGGAACGCGTACAGGATCTGGCTCACGTCCGGCAAGAAGCGAACCTACGAGCAGAAGCCCGGATGGCGAAAGAGGCAGCGTCGCGCGAAGACTCCTACCACGAAAGAGGTCTCGGTCCTGGAGATCTGGTGAAGAGGAGACATGCGGCGAGTACGAAGCTCCACCCACGATGGGATGGCCCTTTCCGCATTCGGGATGTCACTGATAGAAACACTTATCAGCTCGAAACAAGAAACGGTTATGTACTCAAGCACCTGTACAATGGGGAGCGTCTTCAACGCTACTTCCCCTCTGATTTTCAAGATTCCCTCTGGTTTGCAAGCCCAAGTCTCCATCGAAAGGACGCAATGACACGACAGCAGAAGGAGAACGCAGCAGGAGTTTCGGAAAATTCCGAGCCACCCTGACACAATCCGCCACTCCGTGTCCGTCCCCGAATCGATTACTGTACGATTTATTCTCTTTACGTTTCCAGTTGTGACAGAGTCACAAGAGCTGACAAGGGGGTGGTGTTGTGAACACGATATGTCAGCATATTTCTGTGACGACCCCGTGATTATATGTCTCTGATGGTCTCAAATATTACAAGATATGTTCTAGATACTAACTATTGTACAAGTAGGACAGACGCGTAAGCGCGACGCGCAAGCGCATTATCTTGTAGTATTTAGAGCCCATGAAATCGATGTAAAGAGGGCAGAGTCTCTCTCCTTTCATCTCATCCTCGCGTATTTCGGAACGCGCCGGTCACGGAGAGGTGAACGGATTCACACCTTTGCTCACCAGCTTCTTTCTAGTCTTTATAAAGTATCTATTATCCAACAGTCCAACTCAGAGATTAGTGACTAATTCTGACTCCTTTTTTTTTTAGATTATGTGTAAAAATATGGCCTAGATTGAACATGAAGGCAAGGACAATAGCTATAAACACTTATTTAGTACTTCAAAGATAAAATATATCACTAATTGATCACCCTCATATGAGATTTCAAAATTGATATATCAATAATATCCACAACAATAATTGATGTTATCCTCTAAAAAATGCAATAAATCACTTGCTTCATTCACAGCACTCTTTAAAGCCATCATGAACTTCAGCCAAGGCCTTGACTAAGAGTATCTATCTAAAAGGGATAGGTTATCTAATGACAAAAGTAGTTTTTATTGTCAACTATACCTGAGCTGGGACTAAATAGCTATTAGTAGTGTTTAAGTTAATCAAATGAAAAAATATACCTGTAATCATGGCTTTTCTTTCTGATTTTAAATATTGAGAACAATATGCCCTGTAGGATAGATGCCAATACCCACATATGAATGATATAATTGTTGCACTTATTGCCAAATGACAAGATACTGATCATCTTATGATATGCTTGTGGTTGAGTATTATTAAAAGATCTTCAATTTAACATTCTCTGTAACATCTATACTCAGTATCATAGCTTTCTACTACAATCATTGTTTACTAGATCTTCTAGCTATTGATTAGTGCCTCACCTACCTTTGTGCCTTCTATTCTTAAATTAAATAAAACTGTTATTTAATATTCTTTACATCATACTTTACTTTATATTAGTTTAATTTAATTGATACATTAATTTAATCTGTTAATAATCAAATCAGTTAGAAAAACTATCAAACAAATTATTGGATTTTATTTTGTTAATTTAAATACTTTTGTTGTTATTTTAATAAATTTACCTCTCTTATTTAATATATATAATAAATACCATTAATAGATTATTATTACTTAAATTAATTTTTTTTAAATGTATTAAGTGAATTATTTAGGTCAAATATTTAAATGAATTGTTAGATAATCAAATATCAGATTTAAATTATCCTCTATTTTAGGGAATAAATTATTAACCACAGATAAAGCTCTAATTGATATAATCTTTGTAATAACATAGCAGACCAGCTTGTGATTTTCTTTTTTATGAGGAAGTCATCAATTATTTAAGACCAATTTATTTTTATAATATTTATATATTATTAATTAAAAGAATAAAAGACAAGAATTCTTATACCTATATATTTACTCTAAAGCAGTAAGTTGTTCAATGGTGCCATCATCTTCTCTTAGCCTATATTCTCTCTGATAAATATGAGTACACATATACATACAATTTGATGAAGTTACCTTCATATGTATAATATATGTGATGTGTCACATGGATGCAGGCTTTGGAAATGACTGGGATGGGAGGCATTGTCCATATTAAAGTTTAAATCTTCATCTTCATTGTTAGCTCCCTATAAATTTAGCTCATTACAACAAATCAGATCTTGTTGATAACTTAATGAAAAATCAAATCAGAATTGCATCTTATATCAATAGTGAGTACTTAGATTTATAGTCAATTTGTAGTCAATTTTCTCGAGAATGGGATTAGTCATTTCTTAGTCATTCAAATCATCTGTAGTCATTGCATAGTCATTTCATAGTCATTTCATAGTCATTTCATAGTCATTTCATAGTCAAGTAATAGTCAAGTAATAGTCACACAGATTTCCAAACTAATTTGAATTTCACACAGTAATTATGGCCAAACAAAATCACATTTGACATTGCCAACTAAACTAAACAAAACAAAACAAAACAAAACTGAGTTGGCTCAGCCTTCTGATGAGGCTTCCAGTGAAGTCAACTCGTCTTGATCCATCAGGGCACTACAGTGTGCCTTGGCTGCACATGAACGTGTTGCCCGTTTGGGGGCAGGCTTGGTGGGCGAATTGGTGGCAGTGGGCTCAGTGTGCTTGGCCGACTTGGAGGGGCCAGCCTTAGTCTTGGATGGGCCGGCCTTGGCACCTGATGGCTTGGTGGGGGAAGGTTCAGTGGGTGTGGTGGGTGCAGTACCCGATGAGTTGGAGGGGCCAGCCTGGGACTTGAATGGAGCAGCCTTGGGCTTGGAGGGTGCAGGCTTAGGCTTGGGGGCAGGCTTGGGCTTGGGGGCAGGCTTGGGCTTGGGGGCGGGCTTGGACTTGGAGGGGGGAGGCTCAGTGTCTGATGACCCAGAAGCAGCAGCAGCGGGGGCGAGGGGCGAGGCAGATGATGACTGGGTTGAAGGAGGAGTACGAGGTGGGGCAGTTGTTCAATAGTTAGCAAATATAAGTGACAATGTTTTAGACTTACCTGTGTGTCCTTCCAGCAGCGTTGGAGCTGCTTGAACAATAGTTCAAGATAGTTGTCGGCCAGGTATGTCGTAGAGGACCGCCCTCTTGTGGTACACAACGCCCTGGCCACCTTGCAGGTCCTAACCGTGGCCGCAATCAGCTTGAACATGGTCGAAGTACTACCCACCGACTCCCAATCCACAAGAGCTGACTGAATTGTCAGACCACCTGCAGTAAACTGCACATGGCCCCAATTCTTGTTCGAGTCATTGTCGTCAACATCCAGTGCATCAGGATCTGCAGAGTCAAGTCAATCGAGTAGTGCTGCGATGTCATTGGACGGTTTGCGTGTTTCACAGTCAGTGGGATCGTGCATGGCTCAGAGGAGGTCCACGGCGTCAGGGACTGTCGAAAAGTCGTTGGTAATAACATCTATTCGAAAGTGAGTAGGTTTTTTTTTGATGGCCCGATGGAGTGTACCTATTAAGTTGGAAGCTGGGGTAGAGAATTAATCAGCAAGGTGACAGAAAAAACGATAAAAAGAAACCTACCAGAAGGACGCACGATAATGTCCTTGAAGTTAGCCCTAGGTTGAGCGCGGGGGTAGCAAAGGCGCTGCAGCCCAAGCCATGGTGAGGAAAGCAGGGGGCGAAGGTGGGGACTGGGGCAGACCGCCTGAAACACCTATGGCATAGTTAGTGTTTTCGAAATGTGATAAAACGTGTGTGCATACCTGTCCCTGTCCTAGACGTCTCCTTGCCCTTCTGCCTGTCATGCTTTGCCTTCTTGTTGGGATGTTGCGTCAGGGATCAAGCACAGGGACGCTTGGACTTGCCGCCTTCAGTTGTCTTCTGGGTCTGTGGGCCCGATGAAGCCAGCGCTGACGACAGTTCGGATGAGGGATGGGATTGTTGGGGAGGAAGCGAGTGGGGAGAGGGAGGCTGTGAAGGAAGAGGCTTGTCCCTCAATACAGCGCCTTGAGTCACATCGGCTTTCCAACGGTTCGCACACAAAGTGAGAAGAGGGGTGGCAGCTTCGAGCTCAGCAACAGCGGTGTTCCACTCTTTGATGAAGAACAACTTGAGATACCTCTTTTTGCAGGGTTGGTCAATAGCGTGCGGGTTGGTACTGTGAAGTCTTTCGAGATTTAAATGCAAGATGGCCCAGGTGGAAGCATGGATTGACAACCATTGGGATTTCGAGATGCCAGTTCCATTTGGGAGATGGATGGCCCAGTCCATCAGTGGTCGTGATTTGTTGTTCTCCTTGATTCCGACCAGTGGGTCATTCTTGGCATCCTCAGAAGTCCAGAGGACTGATTGTGGGAGGTACTGGGGGCGGATAAGAGGCTGCGGAACTAACCTGGCTGAGGGAGGTGGAAGCGGAGGGTCACCGACGGTGCCAGAGAGAACATGCAAAAATGAGTCGCTCGGGGTGAGAGACGTATCGTTCATGACAGGAGGGGTAGATAAAGCTGGGGTAATGGTGTATTAGCTAAAGAAGAAAAAAACAAAGGAAGGCGATGACTTACCAATTCCCTTACAAGTTCGTCACAGCTCGACAATCTCACATACCATCTCAGACACTGTGTGCTCAAGTTTGGTGATCTTTTGGTGTGTCTTCTGATACTGTTGGTTGTGATAAAGCTCATTGTGTGTGAGAGCTGTGATGAGGTCCAGCAAAATACTGGGGTGTTTGGGAAGGGCACCCAAGTGATGTGCACACTTAGAGTACAAACCCCCATGCTGCCAGAGAGGGAACTGTGGGGGGGCCATCAATTCGAGTGACTCGAAGAGGGAGGGCACATAGTATCATCATTATCATCACTGTCAGACCCAGGATTATCCCCAAAGAGGTCATCGTCTTCATCTTCAGAAAGGTCGTAGCGGGGAGCAGACATTGCAAAAAAAAAAAAAAAAGCAAGAGAAAAAATATGTGACAAGTGTGAACAAGAGTAAACCAACAAGTCATGCAAAAGCAATGCTTACTACACATTGTTTCAGTGCGTCAAGTGATGGCCCGAAGTTCCCGTGATCCTAGGATTGCTATCTGCGGGCTTGCAGGCCATCAACGACACTCATTCATGCATCTACACCACGTACTATGGCCTCAGTTGCACCAAAGTACCCTTGTCCATGCTTCCAATGCAACTCAAGGAAGCATCTCACCAGAAGGACAATACAGGGTCATCTTAAGCAAAACCAAGTTCAGCTACTAGATCAGATTGGTTTGCAGGGTTCTCAGCACACCATCAACTACTTGCAGAGCTGTTATGACCAGACTGCACAGTTGCTTGCTGGCTTAGCTGTGGAGTCTCAAACAGCTAGCCTATCCTCTCATCCTGATGGTATGTGTTTATTTTTTTTATGCCCTTGATCAAAACTAATTTGCCTTGATATTGATCTTAATCTAGATAATACCTCTGTTGCACCAGCACCACTCCATGAAGGCCCAGAAGGGGCTCAGAGGGAGACTGATGATTGGTACAATTTTATTATGCTTTGGTTCCTAGCTCAATTTTTTAAATAAGATTTTCATGCTGCTGGGAGTGCAGTGGGAGATGCTGATGCTGTGATGACAGATGTTGATGGTAAGTAAAATCTCTTGATATACTGGTATCTAAGCTACACAATTACAGATCTCCCAGGCTACAATAGTGCCAGTGATCCTATGGAGCCCTCTGTGCTTGCCTCTGCAATTTTTGGGGATTCATCTGATTCTGGGGATATGTCTGGCTCTGAGGATGATCTATCTAGCTCTGATGGCCAATCTGCTCTATTTGAGGTTGCTGAGGAGATCTTAGAAGCCCCCCCTCAGTCTGTGGACTTGGGTTATGACTCTGACTTTTCAGATATGTTTGCGGAGGATGTTGCTGAGATAGAAGACTCAGCCCTACTATCTGAGGCATTGGAGGAGTCTAGTCAGACAAGCAGGGCAAGTCCCTCTTTGCCAGAGGCTGTTGTACAGCTCCAGAAGAAGCTGTTAGAGGACTACGCTCTTCCCCCTCCCCCTTCTGGTCCCCCAGGGGAATATGCTCTATCTAGGGCAGAAGTGCTGTCCCTTCAGCACTACTTTGCATGGACAGAGTCTCAAGGCACAGTAAAAGCCTATGGCTCTCATGCTAAAGTGCTTTCAGAGGCCACAGATGTGGAGATCCTCAGCCTTTATGCTGTGCAAAAGTTGGCAGAGAAGCTTACTGGGCTTACACCATCATTTATTGACATGTGCCCCAGGAGTTGCATAGCTTATACTGGGGACTTTCAGTCTCAAACCCTTTGCACACACTCCCATGATGGAAAAATTTGCAATGAACCACACTATAAGCAAAAGCTGGGTCCTAGGGCTTCACAAAAGCCAAGGGCACAAATGCTTTATATTCCCATCATTCCCATCATTCAGTCACACTATTCAGTTGCAGAAACATCAGAGGAGATGAGATACAGAGACAGGTGCTTGCAGGAGACTCTCAAACTCCTTGCAGTGGCTTCAGGTGCCAATAGGCAGACATATTCTGATTTTGCCAACTCTGCAAATCATATTGATCACTATAAAAATATAGGGCTATTTAAAGATGCCAGAGATACTGCCATTACAATCTCTACTGATGGTGCTCAGCTCACCATGAAGAAACAATCCAATGTGTGGCTCTTGGTTGTTGTGCTACTCAATCTCCCACCAGAGAGGTGATATAGGGCAAAGAATATTATCATCCCCCTTGCCATTCCTGGGCCTTCATCTCCTGGAAATATTGAGTCCTTCATATATCCTCTTTTCCAGGAGATGGCCATGGCTAGTGAAGGAATATGAACATGGGATATAATTGATTCATCCTGCTTTGTTTTAAAGGCATATCTCTGTGGTGTCAAAGGAGATATGCTGGGTTCAGCCAAGTTAAATGGAATGGCTGGACATGCAGCTCTTCATGGTGATCGCTTTAGTATGGTGCAAGGTGCATGCACTAGCAAAGAGAAAGGTGCAAAGGCACAATATTATCCACTCTCTCCACCTCAAGGGGAGAAGTTTAATCCAACTCGCCCTGATATTGGTCCTTACTTCCTACCAATGCGGGATCAGAGTCATTACTGGAAGACCATTAATAGGCTTCTATCTGCAAAGACTAAGAAGGAGCAACAAATGATTGTGAGGGAGACAGGAATATCATGCCTCACACTATGTTCTACCAGCCCTGCCTTTTCTCATCCATCATTCTTCCCACTGGATCCATTCCACCTATTTTATGAGAACTGCATGCTACATATCTGGGACTTGTGGGTAACACACAGTTCCAGTGATGAAAGGATCCACCTCAGTAAAGGAGTTGCAGAACTTCTTGGAAAAGAGGTTGAGAAGGCTGTAAAGACTCTCCCTCCATCTTTTTGTGGGCCAATTAGAAACCCATATAAAAAGCACCAAAGCTAATATAAAGTCTATGAATGGATGGCACTCCTCCATTGGTATATTATACCAATTGCTTGGGAACTACAAGTTGATCAGGAAGTTTTGGAAAACTTTGGAGAATTTGCAGACATTGTTGAAACTGCCATGACCATCTCCCCAAGGTCATCAGAGGATTTGGCAGAGTATGTTGGTGATGACCCAATGAAGGTCTCAAGATGTAGACTGTGCATCTTTCAATTAGTCCATGTCCCATATCATATTCTATGGCATGGCTCAATCAGATTTGGCTCTCAAGCAACAGTAGAGAGGGCAATTGAAGAGCTGGGCCACAAAATCAGATCTAAAAAGGCACCATTTGCCAATATGTCTACAATTTTATTTGAAAGGGCAACCACTAAGATGTTGACTCTAAAGTACCCAGTCTTGTCTATTCCTGGAAAGGAGAAGAGACAAAAGGAGCACCTTTTTCAGTCCCTTCCTATAAGGAAGACTGACAAAAAAGGGGGAACAGACTTTTATACCCATCTCAAGGCAATTTGTGGATGTCTTGATGTGCCTTTCAATTGGGATCTTAAAGTCCAGAGATGGGAAAAGTGCACAATTAAAGGTGTCACTCTGAGAAGTAGGATCTCTGAGCTAAGGGGCCAATCCTCATGCTCCTCAAGATATTTTGAGGCTCAGAGAGACATACAAGCAAAAAGACCTACTTGGGGAGAGGCACTAGCATTTTACTCAGTGCCAGAATACAACCTATGTTTGGTGGTCTACTGTCCAGTGGTGGAGGAGTTTGGTGTAGTAGGGAGGTGGTGTGGGAGATGGTCAGAAGAGATAAGGGTGATGGAAACATCTAGGCTGATGAATCTGATTGGAATTTGTGAGTTTGAGTCAAGGGTTCATATCCTAAGAAGACATCCAGGACTGGATATGCTGAGTGCAGAGGAATGTGGATTTGAAGAGATTCTAGCAGAAGATGAGTAGGGTAAATAAAAATGGCTGTCTTGTACTTGTACTTCCCCAATTCTCTAGGAACTTATGTTGCATCAGAAAGAAAGGAGCCAACAAAATATCTAAGTCAGCCAGAAGTCAGATAGTAGTCAGATGATAGTCTGAAATTTGACCAAAGTCAGAAGGTAGTCATTTTGTAGTCAGCTCCAAGTATCTAAGTCAGCCAGAAGTCAGATAGTAGTCAGTCTGAAATTTGACCAAAGTCAGAAAGTAGTCATTTTGTAGTCAGCTCCAAGTCAAAATGACTTAGTGAAATAATCATGGAGTATGCATAAATATGCTCAGGAATTGTGGCAAAGCAACACTCTTGATTGAAACACAACCCATTTACTCTTTCCTAACTTAAATAAGCTGCTCATCTTCAACAGAGATCTTTTATTTGTTCAACTCACATATAATAATCACCAGTGGTATGTTCTCCTCCTCTTTCCTCATATCCCACTTCCCCATGTTTCCCTCCCCTCCCCCATATTTCCCTTTCCCATTCCCATGCTCCCCTCCACTCCCCATGTTCCCCCCCATTCCCCATTTTTCCTTCCCCATGTTCCCTTCCCCCATTCCTATAATCCCCCTCCCCATGTTCTACTCCCTCATCCCTATTGTCTCCTCCCCATCTACATAATCCCCTTCCCCATGTTCCCTATATCCCTCATCCCTATATCCCCCATCTCCATGTTGCCCTCCCCCTTCCCTATATTCCCCTTTCCCACTGGCATGTTGCCCTCCCCCATCTATATAATCCCCATCCCCATGTTCCCCTCCCCATCTCCATGTTCCCCTCCCCCTTCCTCATCACTCCCCATGTTCCCCCCCATTCCCCATTTTTCCCTCCCCATGTTCCCTTCCCCCATTCCTATAATCCCCCTCCCCATGTTCTACTCCCTCATCCCTATTGTCTCCTCCCCATCTACATAATCCCCTTCCCCATGTTCCCTATATCCCCCATCCCTATATCCCCCATCTCCATGTTGCCCTCCCCCTTCCCTACTATATTCCCCTTTCCCATGTTGCCCTCCTCCATCTACATAATCCCCTTTCCCATGTTCCCCTCCCTCATCTCTATATTCCCCTTCCCCATGTTGCCCTCATATAATCCCCTCCCCATGCTTCCCTCCCTCATCCCTATATTCCCCTTCTCCATGTTCCCCTCAGCGGCTCCCCCATCTACATAATCCCCTTCCCCATGTTCCTCTCCCTCATCCCTATATTCCCCTTTCCTATATTCCCTTCCCCCATCTACATAATCCCCTTCCCCATGTTCCCCTCCCTCATCCCTATATCCCCCTTCCCCATGTTGCCCTCCCCCTTCCCTATATTCCCCTTTCCCATGTTCCCCTCCCCCATCTACATAATTCCCTTCCCCATGTTTCCCTCCCTCATCCCTATATTCCCCTTTCCCATGTTCCCCTCCCCCATCTACATAATCCCCTTCCCCATGTTGCCCTCCCCCTTCCCTATATTCCTCTTTCCCATGTTGCCCTCCTCCATCTACATAATCCCCTTTCCCATGTTCCCCTCCCTCATCCCTATATTCCCCTTCTCCATGTTCCCTCCCTATATCCCCCTTCCCCATGTTGCCTTCCCCCTTTCATATATTCCCCTTTTCCATATTCCCCTCCCCCATCCCTATATTATCCTCCCCTATCCCTATATTCCCCTTCCCCATGTTCCCCTCCCCCTTCCCTATATCCCCCTTCTCCATGTTCCCCTCCTCCATCTACATAATCCCCATCCCCCATGTCCCCCTCCCCTTTCCCTATATTCCCCTTCCCCATGTTTCCCTCCCCCATCCCATGGGCCCTATCCCCATAATTGAAGTTTTTCTCCAAGTCATTATGACTTTGAACTGACTATAAGGTGACTTTATTTGACTACAGAATGACTATTTCCTGACTTTGGTGAAATATCTGACTTCCATCTGACTAGACTCTGACTAGACTCTGACTATTCACCGACTTTTCTTTTTTACTGAGTGTCACATATGCAAATTGACCGTGAGTGGGCTTTGGTTTTGAAAGGAAGGCCTGAGGGAGTAACGGTGGTGAGCAGAGGCCGACACTGTGAAGGAGACCCCTAAGTAAGAAGCATGTAATGGGGAACAAAAGGATAATTAAAAAGTACAAGATTACCAGACAACCCGTGTCAAGGTGGTGGGTGGGGGCCAACGACGCTAGTAGAACCCCTAAGTAGAGGTGAGGCCTGTAAGTAAGGAGCGAAGTGTGTGAGATGAAAAAAGATAACTAACAAATTAGAGGTCAAAGACAGCCAATGTACAGAAATTGACTGTAAGTCATGGTGGCCTTTGGTGAACAGCGGAGGGAGTGACTGCGAGGGCAACAGTGAGGTGTTTGGATACCAACGACTGGTGTGGAGGACCTTGGAGGATTTGGGGTGTGAGGAGGCGTCAACAGAATGATTGTGCGCAGCAAACAAGAAAGTACAGTAAGCGGAGCTGGTGAGATGAAACGCATAAAAGATAAAGATGGGAAGAAAAAATAATTTAAAAAGTACGATGTGATTACCAGACATATGCAAATTGACTGTGAGTGGACTTTGGTTTTGAGGGGGAAACATCCACTCGGGTTCCGTATAGTAACTCGGAACGAATTGCAATTCTGAGTGGAATAATGCGGAATGTCTCATTGAAAGTCATTGCTCTTAGGTATACCATGATATGGTGAACAGTCTAAATCGCACAACCTGAATTGTTTAACTTTACAGTAAGTTGTGTATGCAAATTGGCCGTGAGTGGACTTTGGTTGTTGAGGGGATTGAGAGCTGGGACAGGGTGACAGTCTCCAGTTTCATGGAAAGAAAAAGATGAATGCAATGTATAAGTCAGATCAGTAAATGTTATATACATACATAAGGAGCCAGTGAGGATCCTGCAAGATTATGTGTAGCAGACAAATAAGTAGAGAAAAAAAATGAGAGTACCATGAACGAAGATCCGTGTAAGAGATGAAAAGAAAGAAAAAGGTAATTAAGATGTACAAGGTGATCACCAGACAGCCCGCGTCATGACATAACTTGACCATGAGTAATTGGAGGGCCAGGAATGACGACGCTGGTGGAGTAGAGGCCGAGTGGGGATGGGTACATGATTGGTGGGCTTGGAACAATGATGCTGGTGAGGTAGAGGTCGAATGAGCCTCAGGTATCGAGGAGCGGCTGGGTATGTGATTGGAAGGCTGGGAATGACGGGGGCTGTTCATTGCAAAGATACCGATGATGCTGGTGAGGTAGAGGCTGAATGACCCTTGGGTGTCAAGGAGCGGCTGGGTATGTGACTGGAAGGCTGGGAATGACGGGGGCCATTTGTCATGAAGATACCAATAATGCTGGTGAGGTAGAGGTCAAATGACCCTCGGGTGTCAAGGAGCGGCTGGGTATGTGACCAGAAGGCTGGGAATGACAGGGGCCATTCATTGCAAAGATACTGACAATGCTGGTGAGGTAGAGGCTGAGAGAGGACGTGGTGGTGAGCAGAGTGACAATACCAAGAGCGCCACAAATGTATCGGAAGAGGGCAAGGCCGCAAGAGGTGAGTGCAGTGGTGATGGAGGAGAGAAGCACAAAAGAAAGGAGGCGAAGGTGGTGGTGAGCAAATGATGAAGTTGAGAGGGTAACAAATGCACGCACCAGTAGGTCCATGTCGAAGATGAGGTCTTGGTGCAGGATGTTGAATCCCCTAAGTTCACAGAAGGGTTGAGATGAGTGCAGTGAGCGAGCAGCGAGACAGAGAGGGCAGAGGCAGAGAGCTGATGAGGTGACAGAAGGGCAGAGGTGAGTAGTAGTAATCGAGTGACAATGCCGAGAGGGCCACAAACAGATCAGAGAGACATTGGAAGAGAACCAGGGCAAGTTGGAGATTGTGGGACCTTCACACTCGTTCGTGTATTTACTACACTGCACACATGCAAAATGGGCTCAAAAGATGTTATAAATGGAGAATACAGTTGTACTGGTATATAGCAAAGTTCTGACTCTAAACATCTACTGTGGGGGGCATAATTGAGGTCAGGAGGGGAGGGAATAGCCATAAGGCCAATATGCAGGGTACGTGGAAGGGTATGAGGTGTATGCGTACATTCCAGAAGGGTAGGTAGTGGGAATGGGGTACCCTTGGGGGTACCACATGGTGGGTACAGAGGGAGGCAGGTGAGCAGATGATGTGCCCACGTGCATGATGTGGGACGGCTCCAGGGGCTGAGAGGGAGTGTTCCCTGCAGGTGGAGGAGTGGATGGGGCTGCGTGCTTGGACCCATGTTTTGGGGGCTGTGGGGGCTGTGAGAGAGGGTCGGTAACGACTGCAGCACATGCACGCGTTTCAGCATTCTGGGCAGCGGTTTGTGCATCTGGTGCAGCACTTCGTCCAGAGCTAACCCCACCACTGTACGGCTCAGTAATCTTCACACACGGTCGCTTGCGATTGAGGTCACCGATACGTGTTGTTGCTGAGGGTTCAGGGGGTGATGCAGAGGTGGGCTGGGGTCTCTTTTGTCGTCACGTAGCCCCCATTCGCTTTGCTGTTTCCATCCATGCTGTATGTTGATTTGGAGGGATGGCCTCTTTTTCTGGGAGTGGGCTGCCTGAGGTGTGGGAGTTGTGAATGACGGCTGTGAGATGCACCTCAACCTCCCGGAAACTTCGGACAGTCCCTGGAGACGAAGGAACTCCGTCATTCAGGAATTCCTTGGAGACAGTAATCACATTCTCCAAATTTGAGGCAGTTGCAGCACTTGTATCGCTTCATGCATCTGGCAAGTCTTCCTGAGTTGGTGGGGGGAGGTTTGGGACTGCATTTTCTACCACTCCTATTTGCTGGTCATTGCGCCGAAAGAAATGGGCGACAGCAGTGATGTGCTTGCACAGCTCAACCCTGGGCCAGTCCAGACAATCACAAGACCACCTGCTGAGATCGACCTGGTACACGTGTGAAGAGTCCATTTGGGATTGCACGCTAAAGTGATCACTGCCAAGGTCGTGTATGGACTCAGCATTCATTTCCACCGCTCGCATGAGAATTTCCTTGTGATGCTTGTTGGCCAAATCAAGTCCTTGGAACCCATTTTCCTGGCTATCAATGCAGGCTATGTAATTCAGAAGCATGTCATTTATGAGAACATGTATAAGGTGGTCAGCACGCCAATTGCGCTTCCCATCTAGCCACTTTGATTTGAGCACATGATGATAACTAGATAAAACATAGATTTGAGCAATCTTGTTGATTTTCCATGTGATAAGGCTACTTTCGCCTCAATAAGCATATTAGTATCACCCTCTTGAAAGATTGTGTGATTCTGCCTCGATGCCCCAGACCAAAGGGGTACAACGGGCATCCAATTGACCTCAAGATAATCAATGAGGCTCTGAGGCACCAAGGGGTCGGTCTGCATCTCCTTCCACCATGAATCGAATTCGGATTGGTCAGGGGTCTTCACCCATTCACAGATGCGCTTCCAAAGTTCTGGGAATTCTTCCATGTGGAAGTGCATCTGGATCACACAGAGCACATGCCACCAGCACAATAGCAAAGTGGACCCCGGGTAAATGGCCTGGACCACATTCATTTGTGCTTTGTTGCGATCGCTCATGATGATCGCAGGTGTGATCTTGGGCTCCACATTTTTACAAAATTGAGAAAAAAAAATATTGTTGCTTCTGTGCCATTCGTCGCCAGCATCCATGCAACAGGAACGCCTGCCGAGTGGATGTGAAGTAAGTGCCCAAAAGCAGAAAAGTGTCACAAAGTGTACCCTGGCCCCATGGATCCCTCACAACCAGGGTGAATAGTTGCAGCCCTGTGTACTGTGTAGTATTGTGGGTGGCATCAATAGACAGAAAATTTGAGCCATGAGCTTGAAATTTGTCCCTCTGAAATTTAGTTTGGAAGCACAGTACAAAGGACTCTGGAGATAATGCAGACCCAGGTGGAGGAGGATCTAGCTTGTCCTTCAGGATCGCCTTGCCACCCACCTGTTGGAGTGGGGTGACCCACAGCCTCATGGAGATCGTGTCGTTATCATCAAGATGAATCTCATTGTTCTCCACGATGTGATGGATGCGACGGATGTCAGACATCGTGATGTAATGGGTGACTTCCCATAAGTGTACATCCTACATTTTCCTATCCTACATGTATTTGGAGTTATTTAGGATCCACTTAGCTTAGGATAGGATTGGGTGCTAACCATAAGACCCTCAAACCAAAGTTATGCTGGACTCCCAATGTGATTGTTGCCAATTGCACCTAGATATGGAAATCACGATGGCTCTTTCATTGAGACTTGAGAGGTGATAGCACATGTCAACGCTTTGAGATCAAGAGCACACTTGCCATCGTACATGGGTCTCGAGGTAAAGAGAGCCCAGGAAGCCATCAAACAGCTAGTCAATATTTACATGATAATATCTGCCTACTCGATCCCACCTGCAAATGTCATGAAAAATCATGTTCTCAAAGTTATACTACATCTCCTCATCTTGATCCATCCAGACTGGCTCATAAACTCTGCTTATCTGGCTGATTCTGACACAATTAACATGGAGATTATTCAAGTGGATGCATACTTCAAGAAGGCGTGCACAGCCTTGGTTATCCCCAATATCAAGAGGAACTTGGAGACAACCAAATGAACCTTGGATCGCCTGCATCCCCCACTCAGCAGATTGACAATAGCTAGTTATATCTGTGTTAAATGCAAGGTGTGCCTCACGTTCTTGTATGTTTGCAGGAAGACGGGCGCCGGCCTTGAGAGGGACCTGAATGTGGCCATGGGTCCTACGAGTGCCCTTTGGGAATGCAGTATCTGCAACAGCATAGTATCCAGGAGGTGTTGAGTGTATGAGAAGGTCGTAAATTGGCTGAGCAACACGAGCATCATGCCAGCTCCCAGGGTGATTGATGACTGTTACGGTTGTGGACGTGGACCCTTACCTATGCAGGTGACTTGCTTTGTGAGGAGTAATCAGTTGCGGACTTTCACATGTGTCAAGGGGTGGTATCACATGTTCTGTGGTATGACTCATTACTAGTACAGGGGTAGTAGGGTTTGAGCTGTTATCGCTACGGGTTTCATCTGTTCAAGGGGCACTTTAAAGCGACCTCTATATTTGTATAAATACGATAGGTGAAAGACCAAGATACGCCATCTTGGTCTTCTTGCAATCACCACTCTTCTCTCCTATCAATCAACCAAACCTCTCTCTCTCTCTCTCTCTCTCTCTTTCTTTCCTTCTCTATCTCCGTCCCTTGTATTGGCCAACAACTGCCTTGTCACCGCGACATAGGTATAGGGCACGTGATTCAAAGTCACTGATGGACAGCTAAGTCGTGAATGCTCTTATGCAAGTCTAAGTCAGACTTAACACTTGTGGTGGCGTTACATTAAGACCAAGATCTACCCAAAGTGGCGTTCACAACTCGAGACCAGTGGAGAGATTTCCAGCCGTACTCCCTCAATAGGAGAGGAGATCATAACATACCAACCCAATTCCTGGAAGCAGCCAGGTGGAGAACATACTGAGGAGATGAAGGATACTTTGTGGACTACGCAACAGGATCAGATCAATACAGACCCGTTGAGTTCAATTTTGACCATGTCTGTTGGACAGAGGTTATGTGGAACCCAATAGATAACCGGTGGGATGTAGTACGACCAACTGGAAGGTCATACAACTGTGACATAGATGCAAGAGAAGTACCAGACAGGGCGCAGTGGGGGCACATCAATGGAACCCCAGGAACAGAACCCTCAGAATCCAAATCACAAGACGAGGAGGAATCAGAAGAAGATGGACAAGAAGAAGGAAGCTCTTTAGGAGCAGTAGGAGGACAGATTATACAACGAGCTGAGTCCCTCTGCATTGACAAACCAGAGATCATCCAAATTCAAGCACCAGATATGGCTACAGTAACTCAAGTCAGAGAAGACATAGCAACTGAAGAAGTGTGACGAATCCAAGCAGAAGCAGAAGCCATAATCAACCCCATAAACCCACAAACCGGTCATCGGCTCAATGATGATGACACAGCGTTATACCGAGCCATAGGACCAGACCAACCAGACCCACCAAGCCAACGAAGTGCAGCATGACCACTGCCAAGGCAATCATTCCTCAGCTTCCCGGGGGGCAGATTCCCAGAAGGTGGACCCCTGGCCAGAGGACCACCGGGAGGAGGAGCACCCGGAGGAGGAGCACCCTGTAACGCCACCAGCGGGGCGACGTCCATGGTTCGAAGTACCCGCAGCAGGTCTAGCAGAAGACGCGTTCGGCATTGTCGGACAACGGCGACAAAGGAGACTGATATCGGTCAAAGGCACTCGCTCGAAGAGGCGAGGCGAGAACGGTGATGCACAAGATAAGGGGAAGGCTTAAAGCAAGGCAGAGCAGGGTTCCCAAGATACAAAGCTGGTATTGCTAAGTAAATCAAGTCTGAGGACTCGAGTACGAAGACAAGCCTGGTATATATACATGCAGGTACGTAAGGTTCGTACTCAGCTAAGTCCGCTCTATCTGGGATCAGGGTCCGTGCGCAGTCATGGAACCTACCAGAAGGTCACATGCGTATTGCGCCATCGCTCGTTATCGTTCTAGGTCAGTCTAGACTCTGGTCACATGATCATACCGTCATGA
This sequence comes from Lactarius sanguifluus, assembly GCA_021527775.1. Taxonomy (NCBI): domain Eukaryota; kingdom Fungi; phylum Basidiomycota; class Agaricomycetes; order Russulales; family Russulaceae; genus Lactarius; species Lactarius sanguifluus. The sequence continues at coordinate 101,247 of JAKEYF010000128.1, read as the reverse complement.
GTCCAGACCACGCCTGAAGATCTCCCTAGCGCTCCGTAAGGTCCCGCTAGCGGCGTCTGAGCCATCGGGAGTCTCCGCCCGGCTCGGCGGTTCCTCCGGCCCACGGTCCGTAGCGTTGGCGGTCGGGATTCGTAACACACCCCCTGGAGGAGGAGCACCGGGAGGACCAAACAGGTCAGACAAATTGGCAGGTGAACCCCCGACTATCTTCGACGGAGACCACACTAAATATGAATTGTTCTTAACTCAATGGCACATCTATTGGGGAACAAACCTCGAGGCCCCAATTATGATCAATTGCTACCAAAGAGTGCTACTTTTCCTGGGTTACATCAAAGGGATGAACGTCAGTGAATGGACGCTGGAACGACTCCAGTGGCTCAACAGACAACTACGCATGGGGATTCATCAGCACGACCCAGCATTATGGACCCATGTCACTGACAAATTCGCAGAAAGATTCTCCAACATGTTGGAAGAAGAACAGGTGCAAGCTGAACTACAGTGAGGGTTTAAAGTAATAGCTGGAGATATTGATTCGTACATCACAAAATTCGAACAACTAGTAAGGAGGGCTCACTACCGACTTGATGATGCACAAACAATTGACCGATTCATGGCGGGACTACTGCTGGGACTATTCACCAAGGTATACGAACTAGACGAACCCACGACATTTGATGAATGGAAAATGTGCATGCTCCAACGGCAGCAACAGTTTATCCATATGAGGGCACGATTGGACAACCACAAGAGTAGTAAACCCCCACCTCTACCACCTATGAACCGATGGAATCCTCCCTGACACCTGTGGGGACCACCACAATGCCCCCCTCCACAAACACAATATGTCCCTATGGACACATCCACAGATTGTATGCGTGCCAGAGTTGCAGAAGCAGGAGACCCAAACAGGAACCGCACACCAAGAGCCCCCTTCATAACAAGAGGCAGAGGTAGAGGAGGAGGACAACGACCAAATCTAAGGGAAGTCATCTGCTACAATTGCAACAAAATGGGCCACTTCTCACGAGATTGCTACCAACCAAGGAAGCCACAACTGGCGCAATATGGACCTCCTGCTAACACCAGAAGGTCAGAAACTGACTACTACGCCCAAGAACTGGTGGAAAGCATCAGCAATCCTCGGTCTCTACATAGTGCTACAGTAGTGCTACAGTAGTGCCATAGTGGTCCATAGTATCTGTAGTGGTATAGCAACGTTTATGTTCTATGTAGTACTACTGTAGCTCTACTGTAGTACAGGCCTACTACCATAGTTCTACTGTAGTACCAGGCCTACTACCATAGTTCTACAGTAGTACCAGGCCTACTACCATAGTACTACTGTAGTTCCACTGTAGTGCCAGGCCTACTACCATAGTACTACTGTAGCTCTACTGTACCCAGGTCTACTACCATAGTACTTCCATAGACAGTGTAGTAATCCATAGTACCCTGTAGTTACACTGTAGTTGTCTCATAGACACCATAGTATTTGATAGTCCATTCTTAGTCAGACAATATTCATGCAGAATAAATTTATTTATTTATTTATGAGTAACACAACTACAACTACAACTAAACACTACACTATGGGAGCCAGGTGCCACAGTGGACAGGATGGCAGTGGCGCCATAGCGGGGCTTGTGTGTGGTGAGCCAGCGTGTGGTGGCAATAGTGCTTTGAGGTCCAGTCCTATAGACTGGAAAAAGACTGAAAACTGGACTGGACTTTGACTGATGATGACTGGACTTCAGTCACAGTTTTTCAAATTTCAGAAGTCATCAGTCTGCAGTCTGTCTCCTTCTCAATCAGTCTTAGGACTGGAAAAGACCAGTCTAAACCAGTTAAAGACTGGACTTCAGTTCACTTTAAGCTGTCAGAATCCTGGGTTCAAAAATGTTCAATTCTGGGGCCAGACATGACTAGTGTGTACTGGTAGTGAATGGCATGAGTTTCCATACCCACCCAGGTATGGCCCAAGGGTATGGAATTGGTGACCCACGCGAAACCCGGTTCACGGGTTTCACTGGGCATGCAAGGTTGCCGGACTGGACTTCAACTCATGTCAGCAACCACCATTGCGCATCGTCAACTGCGTTGCTTTGGCCCAGAAAACCCTCAAAAGCTAAGTATTCTTCCTTTAGCTGACTTTTAACTAACTACAATGTTTTGTTTTTTCTTCTTTTTAGGCTTCAAACATGCTCTCGCTGGGCGCCACAACATGACACTGACGCCACACCGTGCCCCCACGAGGTGGTGCCAGGTCCTCAAAACACTGATGCCGCGCCTTTCCCCCATGATACAGACGCGGTGCCAGGCCCTCACGACACAGACGCTGCGCCGCGACTCCACGACAACAACGTGGCGCCGTGCCCCCACAACGTGGTGCCATGCACTCACGACACCGATGCCGCGCCGTGCCCTCACGACAACAACACGGCGCCGTGCCTCCACGACACCAACGTCGTGCCAGGCCCTCACGACACCGATGCCACACCACGACTCTGACAATGACACGGCGCCGTGCCCCCACGACACCGATGCGGCGCTGCGTCGCCACGACACCGACACAGCGCTGTGACACTACGACAATGACATGGCGCCATGCCCCCATGACACCGATGCGGCATGGCGACACCACGACACCAATGCCGCGCCGCCCCCCACACCACCAACACAGCACTGTGACGCTACGACGACGATGCGGCACCATGCCCCTATGACACCGACGTCGTGCCAGGTCCCCACGACACCAACGCGGCGCCCCACCCACTTAGCTTACTAGTAGATTAGACACTGTACTAGTATAATAAACACAAATATATTTTATCTTCTGAGTGCACAGCATGAGTACGAAAAAAAAGCTGGGTCACCTGCAAATGATCAGTCATAAACCGATGATTGACTGGTCATAACCAATCACTGACTGGTCAGCATGTGGACCGGTTGATGTTGCGTTAGGACCGGTCTCGGTCCGGTATTAACCGGTCCAGAGCAGTCCAGTCTAGGTTTTCAAATAAGCCATCCAGTTTTAGACTGGTTAAGGTCACAGTCTTTTGGAAATCTGTTAAAAAACTGGACTGAACTGGACTTCAAAGCACTAGGTGGCAAGAGTCATAGCGATCGGGTTGGCAGTGGCGACTATGTGGGGGCAGTGGCAGTGTGGTGGAGTCGAGGTGGTGGCAGCAGCCGTGTTGACGGGGTTGAAGATGTCACGGCCATGTTGACGTGGTGGGGTCAGGGTCGGGTGTGGGTGTGGTGGTGTTGAGGCTGCAGTGAAGTTGTTCCGCTACTCGCGGGAAGGATCCCACGAGAGGTCCTGCACTGGTAAAGATGAGAAGAAAAAAATGGTGAAAGAAATAGAAAACTTATCTGAGTGGGGCCACGGTAATGGGATAGCGACAATGCAACGTGACAGTGGTGGCCGAGTCAAGACAGCGCCAGTGCAGTGAGGTGGAGGGGGGGCATTGGTAGTGGATCGGGGTGGGAGTGGTGACCATGGCGGAAGTGGCAACCGTGGTGGGGGTGGCAACCGTGGCAGGGCAGTGGCGTGGCAGAGTCAAGCTTGTGGTGGCGGCCGTGTCGATGGGGTTGAAGGGCATCATGGCCATGTTGAAGTGGCGGGGTCATGGTCGAAGGCGGCGGGTGTTGATGTGGTGTTGAGGCTGCGGCGAAGTCATTCCGCTCGCAGGAAGGAGAAGTCCTGTACCAGTCAAGATGAGAAAGAAAAAAAAATGAAAAGGAAAAAAAACTTATCTGAGTGGGGCCAAGTGCCGACGTGGCAGTGGCAGCCAAGTTGAGACAGTGCCAATGTGGCGGCGTTGAGGCAGGCAATGTTGGTAGGGTTGTAACGGATTGAGGTGGCAGTGGCAACCGTGTTGAGGCAGTGGTGATGTGGCAGCCAGTCGATGCGGTCGAGGGGCATCACGGCCATGTTGAGGTCGCAGGAGAGGGAAGGCCGTCGCAATGGTGAGGACGTGGCCACCATGGTAATGTCCTGTGGCCTGCACCAGTGAGAGAATGAGAGAAAAACGAAAGAAAGATGTCACCTTATATTTGCATCTTGAAGTGGAAGGGAGGGGGTGAAGGTGGGAGGAAAGAGGGTATGGGCATGTTCGAGTCTGAATCCAACCACCAAATCTGACCGAATCCGATGCAGTGGCCAAGTGGCGCGCTTCCCCACGCCACAAGTTAAACTTCCACCCGGAAGTCACCTGTGGTCCACACCATTTTATTTTTTCTAAGTGCTGCCAGGGCTGAGCCGATGTTCTGATATCTCAGGAAATAAAATAGATAAAATTTTGAAAATATTTAGGGAGTTAGATCAGATTAGGAGCCAAGGGGTCTTCTGCCAACTCTAAGTGATCTGATCAGTAGTTTCCAACTTATTTGAACAGCTCAGTGACTAGTGCTATAGCAGCTCAAACTGGTATTGTTAAGATCTTCAGAAATAAAATAGCCAAAAATATGGAAATATTTGGGGAGGTAGACATTCTCAAAAGCTGAAAGATCCTCTGCCAACTCTAAGCGATCCAATCATCTGTTACTGAGCTATTTGGCATTAGCTGAAAGGTGTCAGCTAGTGTTTAAAAGTTCAGTCAGGTTCGGTTTTTTGCTCTTTTTTCAGGTAACTGAACCCTGACCAGTTCACAAATATGAAAATTACATGCGAACCTGACTGAACCTTTGGTCAGGTTCGGTCAGGGTTCAGTCAGGTTACCAGTCAGAACCAGTTAGAACCGGTTTTTTGGGGGTAACCTGACCTGACTTTCGCAAATCTCAGCAAACCTCTGTGAACCTGACTGAACCTTTGTGAACTCTTAGTGAACCTGACCTGAAGTCAGGTCAGCTGCAGTCAGGTTCCAGTCAGGTTCCAGTTATTTGCAGTTACCCTGACCTGACCTGTGAACACTAGTGTCAGCTAATACCCTTCAGCTAATGTCAAATAACTTAGGAATGGTTGATTGGATCACTTAAAGCTGGCAGAGGATCCCTCAGCTTTCTTCAAAAGCCAGGTCCCTAAATATTTTCATATTTTTAGCTATTTTATTCCAAAAGATAGATAATGCCAGCTCTGAGCTGCTGTGCTGCCATAACATTATCCCCATCCCCATATTCCCACCAGTGCAGGCCCCTCCTCCTTTTCTATATCCCTTCCATGTGCCCCATCCCTGTCCCCCTCTCCCCCAGTCACATCAGCAATCCTCAGGCCTCTACATAGTGCTACAGTAGTGCTACAGTAGCACTACAGTAGTACTAGGCCTGAGTACAGTAGCACTACAGTAGTGGGCCAGGGTACAGTAGCACTACAGTAGCAGACCTAGGTACAGTAGCACTACAGTAGCAGACCTGGGTACTACAGTAGCACTACAGTAGTAAGCCTGGGTACAGTAGCACTACAGTAGTAAGCAGTAGCACTACAGTAGCAGACCTGGGTACAGTAGTACTACAGTAGCAGACCTGGGTACAGTAGCACTACAGTAGTAGGCCTAGGTACAGTAGCACTATGGTAGTAGCCTGGGTACTACAGTAGAACTATGGTAGTACTACATAGAACATAAACGTTGCTACCACCACCTATGGGTCACTATGGCCTCTATGAGCACTACTGTAGAACTACTGTAGAACTACTGTAGAGGCCCAAGGATTGTTGATTTGGTAGCTTAAATTCCAGGGTTTGCTACCAAGTCTCTACCATCTACTACCAGCAACTATGGTGTCTACAGGCATCTACACTCTCTACCATGTCAACCAGGATTTCCCTGGTTTGCTACCAGTCTCTACCAGCCTACTACAAAATAACTACAGTCTCTACAGTCTCTACAGTCTCTACAAGGATTTTTTGCACAACCCAGGGATTGCTGATGCAACAAATGGCCAGCAACAGGCGGTGGAACCTCAACAAAGAGCGCAGAACTGGCTCTCAGGAATAGCAGGAGAAAGCGATGAAGTGAAGGACCTGGTGCTTCAGGATCTGTGGGGAAAGGAGGGTTTTCAGGACGCCTGAACCCATCGGCCTGGGTGAGGGCAGTCAAATGTAACTCTGTAATAGTAACTCGGTTCAGGTCTCTCAGAATTCCAGTATCAATTCGAACAAGTTACACAATGGCCAACATCAAGGGACTAGTGGACTCTGGAGTAGTGTTGGGGAAGTTTGGTTTGGTTTGGTTTGAGGCCATTTTTGCCAAACTGGAAACCAAACTGATTACATTTTGGCCAAACTGAAACCAAACTGAACCAAACTGATTCAAACTGCTCCAAACTGAACCAAACCGTTCCAAACCAATTAAATAAGTGCCCACTAAGCGCCCAAATAATGTGTCAAATTGCTTACAAATCAGTTTGGTTTGAGTTTGGTTCAGTTTAAACCAAACTCAAACCATTTATGACTTGATTTCAACTGAGTTTGAACCAGTTTTGGACCAATTTTGAACTAATTTTGAACCAAACTGAGTTTAAATGTGATTATTAGATGCTTGTTGGGCACCTATTATGTAATCAGTTTGAAACGGTTTGAACTCAGTTTGGGATCCCCAAACTGGAAACCAAACCATTTAGCTTTTTTCAGAAAATCCCAAATCCCAAACCAAACTTCCAGTTTGGGTTTGGTTCAAACTGAGTTTGGATCAGTTTGGAACCAAACTTCCCCAACACTACTCCGGAGCCACAGACAACTTCATACGACCCACGTTTGCAAAACGAATGGGGTTGGGTCTACAGAATCTAGAATGGGCAAGGAAAATATGGAATATAGACAATACGGAAAACAAAGCTGGGTTGATCACTCACTTTGTGGACTTACAAGTACAAACTAAAGGAATCCACAAGGTCATGCACTTCCTCGTGATGGACATTGGAAACGAGGACATTGTACTCAGATACCCATGGCTCACAACATACGAACCAACCATCAGCTGGACTCACACAGTAATCCATGAAGACACAATGCCCATCATTATCTGATCAATTGACCCAGTCATCCCACGAACCATTATAGTGGGAGCAATCACTCAGGAAGAGGCCGAAAATATCATGGCAGAGTTAAACGAGGAGTGCCACATACGAACAACAGCCATGGAACTAGCAATTGCAGCCAATCAACACACAGTTGCTGTAATGGTCCCAGAACTGTACCAATGATTTGCCAAAATATTTGATGAAGAAGCATCCCACAGATTTCCCCCATCCCGACCATGGGATCATGTGATAGACTTCAAACCAGGTACCCCTGCAACAATCAACTGCAAGGTATATCCCATGTTGCAAGAAGAGGACGGTCAACTATGAACATGGCTAGACGAACAACTCAAGATGGGGTACATCAGACCATCCAAATTGCCCTACACATCATCATTTTTCTTCATCAAGAAGAAAGACAGAAAACTTAGGCCTGTTCAAGACTACCAACAAATCAATGCATGCACAATCCGCAACCAATACCCACTTCCACTAATGTCAGAACTCATCACCGACTTAGGAAATGGACATATCTATACCAAACTGGACGTGCGATGGGGGTACAACAACATCTGAATTAAACTGGGAGATGAACCAAAAGCGGCTTTCAAAACATGGTACGGTCTATTTGAGCCACTAGTCATGTACTTTGGACTTACAAATTCACCAGCAACATTCCAAAATATGATGAACAATGTCATGGGAGGTACAATCGCATGACAAGAACTACTTGGCACCACCATCCACATATACATGGATGACATTGGCATCTCAACACGGGAAGGTATCGGTCTACAAGTACACATCAACGCAGTGAGCGATGTACTCCAGGTAGCTATGGACCACGACCTATACTTCAAACCAGAGAAGTGCCTCTTCCACATGCCACGGATGGATTACCTGGGGGTAATTCTTGAAAAGGGGGTGACACGTATGGACCTGGTTAAAATCGCCAGCATCAAAAACTGGCCAACACCAACAAAGGTCCGTGACGTACACTCATTCCTGGGCTTCTGCAATTTTTACTGACTCTTTATCCGTGGCTTCGCAACACTGGCGAGACCCCTTAATCGGTTAACACGAAAAGACACCGAATGGACATGGGGAAAAGATGAAGAACAGGCATTCCAGAAACTGAAAACACTTGTAATAATGGAACCGGTACTGGCACACCCCAATCTCCTAGACCAGTTTGAACTGGAAGTAGACACGTCAGGATTCACAATAGGAGCAGTTCTACTACAAAAGAAAAATGACGACAAATGACACCCAGTAGGATACTACTTGGCAACCCTGAGTGAAGCGGAAAGGAACTACGACATCTATGACCTGGAACTACTCGCGATCATAAAAGCACTTAGACACTGGAGACCTCTGCTAGCTGGATCACCACACAAAATCAAGGTATTCTCCGACCACATGAACCTCCAGTATTGGAAAGATCCACAAAAGATAAGTAGAAGGGTCGCTAGGGAGGTGCTCGAACTAATGGAATACAATTTCGAGATTCACCACATTCCAGGAAAGAACAACAGCCAAGCAGACGCGCTATCACAATGACCAGACTACGACCAGGGAGAAAATGACAACCAAGATGTCATAGTACTACCTGAAGATGTATTCATCCGAGCAACGCAAGTCACAAGTGAGCAATACCCTCCCCAAGATGAAGTCAAGATCCGATACTGGGTAGATGCCCAAAACCTCAAAAAGGTGAACAGCGTCTGGTACCGACAAGGCCAACGAGTAGTAACAGGCGACAAACTCGAAAAGAGGAAACTCATCGTGAAACATCACGACTCACCAATCCACAGGCACCCAGGGATCAAACGAACTCAACAACTGGTGCAACGACGACAGTACTGGTGGCCCAAGGTAAATGAGAACGTCAAGGAATATGTGAAAGGATGTGCAGAGTGTCAAAGACACAAAGTCAACACAAGGCCAATACATGCTGCCCTTAACCCCATTACACCCACTCCTGACACTGCCCCATTCGAAACCATAGCACTCGATTTTATAACCAAACTGCCCAAGTCAGACGAGTATGACTCCATACTCATGGTAACAGATCATGATTGTACAAAAGCCTCCATCTTCATCCCGTGCATCGAAGAAATCACGGCGGAAGAAACCGCTGCATTGTATGTAACTCACATATTCAGGAGGTTCAGACTACTGGCCAAAATCATCAGTGACCAAGACCCCCGATTCGTGTCCAAATTCACAAGAGAATTGTGCCATATCCTAGACATCAAGCAGAACATATCAACAGCCTATCACCCTTGAACGGACGGACAGTCAGAACGCACCAACCAATGGCTCGAACAGTATCTAAGGTTCTGGACCAATGAGTGGCAAGATAACTGGGTGCCATTCCTACCAATGGCAGAGTTCACTCATAACGATTGGGCACATGAACACACCAAGAAATCACCATTCCGTCTCCTTATGGGATACAATCCATGCACTGATTGGACAGATAAGACCTCTGTGATACCATGAGTTGAAAAGCGCATGGAACAATTCCGAGAAGCACAGAAAGAAGCCCAAGAATTGATGAAAAAGGCCCAGAACCTATGGGTGAAACACAGGAACACACCATGTTTCAATACAGGTGACTTCGTCTGGTTGGAAGGGAAACATCTCTGCACCAATCAACCCACAGCAAAACTTGCCGCACGATGACATGGCCCCTTTAGGGTAAAACAGGTGATGTCCCCTATCAATTACCGATTAGAACTTCCCATGCAGTGGAGCATCCACCCAGTATTCCACATTGATCTTCTCACACCCTACCAAGAGACCGACATGCATGGAGAAAATTTCCAACGCCCACCACCAGATTTGGAAGAAGGCCAAGAGGAATATGAAGTTGAGAGCATTCTAGACTCACGGCATTTCGGCAGAGGATGACAACTTCAGTACCTTGTCAAATGGAAGGGCTACCCAGACTTGGAGAACCAGTGGGTCAACAAGGATGATGTGTTCACCGAAGAAGCTGTAGCGGATTACGAATGATTGACATCCCGACCCAACCACAAGATAAGAGGAAGAGCAACTACTTCGAAAACTGCATCCCCTTCATCACTCCTTCACACTGGATTCCTTGCCTCACTCCTCATGTCCCTTCCCCATTCCACTGATGCCCTTGTTGAGGTTGCCTCAAACGTGGGAGCAGTCACCTACGAAGAGCTCCAGGCAGCCCTCCAAACCATACTCCTGGCCAAATACGAACCCAACACCAGCAACCCCGCCACCTGGTGGATCCTCACCAAGGACGGGCAACACCTCAACACTGTCCCGCTCACAATGGCTGAACTTGATCAGCTTCATGCAGCTCTCCCAGAATCTGCACCTCCCTCACCTGGACTTGGTGCAGTGCGGATTGAGTCCCTCACAGAGGCTGAGGTGGCCGCTGCCTGCGCACTTGATGCTGAAACAGAAGAACGACTGGAGGGAGGAAGTGGAGGAGTGGATGGAAAGCCAGTTGTGGATGGCTATCATGTTGAGGATCAAGAGGAATTGGCATCGGGACGAGGTAATCATGGAGCTGAAGAAGAAATGGGAAGACCGGCAATGGCTCATGCTGAACAAGCTAGCTGTGGTCGCCCAGCTGAAGAAACAGTTCTTGGACAAGTTGGAGGGAGTCTGAAGGCCTGGTACCCAGATGAGCACCCCCTCATTATCACTGCCACCGACACTGACGATCCCAACAAAAACCCCATATGCATGTGATACCTTGGGGCGCCCCCTATACCGAGGCAACGTGCACACTGACACCCCCCCTCTCCACCCCTCTCTATGCCTCCGCTACATCCAGCGAGGTCAGTGACCACCCCCCCATGGTTACAAGTACAACCGAGCAGATGACTTTGTCCACTTCCAAGTCAATGACGGCCATGGGGGTACGCGGCAAGCCGCCTACATACAGGTGGTGATGAACACAGACCCACTGGTGCTGGCCCTTGTCGAAGACAGTGACAAGGTCTATTTGAAGGCCCTCTACGCCAAGCTGCATGTCAAGGAGGCCGGCAAGCCCGTCTACCCCCATGAGGACATGTTCCTCTTCAAGGATGGCTACTACGATTGACCGTGCCTAGACTGCGTGGTTAATGAGCTGTGTGATGTCAGTGTTAAAGCAGAGATTCACCACTACTGATCGTACATGGCTAAAGAAGCGCGCATGCACCAGTGGATCATGGAGTTGTTAGGGGCCTTGGGCGGGCGGAACTAGAGAAGTGTAAGTTCCACCTCGAGATGGCTAATGTGATGGACAGGATTGAAGAACGACAGTCAGGGTGGATGGGAGGAGTTGGGCCAACGAGGTGTCAAGGACATTGCTCCTGAAAAGGGGGTGATGTTATGGTTGTGGACATGGACCCTTACCTATGCAGGTGACTTGCTTTGTGAGGAGTAATCAGTTGCGGACTTTCACATGTGTCAAGGGGTGGTATCACATGTTCTGTCACCTTCTGTGGTATGACTCATTACTAGTAAGGTAGCTGCCATCTAGTTTCAACACCCTTTATGTAAGCTCCCAGCAGCAATTCCATGCGCACATAAAAACACTCATTCCCAGAGAATATAAGTTTATGCCACTGTTAGGCTAATATTTTTTATACGAATTATAGAAGAACACCTTCCCTTCCAATCCTATAGACCAGATATCCAATCTGGGGTTTTGTAAAGGACGAACGTGCAAAAGATGTCTGCTTACATAAGGGGTGTCGAAACTAGATGGCGGCTACCTTACAGGGGTAGTAGGGTTTGAGCTGTTATCGCTACGGGTTTCATCTGTTCAAGGGGCACTTTAAAGCGACCTCTATATTTGTATAAATACGATAGGTGAAAGACCAAGATATGCCATCTTGGTCTTCTTGCAATCACCACTCTTCTCTCCTATCGATTGACCAAACCTCTCTCTCTCTCTCTCTCTCTCTCTCTCTCTCTCTCTCTCTCTCTTTCCTTCTCTATCTCTGTCCCTCGTATGGGCCAATGACTGCCTTGTCACTGCGACATAGGTATAGGGCATGTGATTTGAAGTCACCGATGGACAGCTAAGTCGTGAACGCTCTTACACAAGTCTAAGTCAGACTTAATGCTCATGGTGGCATTACAATGACAGTGGCAATTATTTCCCCTGGACATTTATAAGTGGTCGGCCAGTATACAGAGGCATATTACATATATTGGGGGGAAAAAACGAAGACACAGGACTCAAAATGACCATGTAGCCACCCATTGTAGGCAGGGATGTCAACGAGTTAGACTTGTCTATACTCGTTTAGCTGTATCTCCTGAACCAGTGATCTTACAGGTCAGGTCTGAAACTTGGTATACAAGCAGGCATACTGTATATCTGCTGGCATTCCAAATTTCAGACCTGTACGATCACTGGTTCAGGAGATACAGCTAAACGAGTATAGACAAGTCTAACTCGTTGATGTTACGCCGCTGCGGGGGCGTAGTCACAACAGCAATGGTTCCCAGCTCAACAGCTGAAGGTAACCACTGTGGGCCAGGGAAGACCGTCCTGTGCACCAACAATACAAGGGCCTCTGCGACGAGCAGGAGGCACTAGTTGACTAGGGAACTGCAACTTAACAGCTGAGAGGGAAAGGCAGACAAGGTGCTGGGGCAAGAGACTTCACAGTAGGTTAACGAAGACTAAGCTAGGGGATCAGGAGGGATACATGGGGTTTATATAGTGTTGTACTTGTATTCAGGGCCAAGGGTCAGGGTCAAGGGGTCAAGGTGAAACAGGGTGAAGACAAGCAGTACTAGATCTGATAGCCATCAGCAGATGGGATCAGATCAGATCGAGATCGAACGAGATCGGATAAGATCAAGTGAGATCGGATGATGTCAAGACAAAGAAAAAAGAAAAAGAAAAGAAAAGCAGAAAGTTCATGACATTATCCCCTTTCTAAGGGGCAAGTTCCACATTGCCAAGGTCGCTCGTTTCGGCGATTGTCAGTGCGACAAGATCGGTTGAGTGCGCGGTGGGCGGGAGCGATGGGTTGTCGTCGTCATCGGTGCGAATTGTGCGATGGACTGCATCGGGATGCGCGGCATGGAACGTGTGCAGGAGTTCGGGGGTATGCAGATTCATCGCCGGCTCCCAGGTGTTGTCAGCATCCGGGTACCCTTTCCACTTGATGAGATATTGGAGTTGTCGGCGGTGACGGCATGAGTCTCGAATATCTTCAACCTCGTACTCTTCGGCACCGTCGATGAGGTCCGGAGGGGGCCATGCGAAGTTGGGGCCGTGTTCTGCCGTCTCATGGTATGGGAGGAGCAGCGACGCGTGGAAGACGTCGTGAATCTTCCACGTGGGTGGGATCGCTAACTGGTAAACAACATGTGAGATAGCACGGACGATGGGGAAGGGGCCATATCATTGCGGCGCGAGCTTTGCTGTAGGGTGCAATGTGCGAAGGTTTTTGGCCTTGAGCCAAACCAAGTCGCCTTCCTTGTATGGTACGAATGATGACAGGGCCACAACCGCGAGTTCCTGTGCTTTCATAATACTCTGCTGAGCCAGCGTGCATAGTTCTCCAATCTTGGCGAGCCTGTAACGCCACCACAGGGGCGTTAAGTGTTATTTGTGGCTTAAGCGTTTAGTTTGTGCTATTCTGTGACTGTACAACGCTCCAAGCGGAGTTACCTTATTTAGATATGCTTAGTCAGGTTGGTATATCCTGCAGAGGACGGAAAATATGCCTTTAGTCTTATATCCTCCTCTGCAGGTGAGTAGTTAGTTTTGCATTGATTAATATAGTCTTATATCCTCCTCTGCAGTCCCCTTGTGTCCTCTGTGACTCAAGGGCCCTCTCTAGGTCGCACTTTGACAGGTTATGGGCCCTGCCCTGCACCTTAACTGATTCTTGCTGTCCTTACTCCTGCATCCATCGCCTCAGCTCGCTCTCAGCTCTTCTCATTCATTCCAATCATTCCAATCACATCCTTTCATTTCCATCTCTTCCACTCATCCAAATCCCTCCATTCCTTCCCACTCCGTCGCGTCCACCACATTCATCATGTCCTCATCCAAGGACTCATCCATTTCGTCCATTTCCGCCCTCACAAGCGAAAACTATCGCCTCTGGGCTGATGACATGAAGTCCTGGCTACAGCTCAATGGCCTCTGGCGACTCGTTTCTGGCTCAGAGAAGAAGCCCACTGGAAAACCCGAAGTTCTGGACTCCAAAGGCGCTGTCCTGACTGCTGCTACGCCTCCAGACGAGGATAAGCTGGAGAGATGGGAGGTCAAGGCTGAGAAGGCTGCTGGAGCACTCAAGACTGCTATGTCTCATGAGCTCAGGGTGCTCATTAGGGACTGTGAAGACGACCCCATTGCCATCTGGGACACCCTCAAGGCCTCCTTTGTCCAACAGCGAACTGCCCCTCGCTTCAATGCCTACCACACTCTCCTTTCCATCCAGAAGGACGACTCAGAGTCTCTGGAATCGCTCATCAACAAGGTAGATGAGCAGATTAGGGTGATACAGTCGCTTTCTCCCAGTTCCTTCACTCTGGACAATCTCTATGATGAGCTGGCAGTCATGGCGATCATTAGGGCGCTCCCACAGTCGTTTGACGAGGTCATACGCACCATCTCAGTCCTGGACAAGTTTGACAAGCAATCAGTCGTCCAATCGCTCAGGAACATGGATCAGACGCGTTCCAACCTGTCTGGGACTTCATCTGCCTTTTCAGCGACATCTGGACCTTCCAGATCACGTCCCAAGGTATCCCCATCATATTCCACACCCTCCAGTCAGTCTCCCCACAGTGGTTCGTCTACTCGTCCGAAATGCGACTTCTGCTCTCGCTTGGGCCACATTGAGGCCAAGTGCTTCCTCAAGGAGCGCTTGATGCGTCAGATCAACCCCCCATCACCTTCCACAGCATCCCCTGCCTCCATCTCGTCTCAGTCACTTCCAGAAGCACCACAGTCCGCATCAGCTGCATCAGCAAGTGCTTCATTTTCTGCCCTTCAGAGCGACTCTCACACTTCCTGGAATGCAGACACTGGTGCCTCAGCTCATATGACGTTCCATCGCCATTGGATGCGCAATTTGAAGCCGCATCGCGTCGAAATTCGGCTAGCTGACGGGTCTGTGGTCCATTCTGAGGGGGTGGGGTCGGTGTGGTTCAATCCTGTGGTTAATGGCGAAGAAAGGGCACCTATAGAGCTCTCTAATGTCCTATATGTCCCTGCTCTTTGCACTAATCTATTATCTGTGCTATATCTCACTCTCCATCGCCGCTTCATCGTCTCCATTGAGAGGGACACCATACACTTCATCAGGGACAACAGGATTGCCTTCCAAGCGAAGACTGGAACCTCAAATGCTGCATACCTTGTTGGGGACACTGTTCCAGTGGAGGAATTCGCATCACTATCATCTGCCACCACTCTCCCATTGGACTGGAACCTCTGGCATCGTCGCCTCTGCCACCATCACTTGGCAGGCATCAAGAGGCTGGTCTCAGGCGACCTGGTGACGGGTTTCAAGCTTGATTCACAAGCCACCCCTGATCCAGTATGCGAAGCCTGTAAGGCTGGCAAGATGCATGCAGATCCCTTTCCATCTTCGACCTCCAGAGCCTCAAAACTGCTTCAGCTAGTCCACAGCGACGTCCATGGCCCTGTGAAGGTGCCCACACATCAAGGGTATCGCTACTGGGTCACATTCATCGATGACTTCTCTCGCTTTAAGGCCGTTTATCTCCTGAAGCGAAAGTCTGAGACCTTTGCTGCCTTCAAACAGTTCAAAGCTTGGGCTGAGAATCTCACTGGAGCGAAACTAGGTACTCTGAGAGATGATAAGGGTGGGGAGTACATATCTGGCAAGTTTGAGGCGTTCTGCATTGAGAATGGCATCCAGAGGCAGCACACTGTCAGGAATCGCCCTCAGCAGAATGGGGTAGCTGAGAGGGCGAACAGGACGATGGAGGAAGCCATTATCTCGATGCTGCATGAATCTGGGATGCTCACAGCCTTCTGGGGCGAAGCTCTGGCCACATTCATTCATACTAGCAACAGACTCGTCACCTCAGCGCTCCCAGACAGTACACCTTATCAGGCATTCAATGGGAGCAAGCCAGATCTGTCTAGGCTTCGTGTCTGGGGCTGCACTGCCTATGTGCTGATCCAGAGGGATAAGCGTCCACTTGGGAGCCTTGGATTGCACATGGAGAAGTGTGTATTCATTGGATACCCTCAGGGCTACAAGGGGTGGAAGTTCTACAACCCTGTGACCAAGAAGGTGTTCATTTCAGAGAGGGCTGACTTTGATGAACGCTTTTTCATGCTCCAGGCTAACTCTGTACCCCACCTGCCTACCCCTCATCTCAAATCGCTTCTTGAGACGCCACCTACCTCAATTTCACTCCCAGACATCTCAGACGATGTCCTGGACGCTCCATCTGACTCACAGATGCCAGATCATGGGGGAGATGGGTCTGCTGATTCTGATCTACCCTCTGTTCCTCCCATTTCGCCTCCAAGCGTCGCTCCAGTGCCTGCTCATTCACAGACACCTCCATCCATCTATCACTCACTTCCTCCTTCATCTTCTTCGCCTTCAACCCCTCCAGCTCGCCATCCTCATCACCCTCTTGCCCCTCCTCGCCCTCAGCGCCTCAGATGTCCCAGAGATGAGTGGCTGCCGGAGCAATGGGCTGTCCCAGATCGCTACAAGCAGCCAAGGGAGCCAACACCAGCAGTAGTCTCTTCAGACGATGACTCTGATGACTCTGATGACCCCCTTGACATTATCCAAGCTGGTGTAGCATCTGCAGCTGAGCCCACGTCCTACAGGCAGTCGCAGCAACGCTCTGATGCGGATCTGTGGCACAAGGCTTGTGAGGAAGAGATGGAGGCCCACAAGCTCAATGGCACTTGGGAGGTCGTCAAGCTGCCGCCTGGGAAGCGTGCAATTGGCTCCAGATGGTTCATGAAGGTCAAGCACAATGCTGACGGCTCCCTGGATCGGTACAAGGCGAGATTGGTTGCCAAGGGCTACTCTCAGCGTCCTGGCTTCGATTTCAAGGAGACATTTGCTCCCACTGTTCGCTATTCCACCATTCGCATTGTACTCGCCTTGGCTGCTCTGGAAGACCTTGAACTTCGCTCCATTGACATCTCTCATGCATATCTCAATGGCACTCTGGAGGAAGAGATCTACATGCTGCAGCCTGAGGGATTCGAAGTAGGCGGTCCAGATCATGTTTGCAGGCTGAGAAAGTCGTTATATGGCTTGAAGCAAGCAGGCAGGGTCTGGAACAAGACCCTTCACACTGTGCTCACTTCTATTGGCTTCAATCGCGTCCAATCCGACCATGGGCTCTACATCTACCTCAGGGATGATGTTAGGATCTTAATGCCTGTATTTGTCGATGATATCACGCTTGCCTGCAAGGATGGAGCCAAGATTGACTCAATCGTCCAAGAGCTGTCCAGTCACTTCAAACTGCGAGATCTTGGCCCTACCACCCAGTTACTCGGCCTGGAAATCATCAGAGATCGTCCTAATCGTACACTCTCCATCTCCCAGAGCCAATACATCTCCAATCTCATCCAGGAGCATGGTCTCAGTGATTCCAAGCCTGTCTCGACTCCTCTCAACCCTGGAATGCGTCTATCCACCTCCATGTGTCCCCAGACCGATGCAGAAGTCTCAGAAATGTGCCAGTACCCCTACATCTCCGTTGTAGGCTGCCTGATGTATCTGGCAGTCACCACAAGGCCAGACATCGCCTATTCTGCCGGAGTCCTTGCCAGATTCAACTCCAACCCTGGCCTGGCTCATTGGCAAGCAGCCAAGCATGTGCTTCGCTATCTGAAGGGCACCATTGACTACAAGCTTGTCTATAAGCCCTCCACTTCGCCTGAGCCATTCATCACTTATTCAGATGCTGATCATGGTGGTAACCCAGACAATGGCAAGTCCACTGGTGGATATGTGGTCAAGATTGGGTCTGGAGCGGTGTCTTGGAGCTCAAAGTTGCAGCCCTTGGTTGCCTTGTCCACAACTGAAGCAGAGCACATCTCTGCTGTTGAGGCAGGCAAGGAGATCCTCTGGATGCGCCAATTCATGGGGGAGCTTGGCTACAGCATCTCTGGCCCATCACTGCTCAGAATGGACAATCAATCGGCCATTGCAGTGAGCAAGAACCCAGAGCACCACAGCAAGATGAAGCACCTCTCCCTTCGCCTGTTTTGGCTGAGAGATGCTGTTCAGGACGGTCTAATCACTCCTAGCTTTGTTACAACGCAGGAGATGGCCGCTGACATCTTTACAAAGGCTCTTGACCGGTTCAAGGTGCAGAAGTGTGCCACAATGCTTGGTTTGTTTAGTTAACAGTTTGGAGCCCTGCACAGTCATGGGGGAGTGTTATTTGTGGCTTAAGCGTTTAGTTTGTGCTATTCTGTGACTGTACAACGCTCCAAGCGGAGTTACCTTATTTAGATATGCTTAGTCAGGTTGGTATATCCTGCAGAGGACGGAAAATATGCCTTTAGTCTTATATCCTCCTCTGCAGGTGAGTAGTTAGTTTTGCATTGATTAATATAGTCTTATATCCTCCTCTGCAGTCCCCTTGTGTCCTCTGTGACTCAAGGGCCCTCTCTAGGTCGCACTTTGACATTAAGTACGACGTGTACTTCGGTTAAGTCACGGACGGTAACGGGACAGGAGTAAGTCAGTTACGACTTAGTTCAATGGTGAACAAGTACCACTTGGCCTCCGTGGACACAAGGGTAATAGCAAGGACAAGCTCAAGCGCAATGGCGAGCAGAAAGGGGAGTCAAGCGAAAGTGTGACTCAAGGGGTCGGATCGTGAGAATGGACAGTGGTGTGGTATTACACAAGAAGTCAAGTCTACCGTACAAGCTAGGTAGCGTGGGACTTATATACTAGTACACAATGTTTGTCAGAGACAAACATATGGCGCGATCCTAGGATCCGGGTCCTAGAGAGCTAACAAGGGGAAAGTATGAAACGAGAACAAGGGAATTCCGCGGGATGATGCGTGGATCAGAAGTCGTCAGTAGATTCTGGAAGTTGCGCCATGGGGTGTCATAACGGTCATGCGCTAGGCGCGAGATAAGGGCCAAGGTGCGGGTAGAAGCGGATCATATCGTAAAAGTACAGTGGAAGTCTGACACCGAATGCGAGTCACAAGACACGAGGCGAGAAGAAGGGGAAAAGGGAGAAAATCGTAACATTACCCCCCCGTCAGACTTGAAGTCGCCACGACTTCGACTAGTCACTGGTATAGTAGCAGTCCTCCTCAGGAATAACAGTAGCGGGGTCAGGAGATGGAGAGCGGGGGCAGGTGTGGGAACGTAAGAACATGTGGCGCCCCCTGCGACCACACTTACGGCACCCCTCATACTGAGGGCAGTCGATTTCGTCATGCCACGCCTTCCAGTCGAGACATTTCCCACACCAGCGGGTACGCGGCGTGGGGTTCTCATATCAGGTGGACATCGGGGACATTTGCCTTATGAGGCAAACGTCTACGTGGTGGGCAAGGCTGCCGCACCACTGGCATGCGTCCCGTCATCCTCGCTCGGGGCAGTCTCTTACGAGGTGGTCCTTGGACCTGCACTCGTAGCACCTGTGACGACGCGTGCTGCCTTCCCCTTGAAGGCGCGGCATCTCACAGGGTCCTCCCTCCCACGGGGGCAACGGCATCTCGCCATGTCTGTCCGCACGCAGGGGCAGTGGCATCGAGGAATGGCGGGGTCGAGTGGGTTTGGTCATAAGTTCGACATATCGGTTGCTGATAAGAGGGATAATGCGGGCGTACTGCAACCGCTTTCTTACACTGGACATATTCATGTCCAGGTGGAATTGGTCCTTGACGGCCTCCGCCTCTAGTCTGCGGAGGTTGTCCCATCGCACCTTAAGCGCGTCTTGGGCTTCCAGGCAGGTGTGTAGGCGGGCGACGTCGGTGTGGAGTGCGGGGTAGTGGAGGGAGGAGATGACCTTGTCGATCACAAGTTGACGAGGGTCGTGGGGGTGGAAGAGGTCTATCTGTTGGTCCGTTATGTGTTGGGGTAGTTGGTTAGCTGTGGTGGTGCATAGGTAGATAGACGTGACGTAGCATGGCTCTCCTTTCCCCATTGTTCCTACCACCTCCTGGTAGTCTTTGCGGTAATAGATATACCGCACCACTTCTTTCTTTCCCGGCTCTCCAATCATGAGCGGGTAGAAGTGCGGGGAGGTGGGGTCATTGGGGAAGTAGGGGATGCCTGGCTCTCCTGACGTATCCGGGTCTTCATCGTCAAGGAGGGCGTAGCGTGGGTCAGGAACAGTGAGCTCAACGGTGGGAATGGGGGTGAATACATGGTCAATCCCAGGTGGGAATGGGGGAAGTGGGAGTGAAGACTGGTGTAGGGTACTGAGCGTTGGTTGCGAGACAAGTGGAGGTGGAGACGTCAACTCAGAGGATCCCGACGACTCAGGTGGTTCGGTAATGGTGGGTAGTGACGTTTCGGGGTCGAGCGTAAACTCAGGCAGCAGGGGAGGAGTAGTGATTCGGGAGTATGGGGTGCGTGCAGCGCTGGGGTTCATGTCCGGGATTCCAGCCTCTTGGGATGGGACAGTTGTACGTGCTCGAAAGCGCGCGAGTGAGTAAGGTAAGGCCGAGTAAGGGACTAGAGAGAGGAAAGGGAAGGAGGGAAGTTGTCGCCGAGTTTTGGTAGAAACTAGAGCCCAAATCGTGGGCGACGATAATACCGAGCAATGCCAATGCTGTAGGAAGGGGGGAACGCGAGCGAATTCTTACGATAGGGCTTAGCACGGAAGCGACGAGTTCCAGTGAACGAGGGAGAACGTCGAGCAAGGCTCGGTTCACGCGTTACGACGACACGGAGGGTAACTAGAACGGGGGTAAAGAAATCGATGAGTCGTAGTAGTCGAACGGGTGTCTTCGTTTTAGACCTGCCCCGCTGAACCGGTACTTAATCACGCGAGAGGGAAGAGAAGAGGATCGAATAAGACGCAGGGAAAGAGAGATGACATTGTTGAGCGCGAGACTGAGTCCTTATATACTACGTGTACCCGTAAGTAAGGAATCGTCGTCGCAAAACGCTAAGTCGAAAGTTGTGAGGGATAGTGGGTAGAAGTGGGGAAAAGTAAAGTAAAGGAGACCAAGGGATAGCGAGAGACTACGAGAGACGGACGGACGGACGGTCGTAAGGCTAAGGTGAAGTTTTACAGTCCCTGGCGCTAGTGGCATCGTCGGCGGTGCTTACCGTACTCGGGCAAGCGTTGAGGTGAAACGGGGGAGTAAGTAAAGCAGGAAAATGGAGACGAGGAGTCGGAAGAGGTCTAACAGGTCGAGGGTGAGAGGTCGGAGAGGCGACGCGGGTGGTGTCGACGAGGCGCACTAAGTCGTAAAACGAGGGTGAGAATAGGGCAAGAAAATAAGTAAAAGTCGGGTGCGCCTTTGTCCGAGACAAAGAACGCCGCTCTAGACCGCTCAACGGCCGTGGGTGTAATCATAGACTGTGTTTCAGGGGTTTGAGGATGACAACGAAAGACGGCGAGCTGGACGAAGAATGGTGAACTAGCTATTCCGAGGCGGGACCCTTGACGACGTCGCGGACGAGAGGTCGTTTGAGGAGTAGTGGATGATCGAGGGTGAGGGTCGGAAACGGAAATGTAATCATGTATGGCCATAGGAAAGAGCGACGAGGGTGAGACGAGATGGTGGGGAGATGGAAGAATGGGGGAAACGAGGCGACGAGGAAAAGATCGATGGCCACGAGTTGGTGGCGGTTGACGATCATCCGCGATAGGCAGTGAGGTCACGTGCCGAGCCGACGAGTCCGAAATGGTCGATAATAGGTGGTTTCGCGCTCAAGGGCTGCGACGCCCTTACACAGTCAAGTTATCGAGAATGATTTGGGAAGGGGGGCGAGTGGGCACAGTGGTGACGACGGGTGTATCAGACATGAGGTTTCCGGGGATGATCATGGGTGATGAGAGTGGGCGAAGGGGGTACATCTTTTATATCTTTCGTCCAGCCCCTTCGGCGGTAGGATTTTGCCGGTAGAATTCAGTGATTAAGTCAGGTGCGTGGCGAACGTTATCGAGTGGTTCCCACGAGCTGTCACTCATGGGGAATCCCTTCCACTGGATCAGGAATTGAAGTTTGCACCCTCGGCCATGAAGGCAAGATTGTAACACGTGCTCCACTTCGAACTCTTCTTCCCCTTCGATAAGGTCAGGTGGGGGTCGCGTGAAGTTAGCTCCATGGAGTTCTGTCTCCTTATATGGTGTAAGGAGGTTTGCATGGAACATGGGATGTATCTTCCACGTCTTCAGAAGATCTAGTTTGTACGAGACCGCCGATAAGACTTTCTTGATTCGGAACGGTCCGTGGCGTTTCGGGGCGAGCTTTGCGGTGGGGTAGAAGGTCCGGAGGTTCGTCCCCTCCAACCATACTTGAGCGCCTTCTAGGTAAGGTATGAAGTGCGTCTTCCCCCTCTTCGCCATGAGCTCTTGCGCGTGCTTGATGCAGTCTTGCGTGTGTTGGCGTCTATCACCCATTTCTTCCAGTCGTTGATCAACAGACGGAGTTGATGTGTCACGGCACAGCCGGGACGGAGCCTATGCGAAGACCCAAAGTACGCGCAAGACGATCCGCGATGGGACCGAGAAGTTCGCAGAGCCACAGCAGTGCTCGAACGCCTGCTCGAGAGCTGGGAGAAAGCACCACACGCAGAAGATCATGTGCGAGTTGGACGCGCGGTGAGCACACGTGACCCTTACCCGCCATCACGTAACTATCAGGAGGCATGGGATTAGGTCCGAGTTATTGGCCGTCACGTGACCCCGGCACGTGACCCGCCTCGAATGGTCCGGAAGAGCCTAGATGAGCTTATGCCTAGGCTGAGGCTAGAATGTGAGTCCGGATGAGCTTGAGCCCGGACGCGATCTAGATTGAAGACTCATGGTGTGTTATCTCTGACTCATGACCAAGAGGGCCTTATGCCATTGGTGGATTTCGACGTGGATGACTGATGCGAATCGAGGGCCTTGTGCCATTGGATAGGTGTATTAGGGTTTCGAATTCGGGCTGAGCTTGAAAGCTCCCCCTTGTAGTATAAGTAGAGGGCTTTGGACGTGTTATGGTCCTTAGCTTTGATATCTTGTGTAATACCTTCCCCTTCGCCGGAGTTGGTCTTAGGGCACAGAGTGTATAAAGCATTGATCCCTCATTGTCTCGTCCCCTCCTTTGCCATCTTTGCTAGTGTGTTGGAGTTATCGCCACTACGCGTTCCGCTATAAGTCGTGCTTAGTCATCGCCGACTTCTTGATCTTATCATCATCGACGTTATCTTGGTCCTTGTGCACGACACGCCACTCGGACGCAGCGAACCAGCAACGGTCACGTGATTGACAGCAGACGTCCGGAAGGAACGTAACATGATGTGGGTTTTGATGTCCACATGGTACGTGGTTCCCATCCCATGATCAACGAGAATGGGGAATGCTTGGTTGTGGCATTTGGCCACGAGTTGTGCGTGAACTGCGCTACTGGGAGTGCTTCCGCCCAGTTATCCTGTTGTACGTTACTCCAGTGGCGGAGATACTGTTCTAGCCACTGATTAGTGCATTCCGACTGCCCATCAGTCTGCGGATGATATGCAGAGGAGATGTTCTGATGGATCCCCAGCGTCTTACACAAATCCTTCATGAAGGTGGACGTGAAGCGCGGGTCTCGATCCGTGATCATCTTTCGGGGGATGCCGTAATGTGGATAGACATGGTGAAGGTAGAGTCGTGCCACTCCCTCCGCGGTAATTGTTTCATTGCATGGGATGAAGATGGCCGCTTTCGAGCAATCATGGTCGGTAATGGTGAGGATGAAGTCATATCCATTCGACGGGGGTAGCTTTGTGATGAAGTCCATAGTTACGACTTCGAATGGTTCGGCGTTGGGGTCTGTGGTGATGGGGAAAAGGTGTGGCTTTTGTCGGTGGGGGTTGATTTTGTTGGCTTGGCACGTTGCGCAGCCCTTGACGTAGTCTTCCACGTCCTTCTGCATATTCGGCCACCAGTAGTCACGTCGCATGTTACGTTCGGACCAGAAGTGGACACTGACGTCAAGGGTATGACACCGCGTCAGCAGTATATCGTCATGGACTTGTAGGATCAGTCAGCCGGGTAAGCTCCGGCACATGTGATTGTGTACGATAAGCGGATCGGATCATGACTCACACTAGGATAGCTGTACTAGGGTTCACGGTACTTACGCTATTGGCTAGTACGGATTGGAGCGGCGCTTGAAAGCCCGCGCGTAACTGTATAAGTAGAGACCCATGAAAGACCAAGAACACCATCTTGGTCTTCTTCCAATACCACTTGCAGTTCTTCGCTCTATAGGGATCTCCCCCTTTAAGTGAGTCGTCCAGCATACCCCTAGAGACCAAGGGGTCCCCTGTGACTTATCCCGACGTTCCCTTCGCGGACAGTGGACTATCCTCCCAATGCTACTTGTCACCGAGTCTTCTTATACCTCAATGAACGAGTGGCATCCCACTACTGCGTCTTATACACCATCGATCACGAATCGTGGGACGAGCTCGAGCTATCACCTACCCCACCCTTAGGACTTCAACAAGGAGACGATATCCACGGATATCGAGGACTAGGAGGAGAGTTATTCCCGCATCCCGCATTCTACCCTCAGAGCAGAGTCAATCGTCTCTTCTACCCGTTTGTTAGATTCGCCACACCCCGAGAAGCCTAAGTCAGGCAGACGTCTGTGGTAGACGTTACATCGCACCAACTCTAGCGTGTTTGTGATCCCTGGGTGGCCCATGCTAGGCGTGTCATGGAAAAAGGTAATTACCCCCCGTTTAAGATCGTTGTCGCCCACGACAATGAGAGCGTCTCCTTTCCACCAGAGACCTTGGTGCTTCTTCAGGTTGTGGGGTTCAACCCACCCGAGGACGGCTTTTTCATCCACGTTTTGCACTATTTGCGTCCAGATGTCCATGTCGTGCATTGACATCTGGGTTGCGCGTATGAATTGGTCAGCGGGGAGGACGACGACATCATTGTTGTCCTTCTCGTCAGCCTCATAGTCAGCTCGTCGTGAGAGGGCATCCGCGCGACCGTTTTTTATACCAGGTACATGCTTCAGTGCGAAGTTGTACTCCGATAACTCCAAAAACTCGCGTGCCACTCTTCGGCTGATTTTTCGTGGGTCCTTCCAATACTGCAGATTGGCATGGTCGGTGTGGATAATGATTTTGTGGGGGGAGCCGACCAGGTAGGTGCGCCATGCTCGTAGTGCCTTAACTACCGCTAGTAGTTCTCGGTCATAGATATCATAGTTGCGCTCCACTTCCGTTAGCAATTCAGAGTGGAACGCAACCGGGTGCATGTGTTGGTCGGGTCCAAGTTGGTTAAGTACAGCCCCTAGGGCTACGTTGGACGCGTCCACTTCGAGCTCGAATGGTTTCATGAGGTCGGGGAAGAGGAGCGTAGGTTCTCGACCGATGCTTCGTCTGATATTATTGAACGCATCCTGTTGGTCCTGATCCCAACGCCAGGGGGTGTCCTTTTTTGTGAGGTCATGCAGTGGGCGGGCAAGGGTGGAGAATCCTCGGATGAACTGCCTATAGAAGTTACAGAAGCCAAGAAAGGCGCGTACTTCTCTAAGGCTTTTCGGGGCTGGCCACTCTAGGACTCCCCATACTTTAACGGGGTCCATCCGGACGTTCCCATGTCCAATGATGAGTCCGAGGTATTCGATTTCTAGCACCTCGAACTCACACTTCTCTGGTTTGACGTACAGGTCATGCTCTTCGCAGAGGCGCAGGACCTCGTGCAGCACGTTCCGGTGTTGGGCGTGGTCGAGGGCGGTGGCGATGAGGATGTCATCCATGTAGACGATCACAAGTCCAAGTAGGATAAGGTCTCGGAAGATGTAGTCCATCATCGCCTGGAACGTCGACAGGGAGTTGGTAAGGCCGAAGTACATAACCAGGGGTTTGAATAGTCCCCGGTTCGTTTTAAATGCCGCCTTATGTTCGTCTCCTGGTTTAACCCGTACGTTGTTATAACCCCACCTAATGTCGAGCTTGGAGAACAATTGGGCTCCTCGTATGCGATCAATGAGTTTGGGGATGAGGGGAAGGGGGTAGTGGTTTCTGACGGTGATCTCATTCAACCACCTGTAGTCTTGGACGGGTCTTAACTTCCCATCTTTCTTCTTGATGAAGAAGAACGGTGATGCGTAAGCGGATTTGGAGGGTCTGATATACCCTTTGTCCAGCTATTCGGTGAGGAACGTAGTGAGCGCCTCCTCTTCGTTTTGCACCAGCAGGTACACCTTACAATCCAACGCTGGCGGGGTGTTCGGGAGGAGGTCGATGGCATGGTCCCATACTCGTGAGGGAGGGAATTGGTGGGATGCTTCTTCACTGAAGACTTTATGATGGCGTCGGTACTCCATAGGCACCAATTCTTCAAACGTGCGTTCGGGCCTCTTCGCCGCCTCTCGCTGGGCTAATTCTGAGGCCGTCGTTGTTTTTCATAAAAATGCGATGCAGGGATCTCGCTCATCGTCCACAAGCTGTTCCCACGCCTCCTCGTCAAGTTCATACGTCTCCAATGCCCTTATGGACGCTTCCATAGGCGTGGCTTCATCTGACAGATGAAGGCTGGAAATGACGACCGGTTGAAACTCCTCGTTCAGCATCGCTTCTCCCCATCATATCTGTGGCTCAAAAGCTGTGAACCAGGGGTACCCGAGGATCACCTCGTCTCTTCCTAAATTTGTGATTAGGAAGCGAAGCGTCTTGGTTTCCTCCCCTGTTCTTACGGTGAGATCGGTGTATTGCGTGATCTCTCCATCTTGGTTGTTCGTCCCATCCACGTTCCAGATGCGGATGGGGTGTGTGACGTTTCTGGTGGATATTTGTAACCGTTTGAGCAGTGTCGAACAAATAAAGTTGTCAGTTGCTCCTGAGTCTATTAAGACTTGTCGTTCGGCCGTTGTGTGTGCAGATTTAAACAGAACTGGGATTCTCATGGATCGATATCTGCTAGTGTACACGTTTAGGTTTAACGCTCTAGCCCAGGCCGCCAGGTTCAAGCGTCGGGAAAACCCTCTTTCCCAAATAGTTTGTCCACCATGAGGTCCCTGACCTCCTGGGTCTGCGCTTTCATCGCAGCGATCTGCACATCCGCCTGCTCTTCATTCGAAAGTATGCGATTAGAAGATACAGTGACAGTAGTGATGGCGGGAGTTGATACATCTGGAGTCGGGGTAAAGGAGGGGGGTCCGAAGGAGGAGGTAGCAGCCGTGCGCATTCCCTTTTGTGGGCAGTTACGCGACATGTGCCCTTGAGCACGACATCTAAAACATCGTCCCTCCTTCTGAAGCTGGGCCCGGTCTCCATCGGTGAGCGCCACAGAGGCTCGGGCACGTCCAACCTCCATGGCATTCGGGTTTCAGTTCTGATTGAGGGCCTGGACCCACTGCTCTCGGCTGTGTCCGCCCTTCTTTCCGCGCTGGGGTTTGTTCTTTCCCAGGCGGTCCTTTAAAACCAAATATTCAGCCTGCTGTAGGCGAGCGGCCACCTTCCAATCATCCCATGTGATCAGATGTTGGAAGCGTGTGACGTTGATTACTAACTGGTTTGGGAGTCCGTCTTGGAACATCTCCAGAGTCGTGGCTTCATCGGGGTTATACCCAGCTTTGTGGACTAGGTTGGAAAACGTAGCCACGTAGGTGTCGATATCTTTGCCCTTCATAGTCAGAGTCTGCAGACTCTTCCGGGCCTTTGTTAGTTCCGCCGTATCGGTGTACGACTGCATAAACCAATCACGGACAGTGTTCCACAGGTTCATTTCTGTCATTAGAACTCCTGTGTTTCGCTGGTCCTCAAGCCAAGCGAATTGCTCTGTGACCCAATCGTTGACGAGGGGTCCGCGGATGTAGGAAAGAAAGGTCATCGCACGGGGGTAGGGGATAGCGAGCTGATCGACGGTGGGGTTCATTTCTCGGTATAAGTTGAATGCAAGCATGAATTGCTTGCTCTTCTCTCGATCTCCGTTAAACTCGGGGGGTGGGTTCCCTCCTAAGCGTCCGTGTCCTCCAGGTGCAGGTGGGATCGCGGCTGGTGCGGCTCCAGCGGGGGGAATAGGAGCACCACCTGCTCCACCGCCCCTGCCTCCTCCGCCACCTGCGCCGCCTGCTCCACCGCCTGGCGGACCTCCTCCACCAGCGCCGCCACTCGGGAGACCTCCTCCAGGAGCTGCGCCTCCGCCTCCAGGAGCCGCTGCTCCACCTGACGGGCCACCGCTAGGAGCGCCTCCACTACCAGGAGGAGCTGGTCCTCCGCTGGTAAGGGTTGTGCTGGCCGAGGCATGGGTTTGTGACATGGACTGGGGTGTAGGCTGGGGACCTGGTAGGTCGGGGGGATTTACGAATAGGGAAGGGGTGAACGTGGTTGTTGGTACGGAGACACTAGGTGAATTCTCAGGGTCGGAGTCAATGTCGATTCCCTTTGGGTTATGACTTTTCAAAGGTCCAACGTTCAACTCAAGTGGTACTGGTCCGATAGTGTACCAGCTTCGTTCGTTTGGCGAGTAATCAATATAAGCCCAGAGACGTCTGTCTTCCAGGTAATGGATCTGGTGATACTCTTTCTTTCTTGAGTTGAAGATGTAGTATCCTTCAACGCCGTTGATTTCTGCCCAGATAGCTGCTCCTTTGATATGGTCGGAGAGCTCGTCGGTTGTAAGCCGAGTGATGTACTCAGGCTGAAACTTGGATCTGGTGCGACTAGATGTCGCCACTGTGAGAGACTTGACTTAATGTAACGCCACCACAGGGGCATTAAGTACAACATGTACTTCGGTTAAGTCATGGACGGTAATGGGACAGGAGTAAGTCAGTTACGACTTAGTTCAATGGTGAACAAGTACCACTTGGCCTCCGTGGACACAAGGGTAATAGCAAGGACAAGCTCAAGCGCAACGGCAAGCAGAAAGGGGAGTCAAGCAAAAGTGCGACTCAAGGGGTCGGATCGTGAGAATGGACAGCGGTGTGGTATTACACAAGAAGTCAAGTCTACTGTACAAGCTAGGTAGCGTGGGACTTATATACTAGTACACAATGTTTGTCAGAGACAAACATATGGCACGATCCTAGGATCCAGGTCCTAGAGAGCTAACAAGGGGAAAGTATGAAACGAGAACAAGGGAATTCCGCAGGACGACACGTGGATCAGAAGTCGTCAGCGGATTCTGGAAGTCGCGCCATGGGGCGTCGTAACGGTCATGCGCTAGGCGCGAGATAAGGGCCGAGGCACGGGTTGAAGCGGATCGTATCGTAAAAGTACAGTGGAAGTCTGACACCAAATGCGAGTCACAAGACACGAGGCGAGAAGAAGGGGAAAAGGGAGAAAATCGTAACAGAGCCGTTCTTCGACCGAAGGTGCGACAGAGTTGGATGATGCTGCTGTTGGTGCATGAGGTGTGTGTCCCATGAGCAAGTCGAACGGGCTTTGACGTGTCATCGCACTGGGCCATGAGTTGTGTGCGAACTGGGCAGAGGGGAGCCAGTCAACCCAGTCGTCCTGTCGCCCATTGCAGAAGAACCGAAGATACTGCTCCAACCATTGGTTGGAGCGTTCCGATTGGCCGTCGGTCTGTGGGTGGTAGGCCGTCGAGATATTTTGAGTGATTCCCAGAGACTGGCACAGCTGGCGAGCAAATGCCAAGGCGAAGCGTGGGTCTCGGTTGGTAATGATGCGGCGAGGTAGACTGAAGTGCAGGAACATGTGTCGGTGGTAGAGTGTGGCAACTCCTGGTCTGTCGATGGGTTCCTTGCAGGGGATGAAAATTGTGCTTTTCGTACAATCGTGATCTGTGATCGTAAGAATGGAGTCAAAGCCATGCAATATCGGCAGTTTCATGATAAAGTCCATCGTGACTGTCTCGAATGGTTGTGCTGTTGGATTCGTGGTGATAGGGAACGGCGGTGGTCGAGGGCGGTGAGACATTACTTTGTTGGCCTGGCACACTGCGCAACCTTTAACGTAGGCGGCGATTGTACTGCGCATTCCTGGCCACCAGTAATCGCGGGAAACTAAGGCCAGTGTGTTAGCGATACCAGGGTGGCCAGCGGCGGGGGAATCGTGGTATTGAGAAATTACCCCCCTCCGAAGACCATGGTCTTCCACGACCACGAGTCGGTCTCTGTGAGCCCAGTGTTGCGTTAGGTCCGCCTAATGATGCTCGACTTGAGCGATGACAGAGTGACTCGATGCGTGAGAGGCGACTTAGCGGATGTGAGTATACATCCTTAGGAGGAACGTAACCATTACAGGCACTGGGGCGAGGTCCACCAGGCGTACGCGCTGTCTGGCGATCTCCCTTATCAAGGCAAGACGCAGTACTAGACACAAGACAAGGGAGAGAGCGACAAGGGGGGGGGCAGATAGAGGAAACCCGATTGTAGATTCAAGAAGACCAAGCTAAGGAGCTCGGTCTTTGTACTATCCACTAGATATACAATTGACGAGGAGCTTTGAAGCTCCTCCTGAATGTAAGATACCCAGTAGCCATAATAGCTCGAACCCTACTACGACTGTCCTAGGTATGAGTCAAGTCCGTACTACGAGACATGTGATAACCACAACAAGCTGACTGAGATGACTGTCCCTGACTAATACTAGGGTAGTCAGAACCCCATGAGACTGCAGTCCATACCAAAGAGTCCAATCGCAACACCCAGGATCCGTTGGAGAAGGTAAGGTGGTGCTTGGTATGCCAAGCCGCGATTGCCATGCTATGTTGAGGTTGCGCCGCGATTACGGCGTCTTCCATGGAGGTGATCACCGTGGCGTGAGCGAAGAGCGAGGTGGGGAGGACGGTGACATTGTGGTTATTGTTGGAGCCGTCGTCGTAATCAGGGCGACGGGAAAGGGCGTCTGCTCAGTTCGTAGCCCCAGGTTTGTGGATGAGTTGGATGTTGTACTCCCCGATCAGGGGGATGTACTGCGCAACTTGGCGGTTAATTTTCTGTGGTTGCTTGTAGTATTGTAGATTAGCGTGGTCCATGAAGACAGTGACAACGTGTGGCGAGCCGAGTAGGAAATGGCGCCATTCTTTCAGCGCATGGACAACTGCAAGGAGTTCCCGGTCGTGGATATCGTAATTTTGCTCTGCTTTGTTGAACATTTTTGAGGAATAAGCGACCAGGCGAAGTTTGTGGTTGTCATCGCGTTGATACAGAATTCCCCCAGTGGCAAAGGCGGATGCATCGACCTCCAGTTTGAACGGGGCATTGAGGTCGGGTTGCCACAGAATGGGAGCGGTGGTGAGGATGTCGACAAGTTTATCGATGGCAGCGGTGCACTCATCGGTCCATAGGAATGGCTGGTCCTTTTTGAGAAGGTTTGTGAGTGGCCGTGCGATGGTGGCGAAGCTGCGAATGAATGGTCACTGGTAGCCAAAGACACCAAGCGTGCTGCAAACCTGTTTCACGTTCTTCAGGGTGCGAGGCCACGATTTTAGGCCTTCGACTTTTGTGGGGTCAACCGTGATTTTGTCGCCGTCCAGAATGAGGCCTAAGTACTCGATCTGTTTTGCTTCAAAGGTGCATTTCTCAGGTTTTAGGAACAGGCTCTCACGTTCGAGGATGTCGAGGACCTCGTGGACAATAGCGCGGTGCAGAGTGGGGTCATTGGGCATAGCGATTAAGATATCATCCATGTAGACCAGAACATATCGTCGACTAGATTCTTTTAGCTGAGTCCGTAGCGTAGTGTCCATCATTGCCTGGAAAGTAGACGGCGAATTTGTGAGCCCAAAGAACATTACGCGAGGTTCAAATAGTCCTTCTTCGGTTTTGAAGGTGGCCTTCCACTCGTCGCCTTCTTTGATCCAGATGTTATTGTACCCCCAGCGAATGTCGAACTTAGTATATATGCGACTTCCCCATAGGTTCTCTGTGAGTGTCTTAATGAGCGGCAAGGGGTACGTGTTACGAATAGTGTGCTGATTCAGTCGCCGGTAGTCCTGAACAGGGCATAATTTGCCGTCCTTTTTCTTAATAAAGAAAAAGGGAGATGCATAGGGGGAGTGCAAAGGTCGAATATATTGCTTAGCCAGATGCTCGTCCAAGAACTTCCGGAGCAATCCTCGCTCGTCCTTGGTCAACGGGTATACCTTACAGTCGAGCATCGCCGGGGCATCTGGCACCAAGTTGATTGCGTGGTCCCAGTCTCGTGATGGTGGGAATCGCTGGGACTCAGATTCGGAGAACACCTTAGCATGGCAGTGGTACTCCGTGTGCCTCTTCTAGCTGGTCAATGTCCTCCTCGAGTTGTCTCCTTAGGTCACGGACGGCTCGGCAGACGATGTGGTAGGGTGATGGCGTTCGAACACGCGCGTTCCCGACTCGTCGGGTGATCAAGTGCGATCTGGGAGTCCGAATACGAGCCACCTCCGCACCGTCAGACTGTGTGTTGAGACGGGTTGGAAATGGCGTTATCTTGGGATTAGATAACAGCGGTGCGTCTCCTCTCCCAGACTCTTCTGCAGGGGCTTCGATTTGTGTTGTGCAACTTGCTACAGGGATGAGGGATGTCGCTAGGTACAAAGGGTTCGGGAAAACCTTTTTCTCCTTCCATCGGATGTCCGGTTCGAAGAACTCCAGCCATGGGTAGCCCAGGATGATGCGATCGCTCCCGAGTGCTGCGATGTAGAATCGCTGTCGAGTCTTCTTTTCTCCCAGTTGCATCTTTAGGTCGACGTATCTGGTAATCGGTCCGTCGATATTAGTTGTCCCATCGACGTTTCGAACGGTGCGGGGGTTGTCGAGTTGTCGAGTAGGTAGGCAGAGGCGCTCCACGATTCGTGAGTCAATAAAGTTTTCCATTGTGCCACTGTCGATGAGCGTGCATTCATCGGCCGTTTCGGAACTTGTTCTGATAACCACGTTTATTTGCAGACTGTTATATTGGTACAGGTGTAGTTCATGTATCCGAAAGGCTCAAACCCAGGCCGTGGGATTTGAGCAACCTAAAAATCCTCGCCCGTGAACAGGGCGTTGAGGATCTTCTCTCGCTCCTCATACTTCATGGCACGGACCTGCGCCAGCGCGTTTTCTCCGGTGAGTTGGACTGTTGTCTTGGGTTTCCTGATATTTGTAGGCAGTGGAGGCGTTTCGGCTGGTTCAACCTCGGCGATGCATGTGGACGTTGTCCCACGTCGATTATCCTGGGCACGGATCGTTGTAACTCCTCCCGTGGCTTGGTTTGAAGCCTTTTTTGGGCAGAACTTCGCTTGGTGTCCCGTCCCGAAGCATCGGAAGCAACGATGCTTGTCAAAGCATCGCTGGCATTCCTCGTCGGTGAGCGCAATGCGGGCATGGTCCACGTCCATGGCGTTGGGGTCACGGGGCGGCATGTTTTGGTGTGTTGATCTTCCTCCTCCATTGTTGCCGGCATACTGCTGGTGCCACTCATTTCTTGTCCTCCCACTGACACGATTATCATTTTTATCCTTCCTGTCATAGAGTCTGCGGGCTACGATGTTCGCCCACTTCCTCTGTTCTGTTTGCGCGGCATCAGTCCACTGGGTGAAGGTTTCGGGTTGCATGTCGCGTTTCAAGATGGCCGTCAAGAGGCTACGCAGGAGGCCTCCCGAATACAAGTCGACGGTGGCCGTGGTGTCTAGGGTGTAACCCGCCTGCACGGCGAGATTCTGGAAGGTCGCGGTATACGTGTCGAGGTCGGAGCCTTTCATCTGAAGGGTCTTCAGCGCCTGGTAAGCATCTTGTTTCTCGGTGCCATTTGTATATGCTGATACAAACGTGGTGTTAAAGTCGTTCCACAGGCTCTCCTCGGTCTTTGGGATTGCGGCGACGGTGGTTGTTCCCGTGGTTTTGACCTCAATTGACTTCATCTGGGCGTCCACCCAGTCATCGATGTTTGGTCCGTGCATGAGAGACAGGGCTAGGAAGACCCTTTGGTAAGGTGATTTGATGACTGTGGAGTCCTCGTTCATCCGGCAGTAGATCTCGAATTCTCGAGTGAATTTCTTCGACGTGCTCCGATTGCCGTCGAAGATCTGTGGCGCGTTGCCATTCATCTTTCCTCCTGTGGAGGGTTGGGCTGCTGCACTGGATGCCATGGCAGGTACGATGGGAACTGATGGGGTGATGGTGGGTTGTGGTGGTACGATGGGTGTAGGGTTGCTGCTGATTGCTGCAGCAATATGGGTGATGATGGCCGATACGGGTGTTGTTGGGTTAAGTTCAAACGGCTCCTGGGTTGGGGATGTTAACGGGCCGAGTGCTGCAAGGAGTGCGGTGGTTGCTTGTTCCTCGAAGTTCTTCAGGGCAGCTGTGGCATTGTGTTCATCTCCCGTGGTCTCCTCAACGTACTCGGGGTTCTCTAGGTCCGTCGGATTCCACCAGCCCAAGCTGATGTCGTTTTCGCGTTCGATGCGATGGGATGCGCAGGTGTAGTAACTGTCACCTCTTTTTTCCAAGAAGTACCAGTTGTCGTTAATAAACTCGAGAAGGTAAACCTTTTGTTGGACGGCGCAACAATATCCACCTTGGTGGTCAATGGGGGAGGTGTCCCAATAGGCCTGGCCAAGTACGTGTGGGGGAAGGTCGTCGTTCCGACGATGACAGACTTCGATCCAATGGTTGTCCTCGGGAAAGGTAAGGCTGAGACTAGCCACGGTGTCAACTGGGGTAGCTAGTTAGCTTAGTCTTATGTTACGCTGCTGCGGGGGTGTAGTCACAACAGCAATGGTTCCCAGCTCAACAGCTGAAGGTAACCACTGTGGGCCAGGGAAGACTGTCCTGTGCACCAACAATACAAGGGCCTCTGCGATGAGCAGGAGGCACTAGTTGACTAGGGAACTGCAACTTAACAGCTGAGAGGGAAAGGCAGACAAGGTGCCGGGGCAAGAGACTTCGCAGTAGGTTAACGAAGACTAAGCTAGGGGATCAGGAGGGATACATGGGGTTTATATAGTGTTGTACTTGTATTCAGGGCCAAGGGTCAGGGTCAAGGGGTCAAGGTGAAACAGGGTGAAGACGAGCAGTACTAGATCTGATAGCCATCAGCAGATGGGATCAGATCAGATCGAGATCGAACAAGATCGGATAAGATCAAGTGAGATCGGATGATGTCAAGACAAAGAAAAAAGAAAAAGAAAAGAAAAGCAGAAAGTTCATGACAGTTGACATCCCTAAATTTGTAGGTCGCATTCTCAATCTCAGGGTTATTGGAGGCCTGGACTGCAAGCTTAAGCCCATCCATACTACAAAAAGCCCCACCACTGTCCCCTCTAAGCAGCGGATGAAGTCGAGTGATAAGGCCATTCAGATATTGGAATTCTTGGCCCTCAGGCCATCAAATTGCAGCCAATGGAATAGAACAGAGGGTGCAGAGGAGGATGCAGAGGCCAAAGTCAATGTAACAGGAGACAGTGGTTGGAATGAGTGCAAATATCTGCTGTAGGGCAGTTTCTGGGATAGCCAATGTGAGATAATGGAGCATGAGGCCAAGGGTGCCAGCAGCATTAAGGGAACAGGCATTGAGTCGAGGCCAGCCATGAGAATTGGCATCAGGTCGAGGGATGGGATGGGTCTCCCAGGCTTCCTGAAACCTGCTCTCCAGTAATAGACGAAAAGTTTGAAGGTCAAGCCCCATGGTGGAGATAAACGCATGGTCGTTATTGCTGTGATAGAGGACTTGCCATGGTGTCCATCCTTGAGGATGTCAGAGGAGCTCTGGTCAAGTAAGATACAGCCGGGTTTGAGAACGACGATTGTGTCATATCTGATTGAGCTCCTCTGGTGCCAATAAATATATGGCCTGCATGAAGTCCTTGTCTTCATCATCACTATCCGAATCAATTATATTTAGGTGGGTGAGAAATGGGTTGGGCATTTGTGGTAAATAGAGACTATGGAGAACTGGAAGTCATGGTCACAGCGATGGAGGATCGTGCTGTCGTCAGCCATGATGCCGGCCTCCCTTCGACATTAATCCTTTGTCTCGTATTGACTCATATTGGCTCCTTTTGTACTGCCTCATCCACTCATACCTTACCTCCTTGTCTTGGCTCCATGTTTTGATCGCCTCGTGTCTCGACTTCCCCATGCCACCATTCCCTTCTCTTACTTAGCCATAGGAGTACTGTTCTCATGTACTTAAAAGGGCTGATGGTTCTCTGCAGAATGCATCATTGTTTCCCCCTTTCGTTTTTGTTTGCTTGCACAATTCCTGAGGTCAGGCCACTCGACGGCACCCGGAACTCTCATAAGTTGAGCGAATCTCGTCTTCCTCGCACATTCTCGCTTCTCTCATCTCTGACTCGTACTTGCATTCCGAGTCACGTCTTTGCATGTGCATCCTTCAAACCCTGGCTTTCCCTTGCTCCCTCTCAGCACTGTGACTCGATCACTGTTGCACCGGCACTTTGTCAATGCACACGCTTCGACTTCCAGTCTTGGCTCTCACTAAACCCTGCGGAATCCCTCTCCGCCTTTGAACTCACGGGACACTCAGCCCCTACAACACGCAGCCACTCACCATTTCCAACACCTGGCCTGCCCACATGCATCGCAATGTGCTCTCATGCACAGTGGCATAAAAAGCTGTCATGTAGCACACTGTTGATGTGCATGGTGGGATGCGTGATCTGGTGGTGCTCTCCCCACCTGGCCCACTGTCAAGAGGAACAGCCCCTTGTTCATCATTCCCAAGGAGACGTGCGCACTGGCTGATGGGAGGATGCAGACAGAGATCTGATCAATCCCCGAGAGTGTGATGTGCCACGCAGGGCATGCAGCGATGTATGCGCTGATCGGCGGGTGGTGCGAGATCTGCTCTGTCAGGTACACAATGTGCAGAGCACCAGAACCAGTCAACATGGAGGTTGGCAGGGGGGACATTGAGGTGGAGGTGGAGCCAGAGCAGGACTCACCAGTTTGTGTTGAGGCAAGGGAGAGGTTCAAGAGCTGAGCGGAGAGATTCAACTTGACAATGGTCGATGCAGGCTTATCCACGACAGGCAAGGACCAGGAAGTAAAGGATGAACGAGTGACATTTGAGTTAGACAGAAAGAATGTGTGGACATAAGGAATGGTAGGGCTATGTAAGTTATGCCAAACGAAGCACAGGTGGTGTAATGATTATTATAGTGAGTGGCTGGTGACTTGGTCACTTGGAAGCATAGTAGGGTAAATGTTATAACCAGGAAGAGCAACTTACAGTCCAGGAGGCCCTTGAAGCAATTGATCCATCCCAGGAAGGCAAGTTGCCGGTGTCACAGTGGCAGGTACATGTAGTACAGGAACTGGAGCCCACATATTTTGCGGAGTCGATGGGCCAGCCTCTGGCATTTCAGAAACAAGTTTCCAAATTGGAGGAAGCTGAGTGGGACGTATTTGGGCCAGGGGAAATGGAAGCATAGGGTGCACATCTGGGAAACCTACAGTAATGGTAATGAGAACACTGTCAGATAAGTGTATGTTTGAACACGCACAGGGCACATGCAATTGGTCGCCAACTTGGCTCCCATGGCCTGGGTCCTCATTCTCCTTTTTTTTACCGCCTCCTGCCATGACCCCCCTCCACCAGTCTTCAAATAGTGCCAAGGTGTTGGTTGGTTGGGGTTCTAAATACGACTTGGAGAGAGCACCAGTGGTACTGTCGGCCCATTGAGGGAGTAGGTCATCAGTTCCCAGCCTGGGTCCAGTTACCTCATCGTCATCACTGTCAAGAATCTCGATGACCTCATGTGTTGTTGCGACACCAGGAAGATATTCACACTTGACATGTCTGAACAATGAGGAGTGTTGACTAGGGAAGTGGGGGGAGAGTGGCTCAGGTTTGACCTGGTGTGGGGAGGTGGTAGTTGGGGAATGTGGTTCATGTTTAATTGGGGAATGTGGCCCTAATGGGATGGGATTTGCTGATGAAAGGTGGCTGAAATCCTGGTGAATGTGTGAGAGGGGGAGGCCCAGATGGTTGGAAGTGTGTGCAAGGTTCTCAAGGACCTTTGGATCCTTTGTCGATAAGTCTTGAAGGTGAAGGGCTTGTTGAAGCCCAAGGATCTGGAGACGTGCTTCATGTAATTCATCGCATTTCTTGTCAAGCTTCTCCGAGAGCTCTGAAATTTGTTGATCTTTCATTCGGCCCAATTCATACTTGTGTGCTAGGGATGTAAGTTCGGTCTGTTGCTGAAACTTGATGCGGTCCCATTCTTCACGAGTACGGCCACTGAAAAAGTCATTGATCATTGTCACAACTTGTACAATTTTATTCTTCATTTTCTCTTTTCGGACTTCGTGTCTCGTGACGTGGTGTCTCGTGACTTATAGGTCTTGTGACCTTTGACTCGATATCTCGGAGCCATTATGACTCCTGTATTGCTTGGGTGAGTCACTGCTGTTCCCCTTGACCCTGATGGAGCACTATGACTCTGATTGACTCATTATGGCTGCGCGAGCCCTTATGACTTGTGCTATGACTTGTCTTTATTGTACGATGACTCAATCCTAGGACTCGTTCATGACTCCTCCCTAGGATCGCTAATTACTATAAGTACTGTCTGCGTTAGCTGCTAGTAGCCCCAGACTTGACTTCTTGTATCATACGGTACCTGAGCAATTGATACCTGTGACTACTCCATCTCTCACTAGGCAATGGCACAGGTTTGGGTGACCAGTGTGGGTCATGGCTACGGGTTGGGATGGGTACGGGTACGGGTGGCAGCTCAGCTAACCCACCACCCGTATTACTACCCGCAGTGTATAACTTAATGCTGGCATTACCATACTACTAGCAAGATAAACTACTAAACAACTGTATGGCAATACTAACTAAGCCCACTGTGGCGTCGCTGTGTGACTGCCCCTCGCCATCGTCGCATCCCCAACTGTCATCGTCGTCGTCGTCGCCCAAGTTGTCATTGTCCGAGTTGTCGTCTGTCGTCCGTGGTCGTGGTCATGGTTGTAGTTGTCGTCCGAGTTGTGATCGTCTTCATGTCGTCGTCGTCGCCGCCGTCACGGCGCCATGGTCATCTTCGCGTTGCCACTGCTGCCATGGCCATCTTTGTATTGTTGCCGATATCTTGATTGTCTTCACGTTATCGTTCATCGTTGTCGTTGTCGTTCGATGTTGCGATGCGCCTTCACCGCTGTTGTGGACCCGTGGTCACTGTCGGGGTCAAGTCGGACAGCATGGTTGAATCGCTGTCGTCACCTTGCCAGTTGCCATTCTTGTGGTGCTGGTGTTGTTGGCATGCCGCTGGCGTC
The DNA here is from genome assembly GCA_021527775.1 of Lactarius sanguifluus. NCBI lineage: Eukaryota > Fungi > Basidiomycota > Agaricomycetes > Russulales > Russulaceae > Lactarius > Lactarius sanguifluus. Next base: position 61,938 of record JAKEYF010000128.1, on the reverse strand, counting down.
GTGGTGGCTGGAGGCGTTGCGGTACTGTAGTTGGAAGCGAGGTCGATTCGCTAAGTCACGTGTCACGGTTCTGGGTAACCTTTTGCAATGTGCCGGCCCGGGGTGATTGCCAGTTTCGTTCGCTCAACCAGCGATGACTAACCAACCAGCGACAATGGCAAGGCAGCGGAGGCGACGGCCTGCGACAACGCAACAACGACAACAGCAAGACGACAACAACACACAACAACAACAACAACACACAACCACACACAACAACACACAACCACGACAATACACGACCGACAACACAACACAACACAACATGACGACAACACAACAACAACGACAACACCACACCACACCACATGACAACAACACCACCAACACCACACCACACCACATCACAACACCACACGATGGCGACGCGATTCGACAACTCGGACAGCGAGGGTGTGGGCCTTGTAGTAGCTAGATAATGTGTAGATTAGGCTTGTATCTTAAAATGTAACTACAGATCTGTGTGTGTGTAACACCGCATGTACCTGTACCCACACCCGTACCCGCACCCACACCCGTACCCGCACCCACACCCATACCCGACCTGCACCTGCAACCTGTGATTGTGGGTATGTAACCCATGTGGGGGTGGGTACGGGTTACGTTTTCAATACCCGTGGGAATACCCGTGCCATTGCCTATCTCTCACCGATCCCCAGCAAGCCCTCCTATCCACTCAAGGACTATCTGCGCATAGTCCACTTGTTCATATATCACTGAAGTTCCTCCTCAGAACTTCCCTTCGAACACCGAACCAATCCTGTGACTCTTAGTGCAGTGTCCCTGTAGAGAACCTATCCCAAGTTGGGAGAACGTCCCTACCGTGACGTAACATTAAGTCAAGTCTTTGAACCTGCAGCTACACTGGCTAAAGGAAGACGACTCACACAATCTCGAAGTGTAGAAGGCTTCAAACCGTTTAACATCGATAGGAGGACAGACGGCGATCTTCCCAGACATGTAAAGGGAGCAGCCCTTTGGGAAGAAATCAATGACAAAGAAGGTTACTGGGTCTACGACATACTCAGTGGCAACTACCTTGCAATTGAATACGAAGATAGTACTGAGCAGTGGTACTTTATTCAGCAAGACAGCCGAACGGGACATTGGGTCGCAACCCAGCCAGTTCCATCCACGTTCAACCTAGGAAGACGCACCATCAGAAGAATCTCCGTCACAGCCATACCAGCAGAAGACGTTGAGAAAAAGAAAGGCCAATATACCGTGCCAACTGCCAAAGCAGACAGTGCTCTGGAACAGCCAAAAAGTTCAGCAATGGCAACACAAACATCCACATCGATCGCCGCACTCACCTTAGCTGGGATGAATACCGGCAAGGTAGCCTCATTCCTCGGGTGAGGAAATATAACGGGCAGCGGATTGACTCCATCTGGGCGTATGCCAGGTGGAGGACCCCCAGGTGGACCACCAGGTGCAGGTGGGTCCGGGGGAGGTGGATTCCTGAGTGGAGGCCCCCCAGGAGGTGGTGGTCCGGGAATCGGGGGAGGTGCCGCCCCAGGTGCTGGAGGCGCAAATGGCAAACTTGGAGGAAATCCCCCAATGGATTTCAATGGCACACGAGCCCTTGCAGACCAGTTCATGCAAGAATTCAACCTCTACCGCCTCACGAACATAGACGCGGAACAGATGGTTAGCCCCATGAAAAGGGTGGCTCTGCTGTTGGGATTCATCAAGGGACCGAATGTCAAGGACTGGGTCAAACGATGGACCAATTGGATCATCAATGAAATGAACACGGGAAGAGTGCACATGGATGAACACTACTGGACAGAAATATTGCATGCCTTCCAACAGGCATTCCAGGATACTGGCGCCAGAGAACGAGCGGAAGATAAAATCCGTCGACTGGAATTTATTCCTAACAAAGTCAACTCTTTCATCGCTCAGTTTGAAGGACTGGCAGCCGAAGCAACGTATCCGATCAATGCGCAGTCCGATCAATGCGCAGTCCACACTATCATTGTTCGCATCCAAACTTCCCTTCCGAATGATGGATCACATCTACAAGGTCGTCCGCCCCATCAATTTCCAAGGATGGGCAGATGGAGTACGACAATTCCATCAGGATAACACTGCAGTCCAGAACATCAGAGGCATATACGAAGATATGCCCAAGAAACGAAACTCCAAGGTGAACCTGTACCAATTGGCCAAGGTACTGGGTGTGAAGATGCCCTCACCAAATCCCAATGCTATGGATACGCGAGCGGACCGTTCCCGTTCAGGATGGACCCGGAACAAAATGAAGGCCAGAACCTCAGTCACTGATTCCCCATACAGCAAAGAAGACCAGATGAAGACTGGTTGCTGTTTCACTTGCAACAAACAAGGGCATTTATCCAGAAATTGCCCAGACAAACCAGACATTACGACAAAGAAACCACAAGCCAAGGCCCGCACTGCCAAAGCTAATGAAGATGTCGAAGATAATGACACTGAATCATCTTACCAAGAAAGTGGTTTCGACAAATTTGTCAAGAAAAATCCTGTCCTCAACGAAATAATCAGGACAATGTCTACCACCGAAAGGCGGGAAATGGTTACGCAAGCATTGGAGGAATACAAGAAAGATGGTGACGAGGATTTTTGAAACGCACAAACCTGGCAGCCTGGGCACGTGCAATAAAACTTAATGACGTGTTTGTTTGTAAATACAGGAGTCTCCAAATCCCCACTCTGCTTCAAACTGCACACACAATGGCCGAAAGACAAGTTCTTGTGGACTCGGGAGCTACCGACAACTTCATCAGTGATCGGCTGATGAAACGAATGCAAATTGGTCAACTCAAACTCCAAAGACCAAGAATAGCATGGAATATTGATGGGACGCAAAATAAGTCGAGCCCCATCAAATATTACACAGACCTACAGGTACGGGTAGGCGATCGAACCAAGACGATGCGATTCCTCATAATGAACCTTGGGGAAGACGAAATGGTGTTGGGGTACCCCTGGCTGGTGGCGTTTGAACCCAAGATCAGTTGGAGAACGTCCACCCTTGATGAAAGCATGCAACCACTTGTCATCAAGACCCTATCACTAAACCAGGATGCACGAGTCACCCAGATACGAAACCACTGGGTTGAACAGGCGCAAACTAGATGCATGCCTTGTTACGATTTTCTCCCTTTTCCCTTCTTCTCGCCTCGTGTCTTGTGACTCGCATTCGGTGTCAGACTTCCACTGTACTTTTACGATACGATCCACTTCGACCCACGCCTTGGCCCTTATCTTGCACCTAGCGCATGACCGTTACGATGCCCTGTGGTGCGACTTCCAGAATCTGCTGACGACTTCTGATCCACGCGTCGTCCCGTGGAATTCCCTTGTTCTCGTTTCATACTTTCCCCTTGTTAGCTCTCTAGGACCCAGATCCTAGGATCGCGCCATATGTTTGTCTCTGACAAACATCGTGTACTAGTATATAAGTCCCACGCTACCTAGCTTGTATGGTAGACTTGACTTCTTGTGTAATACCACACTGCTGTCCATTCTCACGATCCGACCCCTTGAGTCGCACTTTCGCTTGACTCCCCTTTCTGCTTGCCGTTGCGCTTGAGCTTGTCCTTGCTATTACCCTTGTGTCCATGGAGGCCAAGTGGTACTTGTTCACCATTGAACTAAGTCGTAACTGACTTACTCCTGTCCCGTTACCGTCCGTGACTTAACCGAAGTACACGTCGTACTTAACGCCCCTGTGGTGGCGTTACATGCCTGGAGAAGAAATCTTTGTTTCCTGAATGGACGAAGAAGAAATCAAGAAGACATCAACATCGGCACAAATGGCCATCAATGTTACGTTCCTTCCGGACGTCTGCTGTCAATCACGTGACCGTTGCTGGTTCGCTGCGTCCGAGTGGCGTGTCGTGCACAAGGACCAAGATAACGTCGATGATGATAAGATCAAGAAGTCGGCGATGACTAAGCACGACTTATAGCGGAACGCGTAGTGGCGATAACTTCAACACACTAGCAAAGATGGCAAAGGAGGGGACGAGACAATGAGGGATCAATGCTTTATACACTCTGTGCCCTAAGACCAACTCCGGCGAAGGGGAAGGTATTACACAAGATATCAAAGCTAAGGACCATAACACGTCCAAAGCCCTCTACTTATACTACAAGGGGGAGCTTTCAAGCTCAGCCCGAATTCGAAACCCTAATACACCTATCCAATGGCACAAGGCCCTCGATTCGCATCAGTCATCCACGTCGAAATCCACCAATGGCATAAGGCCCTCTTGGTCATGAGTCAGAGATAACACACCATGAGTCTTCAATCTAGATCGCGTCCGGGCTCAAGCTCATCCGGACTCACATTCTAGCCTCAGCCTAGGCATAAGCTCATCTAGGCTCTTCCGGACCATTCGAGGCGGGTCACGTGCCGGGGTCACGTGACGGCCAATAACTCGGACCTAATCCCATGCCTCCTGATAGTTACGTGATGGCGAGTAAGGGTCACGTGTGCTCACCGCGCGTCCAACTCGCACATGATCTTCTGCGCGTGGTGCTTTCTCCCAGCTCTCGAGCAGGCGTTCGAGCACTGCTGTGGCTCTGCGAACTTCTCGGTCCCATCACGGATCGTCTTGCGCGTACTTTGGGTCTTCGCATAGGCTCCGTCCCGGCTGTGCCGTGACAATCAAGGCATTGCCGAAAGAAGAAAAGACTTGGGATGAGATAGTCCCCAAGCACTACCACAAATGGGAGAAAGTCTTCTTGGAAGAAGAAGCACGAAGATATCCGGAACACCAACCATGGGACATTGTGATTGACTTTATTCTGGACACCCCAAAAATCCTTGATTGCAAAATCTATCCACTATTGCATGGAGAACAAGAAAAGCTGGACGCTTACATCAAGGAAAATCTCGAAAAAGGCTATATCCGACCATCAAAGTCGCAATACTCCTCTCCCTTTTTCTTTGTGGGAAAGAAAGATGGAAAGCTCCGACCGGTAGTTGACTACCGAAAACTAAACTCCTTCATGGTCCCCGATCAATACCCCCTGCCATTAATCCAAGAGCTTGTGGACAAAATACGAAATGCCAGGCTCTTTACAAAAATGGACGTATGAGCAGGATACAACAATATACGATTCCGAGAAGGAGACAAACCCAAGGCAGCATTCAAGACAAATCTAGGAGTGTTTGAACCAACAGTCATGCCCTTCGGACTATGAAATGCTCCTGTGGTCTTCCAAAGAATGATGAACACTCAGTTTGCTGATTTAATAGCGACTGGACAAGTGATCATCTACATGGATGACATACTTGTTGCAACAGAAGATGATGACCAAACACATTGGGAACTAGTCAACAAAGTCCTGGAATGGCTAGAAAAACTAGATTTATACCTAAAGCCTAGCAAATGCCTCTTTGAGGTCAGAAGAGTCGAATTCCTCGGTGTAATCCTCCAAGGAGGAACAGTAACCATGGACCCTGTCAAAGTAGCAGGAGTTATGGACTGGGAAGCACCCAAGAATATCCGGGATATATGCAAATTCCTGGGATTCTGCAACTTCTACAGACGCTTTATCCAAGGATTCTCATCTGTGGCTAGGCCCCTAAACGAGTGACTAAAGAAAGGCACTGCCTGGAAATGGGACGATAAAGAAGAACGAGCTTTCCAAGAACTGAAGAAATGGATATGCAAAGAACCGGTCCTGATACAACCGGACCAAACCAAACCATTCAAAGTCGAAATTGATGCCTCAAATTACGCACTAGGGGCTGTTCTAATGCAACGTGACGAGAAGAATGTGCTACACCCAGTAGCTTTCTTCTCTAAAACCATGAACGATGCGCAAAGAAATTATGATGTTTACAACCGTGAACTTCTTGCGCTGGTCGAAATGTTCAGACATTGGCGTCACTACTTGCACCAACCCCTGCACAAAGTCAAAGTGCATACAGATCACGCTAATCTGTTGTTCTGGAAGAATCCTGGAGACCACAACAGAAGAGTAGCGCGATGGCACACGGAACTCATGGAATATGACTTCGATCTGATCCACATATCCAGAAAGAAAAATGGGCGAGCTGATACACTATCTAGGTGCCCTGATTATGACCAAGGTGATGACGATAATAAGGCACTTGTGGTGTTACCACCCACGCTTTTTAGTCATGCACGCGTCATGCTGAGTGAAGAGTTCAACCCCAACGATGGGAAAGATACCGAACACTTCAGTGCAACACTGGACCACAGAAAATACCAGTCCCTGCAGAATATGGTCGAAGAAGACCAACAAGAAAACCCAGTCAGTCAGGAAAGACTCAGAAACTGGACGAATACCCATCAATTGATCAAACTATCATCAATTTGGTGGAAGATTGACAAAGACCCATTAGGGCAAGACCGAGACCGGATTGTCGTTGCCGGAGACAACGATCTTAAGAGGGGAGTAATTCACTTTTACCACAACACCCCGTCAGCTGGACACCCGGGAATTTCAAACACATACCAATTGGCAAAACGAGACTTCTGGTGGCCAAATATGAAACAAGATGTGGAGCAATACGTCAAAGGATGCAGCGCATGTCAGGCCCAACAAAATTAACACAAGGCCTTTGAAACCCGCAATGATCCCCATCACACCAGAACATTCCTTGCCATTTCAGACCATTGCCGTTGACTTCATCACGAAATTACCAAAGTCAGGCAAATACGACACGATCCTTACAGTAACAGACCATGACTGCAGTAAAGCAGCTATATTCATCCCATGCCAAGAAACGATTACTGCGTGGCTGAGCTGTACCTGAAGAACGTCTACATGCAGTTTGGAATTCCCAAGAAGATTATCTCAGACTGAGATACCTGATTCACGGCAAAGTTTGCAAAAGGCCTCTGCGAAACTTTGAAGATACACCAGAACATCAGTACGGCATACCACCCTAGTCTCATACCCGCCGTTCTAGAGGAGGAGTGCAAGGAGGGGCGGGCAGGGATCCGGGGGAAGCCGGGGAATGATGGAATATTATTGGCTGGGGGGAATAAAGTTTTTTATGCCGATGATGCCGCCCTCTCCACCCCTTGCACAATCCTCCTCTAGAACATCTGGGGCATTTCGTCCAGGAACGGGGGCTCGGTGACAAGGAGTCACACTCACGTGCTTTCACATAATGACCATTGTGTAATACATATTTGCTAATACATCTGCGCAGTGGCCTGGAAGTGCTGGAAGGACTGCTATCATAGATAGTGTCGAGGGTAATTTTCTTGCCAGACCCTCTACTACAGACCCACACCCTTTTGTTTTTTAAAATGATTGTATTCATATTTCATTCAGAGTAACGAGTTGATATACATAAGGGAGCATACGTCCCCACATCGCTGCCGCCCCGTCGTTGTCGTTGTCGTCACGTCTTCGTCTTCACGCCGCCGTTGTTGTGATTGTGGTCGTCTTCGTCGCTTTGTCGTAGTTGCGTCATCATCTTCACAGCCGTGGCTGTCGTTGTCATTGTCATCGCTGTCATGGCCGCGGTCACTGAGGTCGTTCGTCACTTCGCCATCGCCTAGCTGTTGACGTAGTCGCAGTCGTCGTCGTGTTGTTGTTATTGCCGCCGCCTCGCCGCTGTCATCATCCCCATCGCGACCGTGGTCATCGCGGTCGTCTTCGTAGCTGCCTCACCACTGACGTGGTAGCGGTCATCGTCGTTGTGGTCACCTCGTAGCGGTCATCACCTTCGTCGCATCCCCGCTGCCATCAGGACCGGCCATCTTCACCGCCCATGTCTTGATTATGGTTGGGGTTGCACTGTAAAAACCCCATCTTGCATCGGCGGTGGTGTGGTGGTCCGGGCTCGGGTTGGGGTCAAGGTTGGGGTCGTACGCGGCTGCGTCGGGGTTGTTACGATCAGGATCGCGGCGTGGGGCTGAGACATCATCATGGTGGCCATCGCGCTTGTGCCTGGCATCGTCTTCGTCGAAGTGGTGGGCTGTCTGCACCATCGCACGCTCCACAGCAGCGAGAAGACTACGAACACGACGGTACCAAAGAGGGTGCCTGGCGTAGCTCGTCGATTTCGCCTCTGCGTGGGGGTGTGGACTGGGGGGACAACGGAGCAATAGTGTAGATTGAAAATTTGGATTCAAAAAAAATATAGCAAGTCGCGTTGATTGTTTGAGACCAATGTGGGAAGCTTCTTTCCCACGTTCGCTCGCTCGCCCGACGACATTCTATCCAACGACCCTCTATATCAGTTCTTTCCCTGTCTCTTCCCCTCTTCATCAGACCATCTGCCATCGCCTCCTCCACTTTCTGACCCCACCTTCCGCGCACTTATTCTCTCCCCATAATGGACCCAAGGGTAGGACATGCAAGCCCCGGAATGGGAGAAAAGATATGCATATTATTATTCATCTTACTGAAACATTCTGATATTGACCGCTAGCCTTCCCATTGACAATCGCCGTGGCATGATCACAGTCATCCGCTGCACAGAGACAACATCACCGCCAAGATGGTGGCGACGCCCTGATGATGGTGGGATAGTGCGACACTGGCAGCGGCAAGGGGGAGGGAGGTGGTGCAGTGACAACGATAATGGTAGCGGGACTGGTGGGGACGACAATGAAGGTGCAGGGAGGGTAGTGACGACGGACGACAGGTTGGTGCTCCTGTGCAGTGATGGCAGCGGCGGCGGGACAGTGCAGTGACGACGATGACCACAGCGGGACAGTGCGGTGATGACGACGAAGGCGCGAGGAAAACCGACGGCAGCTGGTGGGGTGCTCTTGTTGTAATCTGTAGATATTATAGCTTATGAGTCAAATTTGGTCAGTCATAGCATGCGTTGAGGACGCATTTGATCATGTGACTAAATTACTAAGCCTACGCAATGTGACTGCCTGTCACCGAGCCCCCGTTCCTGGACGAAATGCCCCAGACGTTGTATAGCCCTTGTGCACGCGTGCCTCAACGGGCGCTATCAACGGCTGGATCCGAGACTAATACCACCCAAGAACTGATGGCCAATCAGAAAGGACAAATCAATGGCTCAAACAGTACCTTCGATTCTGGTGTGACAAGAGGCAAGACGATTGGCACAAGTTCTTGCCAATGGCAGAATTTGCACATAACCAATGGCCAAATGCAACGACACTTCAAACCCCATATGATCTAATCATGGGATTCACGCCAAAAGTGGAATGGAGGAACAAGAGTAACGTTCCATCAGTAACCGAGTGCATCACAGCACTAGAGAAGGCAAGAAAAGATGCCCAGGACAGCATTGTCAAGGTGCAGAAAGCCATGAAACTGGCGAACAAGGGGAACAAGAAGTTCCGTCCATATGAAGAAGGGGATCATGTTACGATTTTCCCTCTTCCTCTAGTCGTCTTTCCGCTTTCCGTGACTTGCATTCGGTGTCCGACTTCCATTGTACTTTTACGATACGATCCGCTTCGACCTGCGTCTCGGCTCTTATCTCGCGCCTAGCGCATGACCATTACGACGCCCCATGGCGCAACTTCCAGAACCCGCCGACAACTTCTGATGCACGCATCGTCCCGCGGGATTCCCTTGTTCTCTTTTCACACTTTCCCCTTGTTAGCTCTCTAGGACCCGGATCCTAGGATCACACCATATGTTTGTCTCTGACAAACATCGTGTACTAGTATATAAGTCTCACACTACCTAGCTTGTACAGTAGACTTGACTTCTTATGTAATACCACACCGCTGTCTGTTCTCACAATCCAATCCTTTGAGTCGCACTTCTGCTTGACTCCCCCTTTCGCTCGCCGTTGCACTTGAGCCTGTCCCTGCTATTACCCTTGTGTCCATGGAGGCCAAGTGGTACTTGTTCACCATTGAACTAAGTCGTAACTGACTTACTCCTGTCCCGTTACCGTCCGTGACTTAGCCGAAGTACACGTCGTACTTAATGCCCCTGTGGTGGCGTTACAGATCAAGTATGGGTTGAGGGTACAAATCTGAAAACCCTCTACCCTACGGCCAAGCTGGCACCAAAACGATATGGACCCTTCAAGATTCTGAAACAGTTGTCGGAAGCAGTATACCGAGTGGAGATACCTCGGCAATGGAAGATCCACAACGTGTTTCACACAAACCTCCTTATGCCATATAAGGAAATGGAACTACACGGGCTGAACTTTACCCAACCTCCACCTGATCTGGTGGAGGGAGAACCTGAATACGAAGTCGAGAAGATCCTGGATGCACAGCATCGTGGAAAAGGGTGCAAACTACACTACCTAATCAAGTGGAAAGGATATCCCACGAGTGACAGTTCATGGGAAAGAGCAGAAGATGTACATGCTGATGAACTGATAGCAGAGTACAACAAGAAACCAAAGAAGGCCAAACAAAGAAAGACAGTCATAAGGCGAATGAAGACGGAAGATTTTCCCCATCCTCTTCCCTCTCAACAAAATCCTTCTCCCTCTCAACCAAATCCTCTTCCCTCTCAACCACATCCTCACCATCACCTTCATAACCAGTTGCCTCCTACTCCTGCTATGTCTTCACCATCAGCTCCCACCATCTCTATGCAGACCACCTCTGCGCTCCCTCCTTTGATCATTCCCCAGAACATTAGACTTCTCCCTGTCCCCCCATACTCTCCTGAAGATCCCTTCTCCCCCATTGACTGGGCTGCCTTGTCACCAGCCATTGCCATGACAACAGACAGGCAAAACCCAACACCCAGTTCAGATTCTCCAGCACCCACCTATCAGAACTGTCCTCTGGAACCCTCAGAGGGGCAGTTCGCCCCAAACACTCTACTCTCAGAGGCCCAAGCCACCCTGTCCGTCCTCGCTGTAGAGGAGCACGTGCGTGACTACTGGGACAAGTACCTCTGACCTGCTGCTGACCACTCCACCACGGCCCCCTCAGACTCGGTAGTGGTTGAGGCAGTGCGTGCCAACCCATCAACCAGTGCAGGTACCCAACGTGACTGGGTCAGTTCACCAGACGTGTCAATAGGGAGTACAGGGTCGTCGAGCAGATACTGGAGTGAGAGCCAAAGCTGGAGGGAGGAGTTGTTACACGACGCACCCAGGACCCTGAAGGGTCAGGCCAAGAAGATGACAGAGAAGTTCTGGGAGCGGTGGCCTCGAGCCAAGAGCAACCAGAAGACGCGCCCGAAGAAAAAGGGAGTGGCGCCCCTGCAGGACAACAAGCCTCTTCCTAGTACGGTGTAAGGCCAGCATTCCGGCTGAGCCCGAAACCATCCATTTTCGGACTATCGATCTCTTCGGCCACGCGTCCTTTCTCGGTGTTCCTTTATCTCATTAGCTTCCCTTTCCTTTTTCTCTTTTAAGTACAGCCCTCTTTTGTATTTAAACGGGATTTCTACTTTGTGCTAGGAGATGAAAAATTCAGACGTTACTTTCCCCCTCTAACTCAGTGTGACAATCCCGGAAGTCAGGCCCAACCGCGGGCACTCGAAGGAAAACTCTCATTGATCCTCTTACCCCCTACCTCTTGGAGTAGAACACTCTCCACCTTCGAACTCACCTAGGACCCTCACGTCCTTACAATGGAAGGAGGTACGGTCAAGTTTTGGGACCGTGAAGTGCAAGGCGGATCCGGAGGATGGATCCAAGAAAAGGTGGCCCCGGAGGATTATGACGAAGAAGACGGGCCCCCAGTAATGAAGAAGCCGAGGACTGAGTGCCGTGGACCGAAGTTCCACTGGACAGACTGTCCTAACCCGTACTCGTGTAGGTGGCACTACCCATCTTAGATCCCATAGCGTGACAAAGTCGAGGCGACTTTGTGCTTGGAAGGGGGATTGTGTCACGACTTGTACGATTTTATTCTTCATTTTCTCTTTTCGGACTTCATGTCTCGTGACATGGTGTCTCGTGACTTATAGGTCTTGTGACCTTTGACTCAATATCTTGGAGCCATTATGACTCCTGTATTGCTTGGGTGAGTCACTGCTGTTCCCCTTGACCCTGGTGGAGCACTATGACTCTGATTGACTCATTATGACTGCGCGAGCCCTTATGACTTGTGCTATGACTCGTCTTTATTGTACGATGACTCAATCCTAGGACTCGTTCATGACTCCTCCCTAGGATTGCTAATTACTATAAGTACTGTCTGCGTTAGCTGCTAGTAGCCCCAGACTTGACTTCTTGTATCATACAGTACCCAAGCAATCAATACCTGTGACTACCCCATCTCTCACTGATCCCCAGCAAGCCCTCCTATCCACTCAAGGACTATCCACGCATAGTCCACTCATTCATATATCACTGAAGTTCCTCCTCGGAACTTCCCTTCGAACACCGAACCGATCCCGTGACTCTTAGTGCAGTGTCCCTATAGAGAACCTATCCCAAGTCGGGAGAACGTCCCTACCGTGACATAACAATCATCTCCCGCTGGTCTGACCATGATTGGCTTGATTGGGACTGTTGCTGGCACTGACATTTTTAGTGATTGGCAAGGGTCCGGGTAACCCGCCCGGGTACCGGCACGGGTATTGCCGGGTAGGGTTACGGGTAGCCAGCCTCAATCCTAGGCCAACCCATACCCCAAACACAGGTTTCCACGGGTCATGTGCCTGGTAACCCCTTGTTTGATGCACATTGACGCATTGACGATTCACATTGAACGTCGTTGATCATTGAGCCTCAAGTGAGTTTCCATGCACACCGCTTCCAAGGGTGAGTCACTGGCAGCGACGGACATTCACGGCCTTTGTAGACTTGTAGATACTAACTTTTCCTACTACAGCATCTCAGTTCCGCTGCCACTTCAAGACTTTCACAGTGTTCACTGTTCCCTTTCTGACTTTCTTCATGCTTTCATGCCGCCGATGCCGCCTGGCCCTGGTCCCTGGTCACCATCACAGCCCAACCCTCACCCTTTCTGAGCCATTCAGGTGTTTGAACACCGCGTTTCACTCTTGCCCTATGTAGGCTCCGAGTCTCCGCCACTGGACTTGTCGCTGTCTACTTACCTGTCTCCCTAGTTTCGTCTGCCCACCCTCAATTTTTACCCCACGCCGCCATGCATATCATGCCACGAAGCTGCATGACACCATTTAGTAAGGTCCATTCGTAGCTTTGGCCTTACTTTTTCTGATGTTTCTTAGTGCTAGAACAGGTCTAGTTTCACCGGTGCCAGTGTCTTTCCCAGTGCCAGCGTTGGACTACTTGCTCTACTAGGCTAGTACTAGCCCATGTATTTAACCCCCTGTTTCCTAGCTTTCCCAATCCCAGCGCATACACTACTTCTTCCTCCTTTTGCAACTTGTGTGAACCATGCCAACCACTTCCAATACCAACACCGACATCGTCCAAGGACCACGCAAGCGTCGACCGACTGAACGTGTTACTGAGAACGGTGATCCGTTGGCCAGGAAGAAAGCAAAAACGACACCTAGGACCAGCATCAATGCCCGAGCTATCCCCATCGCACCCCAACCTTCCATTGAAGAAATTCCGAATCCCATCCGTCGCCCTCAACCCCTGTTGCAGCACGCTCATCAAAGTTCTGGGGCCACTGACAGCGGCGACAAAGAGGCCAATACTGCAGGCCCACTTGCATCGTCCACTGACGCCATTGAAATCGATAACCGCACTGACGATGACGATGACGACAATGCTTGGAGTGATGAGTGTAACGCCACCACAGGGGCGTTAAGTACGACGTGTACTTCGGTTAAGTCACGGGCGGTAATGGGACAGGAGTAGGTCAGTTACGACCTAGTTCGATGGTGAACAAGTACCACTTGGCCTCCGTGGACACAAGGGTAATAGTAGGAATAAGCTCAAGCGCAATGGCGAGCAAGAAGGGGGGGGTCAAGTGAAAGTGCGACCCAAAGGTTCGTTCGTGAGAAATGGACAGTGGTGTGGTATTACACAAGAAGTCAAGTCTACCGTACAAGCTAGGTAGCGTGGGACTTATATACTAGTACACGATGTTTGTCAGAGACAAACATATGGCGCGATCCTAGGATCCGGGTCCTAGAGAGCTAACAAGGGGAAAGTACAAAACGAGAACAAGGGAATTCCGCGGGATGACGCGTGGATCAGAAGTCGTCAGCGGATTCTGGAAGTCGCGCCATGGGGCGTCGTAACGGTCATGCGCTAGGCGCGAGATAAGAGCCGAGGCGCGGATCGAAGCGGATCGTATCGTAAAAGTACAATGGAAGCCTGACGCCGAATACGAATCACAAGATACGAGGCAGGAAGGAGGAGAAAAGAAGGGAGCGAATCGTAACATTACCCCCCCGTCAGACTCGAAGTCACCACGACTTCGACTAGTCACTAGTATAGTAACAGTCCTCCTCGGGAATGACAGTAGCCGGGTCAGGAGAGGGGGACCGGGGACAGGTGTGAGATCGTAAGAACATGTGGCGCCCCCTTCAGCCACACTTATGGCAACCCTCATACTGCGGGCAATCGATCTCGTCGTGTGTCGCCTTCCAGTTGAGACACTTCCCACACCAGCGGGTGCGCGGCGTGGGATTCTCGTACCGAGCGGACATCGGGGATAGTCGCCTTATGAGGCAGACATCCACGCGATGGGCGAGACTGCCACACCACTGGCATGCGTCCCGCCGCCCTCGCTCGGGGCAATCTCTGACGAGGTGGTCCTTGGACCGACACTCGTAACACCTGCGACGACGCGTGCTGCCTTCCCCTTGAAGGCGCGGCATCTCGCTAGGTCCTCCTGCATGTGGTGGTAAGGGCATCTCGTCCGCGCTGTCGGCGCGGAGCTCAGATGAATGGCGGGGGCGAGTGGGTTTCGTCATCAGCTCCACATAGCGGTCACTGATGAGAGGGATGATTCGGGCGTACTGCAACCTCTTCCGTACGCTCGACATGTTCATGTCAAGGTGGAATTGGTCCTTCGTCGCCTCGGCCTCCAGCCTGTGAAGGTCGTCCCGACGCACTTTGAGCGCGTCTCGTGCCTCAAGGCAGGTACGCAGGCGGGAGACGTCCGCGTGGAGCGCGGGGTAGTGGAGTGAGGAAATCACCTCATCGATTACGATGTGGCGAGGGTCGTGAGGATGGAATAGATCCACCTGCTGGTCCGTGACGTGTTGCGGGAGTTGGTTAGCTTGGACAGTATGCAGGTAGACGGATGTGACGTAGCAAGGTTCCCCCTTGCCCATGGTGCCTACGACCTCCTGATAGTCCTTCCGGTAATAGATGTACCGTGCCACTTCCTTCTTCCCCGGCTCTCCAATCATGAGCGGGTGGAAGCGTGGGGAGGTGGGGTCGTTAAGGAAATAGGGGATACCCGGCTCCCCTGACTTATCCTCATCTTCATCGTCAAGGAGGGTGTAGCGGCGGTCGGGGACAGCAAGCTCAACAGTGGGGTGAGGGGTGAACACGTGGTCTAGACCAGGTGGGAATGGGGGAAGTGGGAGGTCGGATTGGTGGAGTGTGCTTAGTGTGGGCTGAGAGACAAGTGGGGGTGGAGATGTTGACTCAGGGGATTCCAGCGACTCAGCCGGTTCAACGACAGTAGGTAGTGAGGTTTCTGGGTCAAGCGTGAACTCTGGCAGAGGGTCGGGTGTGACAATGCGTGAGTAGGGGGTGTAGGCGTCGTATCCCATAACTGGGATACCAGCTTCTTGGGATGGTACGGTCAGGTTTTCGAGAATAATCTGAGACGGGGGGCGAACAGGCACAGTGGTGATGACAGGTGTGTCAGACATGAGGTTTCCGGGGATGATCATGGGTGATGAGAGTGGGCGAAGGGGATGCATCTTTTATATCTTTCGTCCAGCCCCTTCGGCGGTAGGATTTTGCTGGTAGAATTCGGCGATTAAGTCAGGTGCGTGGCGGACGTTATTCGAGTGGCTCCCACGAGCTGTCACTCATGGGAAATCCCTTCCACTGGATTAGGAACTGAAGTTTGCGCCCTCGGCCATGAAGGCGAGATTGTAACACGCATTCCACTTCGAACTCCTCTTCTCCTTCAATAAGGTCAGGTGGGGGTCGCGTGAAGTTAGCTCCATGGAGTTCCGTCTCCTTATATGGCGTGAGGAGGTTCGCATGGAACACGGGGTGTATCTTCCACGTCTTCGGAAGATCTAATTCGTACGATACTGCCGATAAGACTTTCTTGATTCGGAACGGTCCGTGGCGTTTTGGGGCGAGCTTTGCGGTGGGGTAGAAGGTCCGGAGGTTCGTCCCCTCCAACCATACTTGAGCGCCTTCCAGGTAAGGTATGAAGCGCGTCTTCCCCCTCTTTGCCATAAGCTCTTGCGCGGGTTTGATGCAGTCTTGCGCATGCTGGCATCTATCACCCATTTCTTCTAGTCGTTGATCAACAGACGGGGTTGATGTGGGTTTTGATGTCCACACGGTACGTGGTTCCCATCCCATGATCAACGAGAACGGGGAATGCTTGGTTGTGGCGTTTGGCCACGAGTTGTGTGCGAATTGCGCCACTGGGAGCGCTTCCGCCCAGTTATCCTGCTGTACGTTACTCCAGTGGCGGAGGTACTGTTCTAGCCACTGGTTAGTGCGTTCCGACTGCCCATCAGTCTGCGGATGGTATGCCGAGGAGATGTTCTGACGGATCCCTAGCGTCTTACACAAATCCTTCATGAAGGCGGATGTGAAGCGCGGGTCTCGATCCGTGATCATCTTCTGGGGAATGCCATAGTGTGGGTAGACGTGGTGGAGATAGAGTCGTGCCACTCCTTCCGCGGTAATCGTCTCATTACATGGGATGAAGATGGCCGCTTTCGAACAATCATGGTCGGTAATGGTGAGAATGGAGTCGTATCCGTTCGACGGGGGTAGTTTCGTGATGAAGTCCATCGTCACGACTTCAAATGGTTCAGCGTCGGGGTCTGTGGTGATAGGAAAGAGGTGTGGTTTTTGTCGGTGGGGGTTGATCTTGTTGGCTTGGCACGTCGCACAGCCCTTGACATAGTCTTCCACATCCTTCCGCATATTCGGCCACCAGTAGTCACGTCGCACCAACTCTAGCGTGTTTGCGATCCCTGGGTGGCCCATGCTGGGCGTGTCGTGGAAAAAGGTGATTACCCCCCGTTTAAGATTGTTGTCGCCCACGACAACGAGAGCGTCTCCTTTCCACCAGAGTCCTTGGTGCTTTTTCAGGTTGTGGGGTTCAACCCACACAAGGACGGCTTTCTCGTCCATGTTTTGCGCTATTTGCGTCCAGATGTCCATGTTGTGCATTGACATCTGGGTCGCACGTATGAATCGGTCAGCGGGGAGGACGATGACATCGTTGTTGTCCTCCTTGTTGGGCTCATAGTCAGCTCGTCGTGAGAGGGCGTCTGCGCGACCGTTTTTTATACCAGGTACATGCTTCAGTGCGAAGTTGTACTCTGATAACTCCAAAAACTCGCGCGCCACTCTTCGGCTGATTTTTCGTGGATCTTTCCAATACTGCAGATTGGCGTGGTCGGTGTGGATAATAATTTTGTGAGGGGAGCCGACTAGGTAGGTACGCCAGGCTCGTAGTGCCTTGACTACCGCTAGTAGCTCCCTGTCGTAGATGTCGTAGTTGCGCTCCGCTTCTGTTAGTGATTCAGAGTGGAACGCGACTGGGTGCATGCGCCGATCAGGTCCCAATTGATTGAGTACTGCCCCAAGGGCTACGTTGGAGGCGTCTACCTCGAGCTCAAATGGTTTTGTGAGGTTGGGGAATAGGAGTGTGGGTTCTCGGCCGATGCTTCGTCTGATATTGTCGAACGCATCCTGCTGGTCCTGGTCCCAGCGCCAGGGGGTATCTTTCTTTGTGAGGTCATGCAACGGACGGGCGAGGGTGGAGAATCCTCGGATAAACTGCCTATAGAAGTTGCAGAAGCCGAGGAAGGCGCGCACTTCCCGAAGGCTTTTCGGGGCTGGCCATTCCAGGACCCCCCGTACTTTAACAGGGTCCATCCGGACATTCCCATGCCCGATGATGAGTCCGAGGTATTCGATCTCTAATACCTCGAACTCACACTTCTCTGGTTTGACGTATAGGTCATGCTCTTCGCAAAGGCGCAGTACCTCATGCAGCACATTCCGGTGTTGGGCGTGGTCGAGGGCGGTGGCGATCAGGATGTCATCCATGTAGACGATCACAAGCCCAAGCAGGATAAGGTCTCGGAAGATGTAGTCCATCATCGCCTGAAAGGTCGATGGGGAGTTGGTAAGACCGAAATACATAACCAAGGGTTCGAATAGTCCTCGGTTCGTTTTGAATGCCGCTTTATGCTCGTCTCCAGGTTTGACCCGTACATTATTATAGCCCCATCTAATGTCGAGTTTGGAGAACAATCAGGCTCCTCGTATGCGATCGATAAGTTCGGGAATGAGAGGAAGGGGGTAGTGGTTTCGGACGGTGATCTCGTTTAACCGCCTGTAGTCTTGGACGGGTCTCAACTTCCCATCTTTCTTTTTAATAAAGAAGAACGGTGATGCATAAGCGGACTTGGAGGGTCTGATATACCCCTTGTCAAGCTGTTCGGTGAGGAACGTGGTGAGCGCCTCCTCTTCGTTCCGTGCCAGCGGGTACACTTTACAGTCTAATGCTGGCGGGGCGTTTGGAAGGAGGTCGATAGCGTGGTCCCACACTCGCGAGGGGGGGAATCGATGGGATGCTTCCTCACTGAATACTTTATGGTGGCGCCGGTACTCCGCGGGTACCAGCTCCTCGAATGTGCGTTCGGGCCTCTTTGCCGCTTCTTGCTGGGCTAATTCCGAGGCCGTCGTTGTCTTTCGTAAAAATGCGATGCAGGGGTCCCGCTCATCGTCTATGAGCTGTTCCCACGCCTCCTCGTCAAGTTCATACGTCTCCAACGCCCTTATGGATGCTTCCATAGGTGTGGCTTCGTCTGACAGATGAAGGCTGGAAATGACGACCGGTTGAAATTCCTCGTTTAACGTCGCCTCTCCCCATCGTATTTGTGGCTCGAAGGCCGTGAACCAGGGGTACCCGAGGATCACTTCGTCCCTTCCTAGGTTCGTGATTAGGAAGCGAAGCGTCTTGGTTTCCTTCCCCGTTCTTATGGTGAGATCGGTATACTGTGTGATCTCTCCGTCTTGGTTGTTCGTCCCATCTACGTTCCAAATGCGGATGGGATGCGAGACATCTCGGGTGGATATCTGTAGTCGTTTGAGCAGTGTCGAACAAATAAAGTTGTCGGTTGCTCCTGAGTCCACGAGGACTTGTCGTTCGGCCGTTGTGTGTGCAGATTTAAACAGAACTGGGATTCGCATAGATCGATATCTGCTAGTGTACACGTTTAGATTTAACGCTCTAGCCCAGGCTGCCGGGTTCAAGCGTCGGGAAAACCCTCTTTCCCGAATAATTTGTCCACCATGAGGTCCCTGACCTCCTGGGTCTGCGCTTTCATCGCAGCGATCTGCGCATCCGCCTGCTCTTCATTCGACAGTACGTGATTAGAAGATACGGCGACAGTAGTGATGGTGGGAGTTGATACGTCTGGAGTCGGGGTAAAGGAGGGGGGTCCGAAGGAGGAGGTAGTAGCCGCGCACGTTCCCTTTTGTGGGCAGTTACGCGACATGTGCCCTTGAGCACGACATCTAAAACATCGTCCCTCCTTCTGAAGCTGGGCCCGGTCTCCGTCGGTAAGCGCCACAGAGGCTCAGGCGCGTCCAACATCCATGGCGTTAGGGTTTCGGTTCTGTTTGAGGGCCTGGACCCACTGCTCTCGGCTGTGTCCGCTCTTCTTTCCACGCTGGGACCTGTTCTTTCCCAGACGGTCCTTTAAAACCAGATATTCAGCCTGCTGTAGACGAGCGGCCGCCTTCCAATCATCCCATGTGATCGGATGTTGGAAGCGTGTGGCGTTGATTACTAACTGGTCTGGGAGTCCGTCCTGGAACATGTCCAGGGTCGTGGCTTCATCGGGGTTATACCCGGCTTTGTGGACTAAGTTGGAAAATGTAGCCACATAGGTGTCGATGTCTTTGCCCTTCATGGTCAGAGTCTGCAAACTCTTCCGGGCTTTTGTTCATTCCGCCGTGTCGGTGTACGATTGCATAAATCGATCGCGGACGGTATTCCACAGGTTCATTTCTGTCATCAGAACTCCTGTGTTCCGCTGGTCCTCAAGCCAAGCGAACTGCTCTGTGACCCAATCGTCAACGAGGGGTCCGCGGATGTAGGAGAGAAAGGTCATCGCGCGGGGATAGGGGATGGCGAGTTGGTCGATGGTGGGGTTCATTTCTCGGTATAAGTTGAACGCAAGCATGAATTGCTTGCTTTTCTCTCGGTCTCCGTTGAACTCGGGGGGTGGGTTCCCTCCTAAACGTCCGTGTCCTCCGGGTGCGGGCGGGACCGCGGCTGGTGCGGCTCCGGTGGGGGGAATAGGAGCACCACCTGCTCCACCGCCCCCGCCTCCTCCACCACCTGCGCCGCCTGCTCCACCGCTTGGCGCACCTCCTCCACCAGAGCCGCCACTTGGGAGACCTCCTCCAGGAGCTGTGCCTCCGCCTCCAGGAGCCGCTGCTCCACCTGACGGGCCGCCGCTAGGAGCGCCTCCACCACCAGAAGGAGCTGGTCCTCCACTGGTAAGGGTTGTGCTGGCCGAGGCATAGGTTTGTGACATGGACTGGGGTGTGGGTTGAGAACCAGGTAGGTCTGGGGGATTTACGAATAGGGAGGGGGTAAACGTGGTTGTTGGTACGGAGACACTGGGTGAATTATCAGGGTCGGAGTCAACGTCAATCCCTTGCGGGTTATGGCTCTTTAGTGGTCCAACGTTGAACTCAAGCGGTACTGGTCCAATAGTATACCAGCTTCGTTCGTTCGGCGAGTAATCAATATAAGCCCAGAGATGTTTGTCCTCTAGGTAGTGGATCTGGTGATACTCTTTCTTTCTCGCGTGGAAGATGTAATATCCTTCAACGTTGTTGATTTCTGCCCAGACAGCTGCTCCTTTGATTCGGTCGGAGAGCTCGTCGGTTGTGAGCCGAGTGATGTACTCAGGCTTGAACTGGGATCTGGCGCGACTCGATGTCGCCACTGTGAGAGACTTGACTTAATGTAACGCCACCACAGGGGCGTTAAGTACGACGTGTACTTCGGTTAAGTCACGGGTGGTAACGGGACAGGAGTAGGTCAGTTACGACCTAGTTCGATGGTGAACAAGTACCACTTGGCCTCCGTGGACACAAGGGTAATAGTAGGAATAAGCTCAAGCGCAACGGCGAGCAAGAAGGGGGGGGTCAAGTGAAAGTGCGACCCAAAGGTTCGTTCGTGAGAAATGGACAGCGGTGTGGTATTACACAAGAAGTCAAGTCTACCATACAAGCTAGGTAGCGTGGGACTTATATACTAGTACATGATGTTTGTCAGAGACAAACATATGGCGCGATCCTAGGATCCGGGTCCTAGAGAGCTAACAAGGGGAAAGTACAAAACGAGAACAAGGGAATTCCGCGGGACGACGCGTGGATCAGAAGTCGTCAGCGGATTCTGGAAGTCGCGCCACGGGGTGTCGTAACGGTCATGCGCTAGGCGCGAGATAAGAGCCGAGGCACGGATCGAAGCGGATCGTATCGTAAAAGTACAATGGAAGCCTGACGCCGAATACGAATCACAAGATACGAGGCAGGAAGGAGGAGAAAAGAAGGGAGCGAATCGTAACAATGAGCCCAAAGTTGAAGTTGAGGATGATATATCAGAATTGAGTGAGTCTTCGTTCATGCCTTGGTTTACACTCCATTGGATATACTGACACTTCAATAGAACACCTCTCTAAGCACTGGGATGCACCAGTCTACGTATTCTTCAAACCTACGCCGACTGTGGAGTACATCAACAAGCGTAAAGCACATGTCTTCGAGTGCGCTGCTAGACCTTGCCGCCGTGACACAAGACTCGTCCGCCGCTTCCTCTACACAGGCGATACTAGTTCCACCAGCAATCTCTGTCGACATGCAAAATTCTGCTGGGGAGAAGAAGCACTTGCTGCCACAGATGCAGCGTGCAATGTCAAGACTGCCCGTGAAGTTCTCAGAAACTACAAGGGTGTGAACGGCTCGATTACAGCAGCGTTCAAATGAGTTGGGAAAGGAAAGGTGACCTACAGTCACCGCCAGCACACTAAGATTGAGGCTCGGTACGCTCTCAAGTTTTATTTAATTGTGATACTATCTAATGCCCAAGCCAGGGCTGAGTTCGTACGTTGGGTCTGTGAGAACAAGCGCCCTTTCCAGATAGTCAACAACCACGCGTTCCGTTGCCTGATGAAGACAGGACGACCAGATTACTACATCCCTTCTGCTGAAACGCTCTCACGCGATGTCAAGAGTGTCTTTCGACACGTTCAGGAGCGCATTTCCCAACTGTTACAGGTACGTTGACTATCACAATTAGGGCTTTAATGTACTCACTTAAAGTCAGAAAACCGATGGCAAACTCAGCTTTGCCACCGATGCCTGGACATCGCCAAATTGCAAGGCGTACGTAGCTATCACCGTGCACTTCGAAAAGAATGGTGCCCCTTTGGCCCTTCTGCTTGATATTGTCGAAGTGCCGAAATCCCATACCGGCAACAATCTTGCGATCACATTTGTTGAAGTCCTCGAAGACTTTGGGATAAAAGACAAGGTGAATCGCTTGGAAGTGAGTGTGAAGTGTGCGCTGGACTTACATTGTTGTAGGTCCTTAGCATCACAACCGATAACACGTCCAACAACGACACAATGATCAATGCTCTTAGTACCTCGCTCGATGGGTTTCCGGGTGCCGCCAACCAGACACGCTGCTTCGCGCACACAATCAACATCGTAGCGAAGGCCATTCTCAAGCAATTTGATGTACCAAAGGCCAACCCCGGTGCCATTCTTGACGAGGCCGCTCAAGCGCTTGCCGACTTAGCTAAGGACCTTGACTCTGAGGAGCGTGCAGAGCAGGAGACATGGGAGGCTGACAACGACGACGACGACGACGATCGGCCACTCAACCCTTGGGTGGACCTCCGTGACGGGCTAACAGAGGAAGAGGCAAACCAGCTCGACGAGAGCACACAGCCCGTGCGATCAATGTTGATCAAGGTATGTTAATTGTTTGACTCGTCGCACATTTTACTGATGTGGTACATAGCTGCGTAGACTCGCCTTTGCTCTCAAGAACTCCACAACCCTTCTCCTCCCCAAATGGTTTGCAACCCTATCAACCCACCGCCTCCCGAAGTGCATGATGCCACGCGATGTTTCAACTCGCTGGAACTTGACGTATGACATGCTGGACTTCGCCCTCAGGTATCGCACGGCAATTGACGCAATAACCGCCAGCCGCGATTATGATCTTCGCAAATACGAATTGCTACCAACAGAATGGAAAATTGTGGGAGAACTCTGTGATGTATTGAAAGTGAGTTGTTGTTTCGTTATCTTCTTCTATCTCTGACATTCTTTTTGGACAGATTTTTAAGGACGCAACGCTGTATTTTTCACAAGGAACACCAAACCTTGCAGCAGTTATCCCGGCAATGGATCACATCGACAAGGTCCTCGCCACAGCGTTCAACAGCCCTTATCAATATGGGCCTTCCATATGCGCGGCGCTCGCTATTGGCAAGAACGCAATGAACCGGTACTATAACAAAACTGACCACTCGGAAGTGTATCGTATTGCTATGGGTAAGTCATCATATATTTGTCTCTAACATGCTAACACATGTGCTCTCAGTGCTCCATCCTCGCCACAAGCTGGAATACTTCAAGAAACATAAGTGGGAGGACGCATGGATTCAAGCCGCACACGATATCGTTCAAGAGGAATTCAGCCGGTCCTATGAGTTGGACGAAGGCCAGGATGACAACAACAACGCCAGTGTGGAGGATGACGGTGACAAAGTTGTAAGTAAAACTGCTCTTTTCTTTTATTGGCTAACTGTTCAATTTGCAGACTTTTTCAAGAGCCAAGAATATATTTGACAAATTGCCCGACCTCGCCCTCACATCCGTGACGTCCTCAGATCGTAATAATGAACTCGATCACTACCTCGCGACTGGAGTCAAGGAAGTGAAGGACGCACTCTCATGGTGGTATGAGAGGCGTAAGAGCTTCCCCGGCCTCTCACATATGGCGCACAATTATCTATCGATCCCAGGTGTGTATCCTCTACCTTTCACTATCTGTTAGGATCATTTACAACTTCTATTTAGCCACTACAGTCGACGTTGAGCGGGTGTTTAGTCAAGGCCATCTTGTCCTTCCCCATGTCCGTAACTGACTCTCATTCGAGTCAATGTGTGCCCTGCTCTGTGTCGGGATGTGGAGCACACTTGACCTGATTAGCAATAGAGATATCAAGGCGGCCCTTGGAGATGAAGTCACCAGGAAAGCAGATGAACCCCAGCATAACTGATGTCAGCCTGAGGTTTCAATTAGCGTCGTTCTGACTCGTTCAATATATCTCTTGCCCTCATTTGCTTGGATTCTAGACCCCTTGTATTTGTGTGAAACAGCATGGCTTTAAAACAGCAAGACAATGGTGACGACATCGACAACGCCGACAACAATACCGACAACGACGACTCGGATGTTTAAACAGGGAGACAACGACGCCGCGTCAATGCATTGACAAGTCCGAGGTCAGAGAGAACGATGCCGCGTTGATGCGTTGACAAGTCCGACTCAGTCCAAGACTCTGAGTTGGTGGCACCACGAGTCTGCCTCGTCGCTGGCGACTCGCCGCGTTATGGAACGGCTTGTACCCGTTGTAGTTTACCTGTACCCAGACCCATAGTACAAACCCGGCCAACCCCCAAGACCCCCAACCCATACCCGCGGGAACCCATACCCCTGAGAAGGGGTACGGGTTTTCTCGGGTACAGATGCAGGTAGCCCTCGGGAACCCGAGGGTTACCCGGGCCAATCACTAGACATTTTGGTGCCTCCTTTGAACCTTTACTGTGATGACCAGACGCCAATAGAACAGGAGTGGGACTGTCAGCATTGCTGTGATCAAGCCCATTGGTGTCTTCATCCTCATGATCAGAAGCCCCAGTTTCTGGGTCTTCTGTTGGTGGGGGGGCAATGGATAAGCATGGCTGAATGTTATTGCAGCATGTATAAGCACCTAAATTCCCAAGCTTTGTCATGTATATGTCCTTTGCTTGTTTGACATGATCGGGAATGGTGGTGTCACCTGTCCTAGGCTTCGAATGGACCATCTGTTTTCATCAGCAGCCAGTAGACTTGACAATTGGATAGATAATCACCTCCATAGACTTCTTCTTAAGGCTGTTAAGGGCACGTTCTGGCCATTCTGCATGGCACTCTTGGTCAAACTTTTCAGCAACTTTGATCCACAAATCACCACCCTCAAACCCAACTTCATCCATGCATTGGTTCAATAGCACCAATTCTGCTATGGTGAAGGCCTTATGACCAGCCAACCCACCCTTGTGTGTAGAAGGACCAGATGCCTTCGGTCTTGGCTCATCCTCTAGCATAGCTTGAGTTGCTGTCTGTTTTTGCCATCCTGTAGTATTTGTCTTGGCCTTTTATTGTCACGCTTTTTTTGCTTTGTCAGCAATAATTTCACCGAGTGGCTTGCTCAGTTCTTCATCAGTCAGCTTGTCCTGGGGTTCAGGTTCTTGAGCTCTTTTCTGCTGAATGTGAGATACCGATTGCCTCACACAAGTAAACAACATACCTGAAAAATAGGCCAGGGCTTGGGCCATGAGCCTTGCTGTGAACCTGAATGAACAGGGCCTGAAATGGGGTGTGTACGACTCTGAGAACTGACTCCCTGGTCACCAGGTGTTCCCTCATGAAGCGGGGGGATATGTTGAACATATGAGGGGACAATTGGGGGGAACATGGGCTGTCTGTATGGCCCTATATTCGGAAACTGATTTCTTGTGTAGTCTTGTATATGGTGTCGCTGTCCATCTGGACCCTGCCAGAGGTGTCCATCTTCCATGAAAATTACAAAAAGACAAGTGAAAGGGATCAAAAGATCGGCAGAAAAGGTCACTAGCCAGCAGTGTTACGTGTAGGGGAACAAAGTAAAATCAACCTGTATACTGCATATACCACCACACTTTCATAGCCTGGCAGCACAAGGCAAAAACCTGAGGGCCCAAAAGTTCACATATCTTTCACGAAATTGTTGCTCAGCTTTCCAAGATTTTTGACTCAATTTGGCATAAATTTTGTACTCTGATGTGGTGTAGGATTTAGAAAGGCCCCCCCCCCTTTCTAAACACCAGTCGTCTAGGATCCTTGTTACTGAGGTTGGAGCACAAATTGCCAAGATAAATCCCCTGATTTCAGGAACAGTGGTTTAGGATAGGAAAATGTAGGATGTACACTTATGGGAAGTCACCCAATAATCATGTTGTGTCCATGTGCACATCTTGCATACACGTTTCAACTACACGATAGCTGTCAGCTCGGAAGTGAGAAGCAATAATATTACTACGCACTATTGCCTTGGGTTCAATCCCTGTGTGAACCATATCCATGACAAGGTCCTTGGTTGTTACGGTTTCCACAATGCCAACGCGACAAATCGCACTACGCAACATGAGGACCAGAGATCCGGTGGAATACGGATGCCTCACATGCGATAAGTGGGCTGATTATTGTCCTGCGGAGATATGAGAAGGATTCGAGGAGTCGCCGTCATGTGACCTGCTGAAGATTGATCCAGAAGAGCCTAGATGAGTCATTCCTAGGTTTCGGTCTAGAATGTGGGTCCAGATGAGCTTGAGCCCAGACGTGGTCTGGAATTGTGACTCGTGCTGTGTTATCTCTGACTCATACCAAGAGGGCCTTATGCCATTGGTGGGATTGGATGTGGATGACTGATGCCCATGAGGGCCTTGCGCTATTTGGTCAGTTGTATTAGGATTCATAACAAGGTTCGGAATTCAAGTGGAGCTTGAAAGCCCCTCACTGTAGTATAAGTACTGGACTTGTAACCGTGTAGCAGACAGCTTAACTGTCTTGGCCTTTCATGCCAGAAGTTAGGAGTATAGAGTCTCCCTTCCCTGCTCTACTCAGTGGTGTGAACCTTGGAGTCCACCCCTTCCACCACTTTCTGCTTGTTGCCCCTGTGATAGGAGGCGTAACCCCTTGAAGATAGTCACCTGAGAAGAGCATTACAAAGGTCATCTAGTGTCGGTCCGAGCTTTGGTGTCGATCAAGGACAACCCTGTGCAAGTCGCACACAATGGCCGCGTGACCGTTACATTGGTGGCATCCAAAAGTCTGGTAAATCGTAGATTTTCATTGCTAAGCGCGTGATCATGCTGGTCCTCATACTTCTCGAGGATCATCTCAGTGTGCAGATACCATTTGATTGTCAGGCAGCACTGGCAGCCCATCTTCTTCGATGGGATCTTCCTTTCCCATTGGTTGACATTATCGCGGTCCTGCTTCCCACCTGTGTATTCCCGCAAGCACCGCAAGATGCATTGCTCCTGCCAGATCAGTGATTCTGACCATTCAACTTGACTCACAATAAGCTCAATAGTGTTCTTGGATTCCTCGGCTACCAGCCAAGCCTGGAACTCATCCTCATTGGCCCATTCTCGCATCATCCCCCCCTTCTTGCGATCATACATCATGCTCCCATGCTGACATTTTGTTTCAGCACTGCATGCCTTCCGCTTGTGGATGCGATAAGCGTGTTTATTTTTGGTAATGGGGGGGCCAGTGGGAATTTCAAGCGGGGACATGGTAGGGGATTTGGGACAATGGGTGGATTTGTTTGTCCCTCCCTCCCATCCCAATGCGCCTCACGCCAATACACAGACATGGGTTGTTTACGTGTTGTTTACTTTTATTTTTATTGTCTTTACTTTTATTTTATTTTGTGTATTCAGTTTGTAAGAATAAAATCAAAAAGTGAGTGAAAAGAAAACGAAAAAATCGGAGTTTGATTCTGAGTTGCAGAGAAACAGGAAAAGTGGGCTGATTCATGGGACCGATGCAAAAAGTCAAAGACTGTCAGCCGCACATAGGGATCTCCCCTATAAGTGGTGTTGACACCCCATATCTAAGTAAAATATTTAGCCAATATCAAGCCTGAACCCACTCTGAACCCTTAACCTATTTACCTTTAATCCCTTATAATATTGATCTTTTCTGACCAAGCGGACGTGCAATTAATCACATAAGCAGGCCTCCAAAGAATTTCCCGCCCTCCTCGAGTATGAAGGAAATTGGGTTGTACATGATTACCTACATATTTTCTTGAAAAACAGCGCACAAAAAGCCAAGAAATATCAACAGCAGAAGGATAAAGAACTGGAAGCCAAGGGCAAAGCTAGAGGTGTGTATGCTCCTGGATGTTCAGCGGCGTTAATCTTATTGTGGACCCAAGAAGCCAATTGACCATCGAGTTCCAGTTGCGCACCAGTTTGATGGTAAGCACTGTGATATATGATGTTGTGATAGTTGCTGATCATTTCCCCTGGTTACTTCTGGCTGATCTTCCTGTTTTTTAGAGTCCTGATATCCATGTCGATACGAATATCTGCAAACAATAGCTGTTCGATAGCCATCGGCAAGATACGACATGACACCTGACTCGGCCGAGTCTTGGTGCACCTCTGCATACGTGGCAAGCAACCTGTATCATTACTCTTTTAGTTACTCAGAGCCTCGTAATTGTAACTTTGTATTGATTAAATCAGTCGGAAGTTTTCGATTGCTTCGCTGACACTGCTTCGCCAACACTGGGCCGTGGGCCGCCCACTCACCCGAGTGCGGAAGACATAACTGCCGTGAAAGCGCAGACAACCAATGCTCGGGATTGCTCGCAGCGAGCACGAACTACTCATATGTAGGTTTCGCTCGATTGCTTCGCCCACTCCGAGTGCACAGATAATGTCAGATAACTGCCGCAAAAGCACAGACAGCTAACGCTCAGGCAGTGTTCACGCAACGCACGACTACAGATATGCAGACGATTTGACTTATTTTCTATATAGGATTCCCCCTATGAGCTCAAACTTGCTCAGCACCTTCTCTAGGGGCCTCCACTACGCTCCAGGGTAAAGCGAGTCGCAGCGGCAGGGATCGGTTGAAAATGTTGCCCGATCAGGTGGCAATGTTGAGGCGCACGGTGAAAGTAAATTCCACGCGCCATCCCTTCTTTCTCATCTATAGAAGGTAAGCAACGGTTGATAGAGCAGAGGAGGTGATTCACCTGGTTATTAAGAGGTATAACCACACCTCTTTTTATCCACTTCCAGGTGAGCTTCAGGAGCGAGTGGGCAATATGCAAGAACATCTTGGCCTGGTAAGCAAGTTGCTGGTTTGCAAGGGTATGGGGTCACTCACCGTTTGGAGTTTGGTATTGGAGGTGTGGGTGTGTGAGGCAGGCGTCGACACGCGTGAGCAGAACGAGCGCCCAAGTCGTGGGAGTACAAGCGCCTGCATGCCAACACACCACCAGCGCATCACCACCTCCGCAACCCCGGCTCCTCGTCTGAAATGCACCGTTCCGCAAACTTCTAGGGGTAAGAGAAAGTGGCCAAATGTGAGGGATGCGTTGAAAGTAAGCAGCACAGTCAGACCACACAGAATGGTACGTGATTCCAGGGTCTTCGTGTGGGATCATGTTATTTACCCCTCCTGCGCCTTCGTCATGCAGTACAGCCTTAAAGAGATTTAGTTGATCCTTTCCAGAGTTTCTGGGCCTTAAGCCACCACCCTGGGGCTGGAGAGGGCATTGCGCTTACACCTCCTGTAATGCCACCACGAGCGTTAGTCCGACTTGGACGACGAAAGGGCGTTCACAACCAGGGCTGAACACAAGTCAGACCCGTGGCACCCGTGGCCCTCTCTAACGAGCCCAAAAATGTCTTAATCGGCCCAAAAATGACTGAGATATGAATGAAATAATGTTTTGACCATATCTCCTTCAATTCTTGGCCGATTTTGATGAACTTTGGCTCGTTAGAGAGGGCCACGGGTGCCACGGATCGGACTCGTGTTCAGCCCTGTTCACAACTTAGCGAATGTTGAGTCACTAGTCACGTGACTATTCCCATGGGTACACGGCGCTTAACGAGGCACGTGACGCTTGTAGCACCAGGACTAAGTTGGGTCACTGGGTGTCATATCGATGAAGATGACTTGCTCTTTCTAAGAGACAAGCGAATTTAGACAGACAGCGAGGAGAGGAAGTGGTGATTCAAAGAAGACCAAGATGGCGTATCTTGGTCTTCGACTCCTACTATTTATACACATACGAGGACGCTTTAAAGCTCCTCCCGAATCTGTACTACGACTAGTGATAATAGCTCGAACCCTACTATCGCTGTCCTAGGAATGAGTCATGCTACATCAGCATGTGATATTGTACTACTACTACCGGCTACTACTAAGTCTGAGACTGATTACGTCCCACTAGCGGGGTCACAGCCAGAAAGCAGGAGTCCACTTCGCGTACCATAACATCACCCCCTTTTCAGCCGCAACGACCCTGGCGCCTAGTGGGTCCGACTCCTCCTGACCATCCCTCCTGAACCGACTCCACCCGGTTGTAGATATCCGCCATTTCGAGGCGGAACTTGCTGCGTGCGAGTTCTCCTTGCGTGGCACCGAGCGCTTGAGAGAGGGCGAATAGCCTCTGCTTGATTCTTTCAGCCTCGTGCTGGTATGCTCGATAGCGATGCAACTCAGCTTTCAATGACTTATCCTTCAAGGCGTTGACTGCCTTGTTGGTGCAGATCTGGTTGCTATGACCGCCACTTAAGGCGTTCATCTCGGCCGGCGTGTAGAGCGGTTTGCCACGCTCTCGGACGTGGGGTTCGGCGTAGAGGGGTTTGGAGAAAGTCTTGTCACTGTCGACCGCGAGGCCGAGTACGAGGGGGTCGGCGTTCATGATGACTTGTACGTAAGGGGCTTGAGTGGTGACCCCCTGGGCATTGGTGATGGGGAAGTGGACGTAGTCATCCCCGCGATTATGGACATAACCTGCAGGGGTGATGTGTGAGCTGCCGAGGCGGTGCGTCAACACGGTGGTGGGGTGGAGTGGTTGCTGCTCGATGAGTACCTCCCCACGGTAGAGGGGGCGACCGACAGTGTCGCACGTGTAGGGCGTTTTGTGGGGGTTGTCAGAGTCGGTGGCGGTGACAATGAAAGGGTGCTCAGCTGGGTACCACTCGGTGAGGTGCTCCGGTTGGTCATACACCGCGCACGCATCGTCACGGTAAACCGTTGGCGCACCTCGAGGATCCTCGTTCTCCTTGTTGCTGCCTGCTCCAACTGCTCCAACCTCCATGCCTTGGCCTCGAACCTCCACCCTCTGAGCGTCCTCATCCTCTGCCATTGGTCCACCGTTTTCGGACTCGGACTCCGTCTTGACCCGATACTCGACTCGTACTGGGAGAGGTCCCGGTGAGGCATCTTCACTGCCTCAGAGAGCTTCACGAAGCTGATCAACTTCGGCCTGAGAGTAGGGGGCGGTGTTGAGTCGCTGCCCATCTTGGCTAAGGATCCAGTAGGTGGGCGGCACGTTGGGGTGGTCAATGTCGGTGACAGGGGTGAGATTGCCCATCACTTCGCAGAACTCTTCGTAGGTGAGGTTGTCGACGAGGTGGGGAGCGAGTGGGGCACAAGAGGAGATGGGGGAAACAGCTGCGGAGGACATGTTGTGATATGGGAGAAGTCCAGGATGAGAGAATGGGGTCGACTTAGTGTGAAAGGGCTGGTTTATAACCGTTCACCTGACTCTCAATGTCCGTTCGAATTCCGCCAGCGCTTCGTCGGCTGAAAGATCATCCTTGTTGACCCACTGATTGTCTGAGTCTGGATAGCCCTTCCATTTCATGAGGTACTGTCGTTTCCTGCTTCTGCCGAATAGCTGTGTGTCTAGAATACTCTCAATTTCATATTCTTCTTCGCCTCCCACAAGATCTGGAGGTGGGTGTGTGAAGTTTTCGCCGTGCATGGATGTTTCGCGATACGGTGTGAGTAGATCGATGTGAAACACTGGATGGATACTCCACTGCGTGGGAAGTTCCAGTTGATAGTTGATGGGCGATAGTACCTTGCTGATTCTGAAGGGTCTGTGCCGTCGGGCCGCTAGTTTTGCTGTTGGCTGGTTGGTGCGTAAGTGACAGCCTTCTAGCCATACTTGGTCGCCTTCCTGATACTGGGGTGTGTTTCGGTGTTTGACCCATAGAGATTGTGCCTTTTTGATCAGGTGTTGGGCCTCGTTCCGTGCTTCGTGGAATTGTTGGAGTCTCGTGTTCACCTGTGGAATGGGGGACCGCTTATCCATCCAATCAGCGCGGGGGTCGTATCCCATCATGAGTGAAAATGGGGACTTCCTTGTTGCCTCGTGTGGCCAGCTGTTGTGCGCGAATTCCGCCATGGGTAAGAAGTGCGCCCAGTTATCTTGACGCTCATTGGCCCAGAACCTAAGATACTGTTCTAACCACTGATTGGTCCGTTCCGATTGTCCGTCGGTTCTTGGGTGATATGCCGTGGATATGTTCTGATAGATCCCTAGTATGCGGCACAGTTCGTGGGTGAACTTTGATGCGAATCGGGGGTCTCAGTCGCTAATGATTTTCGCCGGTAATCCGAATCTCCTGAAGACATGGGTTACATACAGGGCTGCCATTTCCTCTGCCGTGATCTCTTCGACACATGGTATGAAAATGGATGCCTTGGTACAGTCGTGGTCTGTGACTGTGAGTATCGAGTCATACCCCTGGGATTCGGGGAGTTTAGTGATAAAGTCTAGTGCAATTACTTCAAATGGCTTAGCGTCAGGTATCAGCGTGATGGGTACCAATGGCGCGTGCGTGGGTCGGTTATTAACTTTGTGCCTCTGGCACTCCGCACACCCTTTCACATATTTGGTGATGTGTTCCAGCATATGCGGCCACCAGTAGTGTCGTTCGATGATTCGGAATGTTCTTTTGATTCCCGGGTGTCCGTAAACCGGGGGTTCATGGTGGTTGCGAATGATTGTGCACCATAGTGAGGACTTGCCTGTTACTACTCGTGCCCCTTGTTTGTACCACGTTCCATCGAATTTCTTAAGGTGATGCACGTCAACCCATGGGAGTATTTGTTGTTCGTCTTGGGCGTGGTCTTCGGGCAGTTGAGTGAGTGTGGCTCTTGCGAAGACCTTGTCCAGGAGTACTACTACACCGTTGTTGTCCTGGTCTCCTCAGTCATAGTCCGGTCGCCGAGATAGGGCGTCGGCTCGTCCGTTGTTGGTTCCTTTGATGTGGTGGATCTCGAAGTCATACTCCATTAGTTCCAATACCTCTCTAGCCACTCATCGACTTATCTTCTGTGCGGACCTCCAGTGCGTAAGGTTAAGGTGGTCCGAGAAGATTTTGACCTTGTGCGGTGATCCGGCAAGTAGGGGTCTCCAGTGTCTGAGAGCCTTAACGATTGCTAAGAGTTCCAAGTCGTATATGTCGTAGTTACGCTCGGCCTCGTTGAGGGTGGCCGAGTAGTATCCGACTGGGTGTCGTTTTCTGTCTGTCTTCTTCTGTAGTAGTACCGCTCCTACTGCAAAGCCAGACGCATCAACTTTGAGTTCGAATTGATCAGTAAGGCTGGGGTGTGCGAGTACTGGTTCTTGTGTGCCAGTGACCAGCGTCTTGAGCTTTTGGAACGCCCTTTCTTCTTCTGTGCCCCACTGCCATTCTGCGTCTTTCCTTGTGAGTTTGTTGAGGGCTTGCGCGTGGGTGGCAAAACCACGAATGAAGAGGCAGTAAAAATTACAGAAGCCGAGGAAGGAGCGAACATCTCTGACCTTCGTTGGGCGTGGCCAGTCTTTGATGCCCGAAATTTTTACCGGGTCCATACGGGTTACCCCCTTTTCAAGGATTACCCCCAGGTAATCCATTCGCGGTGAGTGAAAGAGGCACTTCTCCGGTTTGAAGTAGAGGTCGTGGTCTAAGGCTACTTGGAGTACGTCGCAGACCACGTTGATATGTGCTTGAAGACCCGCATTTTCGTGAGTGGCTATTCCTATGTCGTCCATATATACGTGTATGATGGTGCCCAGAAGCTCGTGTTTAGCAATAGTGGGTCCCAGTATTTCGTTCATCATGGTTTGGAATGTTGCCGGTGAATTTGTGAGTCCGAAGTACATCACGAGGGGTTCGAATAGCCCGTACCATGTTTTAAATGCTGCCTTTGGCTCGTCTCCCGGTTTGACGCATATGTTGTTGTACCCCCATCGGACGTCCAGCTTAGTGTAGATGTGACCGTTTCCCAGATCGTTGATGAGTTCCGACATGAGTGGGAGTGGATACTGGTTACAAATCATGCACGTGTTGATTTTGCGGTAATCTTGTACGGGTCGCAGCTTTCCATCTTTCTTCTTGATGAAGAAGAATGACGATGCGTAAGGCGATTTGGAGGGTCGAATGTATCCCATTTTGAGTTGTTCGCCAAGCCACTTCTTGAGCTGGGCATCTTCGTCCTGCGTCATGGGATAGACTTTGCAGTCTATGGTGGCCAGAGTGCCTGGTTTGAACTCAATGGCGTGATCCCATGGTCTTGATGGCGGGAACCTGTGGGACGCTTCTTCACTGAATATTTTGGCAAAGCGTCGATACGGCTCTGGGATTACTGCTGCCACTGTGTGTTGCTCAGCAGCTATAGCGAGCTCGGTGGCTGTGGTACGTAGCTGGCATTCCTCTTCCAGTTGTTGGACTATGCTCTCCTTTCCGTTGTTGGTGAACGTTCGTGCGATAAAAGTGTTGTTGTTGGTAACCGCCCCCGCGATGACTGTGCAGGGTTCGGAGGGATTGATGGACCGAATAACTATGGGGAGTGCTTCTTCGTGAATGGTAGCATGGGTCCAGCTGATGGTGGGTTCGTAAGTAGCGAGCCAGGGATATCCCAGTACCAGATCTTCGTTTCCTATGTCGGTGACGAGGAATTGAATGACTCTGTGGATTCCTTTTGTTTGTACATCCAAATCCACGAAGTGAGTGATGGACCCAGCTTTGTTCTCCATGTTATCTATATTCCATATTTTCTTTGGGCGTTCTAGTGGTTGAAGCCCTAACCCCATTCGTTTGGCGAACGCAGGTCTTATAAAGTTGTTGGTGGCTCCGGAGTCTACGAGCCCTTTTATGTCGGCCATTGAGTAACTGGTGCGAATCGAGACTGGAATTCTAAGAGATCGAAAGCGAGTCATGATTACAGAGTTACAATTTGTTGCCCTCACCCAGGCTGATGGGTTCAGGCGTCCCAAAAATCCCCTTTCTCCCACAGATCTTGCAGTATGAGGTCTTTAACCTCGTCACTAGCTCCCCTTACTCCTTCAAGCCAGTTACTTGCTGTTTGCTGTGGTTCCACCATATTCGCGACCTGGGTGTGTGGTTCCTGACTGTAATAGTCTGTTTCCATGCTTCGGCTGTTGCTTGCAGGACGCCACTGCTGTTGCTGTGGCCTTTGTTTTCTGGGGCGCATGCAGTTGCGTGAGATGTGTCCGAGTCCGCTACAATTATAACAGACGACTTCCCTCATATCCCTGTGAGGGGCGTTTCCGCCTTGCCCCAGCCCCCCCCTTGGTGGGAATGGAGGGCACGGTTGGTAGTTCCCTCGGTTGGGGTCTCCTACTTCCACGAGTCGTGCGCGTGATCTATCCGCAGACGTGTCCATCGCGTTTGGATCGTATCGCGGGGCTTGGTTGCGTGGCACGTTCCATGGTGACCCTCCAAAACGCGGGGGTGGGTTAAAGCAAGGCAGTGGTCCTCTCAGAGGCCCTCTTGCTGGTGCGGACATTCCCAAGTGGGCGTGAAGGTGAATGTACTGCTTCTGGCATCTAAGCGCCGCATCCTTCCACTCGGTGAAGGTGGTGGGTCCATTGAGTTCGTAAACCTTCATAAACAGTTTGCTCAGGAGTCCAGCCATGAAGCGGTCGATGGTTTGTTGGTCATTGAGACGGTAATCAGCTTTTCGGCACAGCTGTTCGAAGTTGGTGACGTACGAATCAATATCGTCACCGGTCATTCTAAATCCTTTTGCCAGTTCTGCCTGGGCTTGTTCTTGTTCCAGGGTGTTCGAGAACCTGTCTGCGAATCCCGCCACCAGTGTGTCCCAGAGGTATTCGTCATACCGGTCTCTCCCTTGGCGTACTTTGGTATTGAGCCATTGAAGGAAACCGAGCGTCCAGTTTGCAACGGATGCTCCTTTGATGTACCCCAGAAACAGGAGGCACCTTTTGTATACGTTGCGCATGCTCAGAGCATCGAAATTGAGCCCCCAATAGGCGTGCCATTGCGTGAGAAAGGACTCATAGTCAGTCCGATCTCCCTTGAATATGGTTGGCGGCTCACCCTCCAGTCTAGGCGTTGGCGCCCCTGGTGCTACTGCTCCTCTGGGTATACCTCCTCCAGGTGGTCCTCATCCGAATCCTCCCGGGAATCCTCCTTCTGGGTGTCTGGGTGGTCATCCTCCTCCGCCTGGGGGTGGGTTGTTGCCTGGTGGGTCCGGTTGGTCTGGTCCTATGGCGCGAAATATGGCCGCATCATCTGCGGTCATTCGATGTCTGGTTGTAGGGTGTATAGGCATGAGGAGTTCTTCGGCTTCCTCCCGAGTTCTCCAGATTTCTTCTTCTACTGCTGTTCAAGTAGCTTCTTCTGTCATGGTTGCCATGGCGGGCGGTTGTACGTGAATGATTTCAGGTTGTGATGCGGGAATGGACTCAGCTAGTCTTGTTACTTCTTCCACTTCCGAATCTTCTTCTTCGGAGTGTTCACCTTCTTCGCTAGTTTCTGAAGGTGCTGGGGTTCTAGGTTCCGATGTGCTTGGCTCCTCTTCCAGTTGTCCGTCGATGCATCCCCACTGCTCTCGGGTTGGTACGCTACGTGCGTCGATGTCGCAGTTGTATAGTCTTCCTGCTGGGCGTACTATGTCCCACCTATTGTCAATCGGGTTCCACATAACTTCGGTCCAACAGATGTGATCGAAGTTGAACTCAACTGGTCTAAACCAGGTTGGGCCAGACGCAAAATTGACAAAGTATCCGGTGTCTCCACGATATTCTCTCCACCTTGCGGCTTGTAGGAACTGTACTGGTACGTTACAGTCTCCCCTACGTTTGAGGGAGTAGGTCTGAAAGTTGGTCCACTGGTCTCGAGTAGTGAACGCCACGGTGAGGGATCTTGGTCTTAATGTAATGCCACCACGAGCGTTAGTCCGACTTGGACAACGAAAGGGCGTTCACGACTTAGTGAATGTTGAGTCACTAGTCACATGACTATTCCCATGGGTACACGGCACTTAACGAGGCACGTGACGCTTGTAGCACCAGGACTAAGTCGGGTCACTGGGCGTCGTATCGATGAAGACGACTTGCTCTTTCTAAGAGACAAGCGAATTTAGACAGACAGCGAGGAGAGGAAGTGGTGATTCAAAGAAGACCAAGATGGCATATCTTGGTCTTCGACTCCTACTATTTATACACATACGAGGACACTTTAAAGCTCCTCCCGAATCTGTACTACGACTAGTGATAATAGCTCGAACCCTACTATCGCTGTCCTAGGAATGAGTCATGCTACATCAGCATGTGATATCGTACTACTACTACCGGCTACTACTAAGTCCGAGACCGATTACGTCCCACTAGCGGGGTCACAGCCAGAAAGCGGGAGTCCACTTCGCGTACCGTAACACCTCCTGGGTGTTCGACGATTTTTTCTTCTCATCTATAAATGTGCTCCTTTTTATAATACATCAATATTAATTTAATTCTCCAACCGCGAAGTGTTATAATTAAATCCTCCCTAAGCTGCACGCGCACGCGCCCTGTAACCACTACTCCTTCGACATCTATCCCCATGACTCGCCAGACCCACTAGCGGGACCACTCAAGACGTGGTGGGGCGGGTGACAGTGGGACCCCAGACATGCACACACCCAAGACCCGCGACGGAGAGGTGCAACTTACAGCCATGCCAGCCCGGGTAACATGCATGTGCCCCGCCTACCTCAACTTCTGGAAGCTATGCCATTCCCTCTGCAGTGTGGGCTTAGATGAACAGGCACACATTAGCACAGTCAATGTAAGAGCCTTGGGCGGAGCGTCCTAGGATTATGGGATATAATATATCCTCATCTCCTGTATCGGGCCAATTGATCCCCATCGGCCGATTATCGCCAGCTGATAAGTTGACTATTCTTATTCTAAATTTGCAGCTAGATTTGTAGACTCTATTTATGTCTCATTTTATTTAATATAAATGGATGTCTTTACAAACTCTGCTGTGTTAAGCTAATTGATCCTCGTTAAGACCAAATTAATCGAGTAGGGTATGTCTATATAATGCGACCGATGATTCACATCAGCTGATATAACAATTAAGTTTACATACATTCGGAAATAACCAGAGCTCTCTTAAGCAAGTGACTAATATCTAATTGTTCAAGTATTTTTATTTATAATTGTCTGACACATAAGGAGGGCTCTACAAATTTTTCAATTGTCCTATTGCTGTTTTCATAACATACGCCGATTTTGCAATATTACACACACAGGCGGGGTTGAAATGGGCATCTCGGTGATCATGCCGAATTTCATTTCCGCCAAAAATAATCACGGTAATTAATAAATAAATTTATATATCCTACTTATTGGTTTTGGGAACCATTTGTGAAATTCGGTGCAGTGGTGGCGGATTCGTTTCGCCGGAGGACCGAGCGGTGGTAGTGTCCGCATGTACCACGCTTGGCCTCGGTCTTGTCTCTGACTCGACCGCCCAATTTTTGGACCCGGCCCCTCAGGGGCTTGTACGTTTGTATTCTCGTGCGTTCTACTGTGTTCTACTACATTACGATTTGCAGACTCGGAAAGCTGCTTCAAGCAGCTATGATATATGTGTTCTACTTGTATCAGGGAGGGACAATGGTTGGGCTGTGGGATGCTGACTCGTAGTTGCACAATGCCGAACTAGCAACGCAGATAACTATTCAATAACCCCAATTATGTATGCTAGCCTAATTTCTTGATCTACTCAATATGAACCCCGCTCTTGAGTTTGGATGTCCGGCTGTCTGCGAGAAAAAAATATCGGCATATGTTATGAAAACAGCAATAATATAATTTGCGACGACAATCAACTCGACTTAGTAGTCAATATATTGGACATTAATTGATCCCTTAGTTGACTATAAGCAGACTCCGCTTACCCGCTCCTGCCCGCCGTGCAAAGACAAAGTCGACGCCTAGTATTGTGTTGATAGATAGATCCCCTCTTCGCGTTTTTCCATCGCTCCCCAACTCATCCCCATCGACGAGTTACTTACTTGCGCTTTCTTACTACCACCTCTCGTGAACTGTTTTTTGCCGCCATGGATCCTGCTTATGAGAACAAGAGCAAGTGACGCCCGTCGTTCCTCTTCGTTACCAGTGCTGAGCGTTTCCCGCAGAGATCGTCGACCTGAGCGACGAAGAGCTCAATACCCTCGAGTTCTTGGGCAAAAGTGAGCTGCTTCATCATTACACACGTCCATCTCCCACTCATGATTGTCCGTCCACCTTGTAGACGTTGCTCCGGGTGTCAGAGCCATGGTCGAAAAAGTAAGGGCTGACCCCGTGCACCTTGGCAGTAAGTCTCTTCATCTTCTTTCTTGCGCGTTTCAGTTCCCACGTACTCACATCTTTTTGCGTTTTCAGCCGTGACCTGCTTCATGGTCGACTGTCTCAATCGCAGGTACGCAGCCCAGGTTCCCCCACAAGACGCTGTGGGCTCTCCTACGTCTCCCACCTTTCCCACCTCTCCAACCATCAGCGAGGCCGATACCCTCTACTCGCAGCTCAGTAACGACTCAGACGCCCTCACCGTCGTCGCCCCCGCACTGATCTCCAAGTTCGAGATGCACTACTGGTATCACGGCATCTCCGGCAACCCTCCCAAACTCATGTGGCGTTCCGATCTCGAGGCCAACCCCTTCCCCATCCCCGCGCCTGGAGCCCGCTTCTTCAAAATCCCCAACAAGACTGCCCACGGTGTCTTCGATACGCCGCTTAACGCCGTATGGGGTACCGTCGCTCCTCAGATCTTAGAATCGATGAAGGCCCACGGCCTCAAGTACTCCGCGCTTAAGACAGTTCGCTTCTCGACCGTCGAGGACGGCAAGGAGGAAACTTTTGGCCCAGTTGTTGTGTGGATCGCTGTTCGTCCCAACACCACCAACGCCGGGGCTCTTCGCGATGCCACGCCCGACATCCTTCACATCCTCGCTGACTTCCAGATCACCGATGTCGTCGTCGAGTGGTACGAAGGGTCGGTCGAAAGGCTGGCTGGCCCGCCTCTGATGAGCGTCGAGGACAACACCAGTCCCAGTTTCGGCCTTAATCACCCCTTCAACACTGGCCTAGGCATCCCCATCGCCAGGGAGTCCGACGATGCGCAGGGCACCATCACGTTCCTGTTCCGGGAGGTGAAGACCAGCAACGGCGACCCCAGCGATAGGATCCTCGCTCTCACCAACAAACACGTCGCCTCCGTCGACACGACCACCCATTACGAGTTCGACGGGGCCAACCCTCAGCACATCCTTGTCTGTGGTGAACGCCGTCTCGCTCGTGCCGTCGTCGAGATCGAAGACGCCGTCAACACAGGGTTCCGCGATGCCGTTAGACTTGCCGGAGAATTGGCGGAGTTGGGGTTGAAGTCGGACGGGCAGAACAGCACGGCCCTGCGACGCAAGCAGAACGCCTTGGACGACAAGAAAGAAGACACCGCCACTCTCCAGACGCTCTTCGCCGAAGTCAAAGCCAAGTGGCAGGATACCAACGGTCGCAGGTTCGGTGATGTCGACTGGGCTCCCGAGATCTCCGTCAGGGTTGACGACCGCCACTACACTCGCGACATCGCCACATTCACCGTCGATGGGGCGAAGCTCGAGAATTTTGAGCGTAACATCGTCGACTTGGGTGCGTTCCGTCCCCTTCATTCCAATCTCGCTTACTGACATTCAACTCTTCAGGAAACCAATACGGCGCCGGTGAGCTCGAGGATCGCTTCTGGCCCATCGCTGCCGTTCGCGAGGGCAGGTCGATCCCAGCCAACCTCCAGCTCCCCATCCATCGCGCTCTGCCTCGCCGCCTCGTCGAGAATCCCTACACGGAGGACAAGAATGGCGAGCCCCTTTACATCGTCGCCAAGTACGGCAGCACGACTAAGCTCACATTGGGTCGCTATTCCGGCATGGAGGCCTATACCTGCACCGACCTCGGACTCGAGTCCAGGGACGTGGTCGTCTATAACTATAGCAAGACTTCTGGCGACTTTTCGGACCATGGCGATTCGGGGTCTCTCATCTTCACGGGCTCTGGCGACGGGCTCGCCATCCTGCACTCGGGAATGCCCCGAGGCATGAATAATCACGTCACCTACGGTACGCCCCTCTGGTGGGTCATCAAGCAGATCCTCGGCAAGTATCCCTCCGCCGAGTTCTACGGCATCGCCTACACCCTCGATTGAGCGCAAGCACATCCAAGCTTCGTCCTCGACGTTCCCCCACTCCCCCCACTGTCCTTTCTCCTCGTCTTCTGTTTTTTCTTTTTCTTTTTCGACCGGCCTTTTCTATCTGCTTCTGTCTCGTTGGTTCAGCCGCGTGTCTTGATTCGCTGCCCATCGTTCGTCCCCTTTTCTTTCTATCCTTTAGCTAGTAACTGACAATCTTTGTCGTTTGGCTCTTTGGCGGATTGCACGCTTCGTCTGTTCCTTCGACGTCGTCTCGGCTCCCTCTCTCTTTCATTATCTCCGATCTTGTTCGTCGTCTGGTTATCGTCGGAGCTGGTGGATGTCTTGACTGGTGAATCGCTGCCCTGGTTCGTTCTCCATCTTCTGCTTCGTATCTTCCTACCGACTAAGAACAACCTTGACGTCCAGGCACTGAATCGTCGACTTCTCTCCCAGGTATGTCTGGTCCTCTCTCTCTCTCCCGTTTCTCAATACGTGCGGCTCAGAGCTCTTTCTTTTAAGCCTCTCGTCGCGTAAACTCGCAGCCTCGTCCGCCCGCATTGTATGACTGTTTTTCTCGTCTCGTTTGTTACTATTCATCCCTCCCCTCTAGTGATGGTAAGGTTCAGTTCTGAACCTCGGTCCGAACCCGAACCGGACCGCTCCGAACCCCAATTTCGGGTTCAGGTTCAGCTGTTGACCTGAACCGGACCGATGGTTTGGTCCAGGGTTCAGCAAATTCCTGAAACTAGAGAACCAGTTCTGAACCGGTTCTGAACCAATGAACCATTGAAAATATACAAAAGATTTAGGCACTCAAACAAAAATTAAAAACTGTTCTATTCATAAATTGACAGCAGCACATTCCAAAAGTGTGAGTGTGAGATGTCAGATTCGCACAAGCGTGGGAGTGTCGGCTGTGTTGTGCGGCTTGCATGGCGTTGCGCGCTGCAGGCGTTTTGTTTGCTGCGTGCTCGCAGTGTTTTTTTTTTTAGATCCTTGTTGCGCTCATCGGTCCCCATCGCCAAATATCGCATTCTCCATTTTGTGCGGGAAGATGTCCCCCTCGATCGTGCCTTCTTGTGCCTGCATTTCAAGCGTTCTTGCAAGCGTTTCACCGCCATTTCCTTCGACGCTCCCTCCAATCCCTTCTCCACCACCTTCTTCGGGATTAGGTGCGTATCGCTGTTGTCACCTGTCGTGGGTTGCCATTCATCTTACACCCTCATCCATAGAGTTGAGTTCGCAATTGGTTTGCTTCCGGGATTGGGAAGTTGGTATCGGGCTCGGGCGGATTCAGGCTGAAAAAACGTATAAATTCAAGGTATGTCCCTACTCTCTCGAAACTCGCACCCCACTCAGCTATCAACAGTATGTCTTCGATCACACACAACCTTGGCGACGCTGTCCGACCCGATGGCTCTTTGAAGGACGCATCCGAGATTCCGTGGTCTTATGATGCCGATGAAACTATCCCTTTTCCTTCAGACATTTCGCGTCCTCCGAGTCGTGCACCGGCTGCAATTCTTGCTGGTGCACGCCGGGTTAGTACTCGTGTTCCCCGCCCCTCTCGGCGTGCTGTTGAAGCGGCTGAGGCTGCTTCAAGTGGCTCTACCAGTACTCATTCGGGAACCAAACGCAAGGCGCAAAGCGACCCCGACCTTAATCGTCATGTTACACGCAAGGTTGTCATCGACTTGGTCGACGATGTTGCAGATCCCGATGACGACGGTGCTACCACTGAGCCCGCCACCAAGCTCGCGGATGACGACGGTGCTACCACCGAGCCCGCCACCGAGCTCGCGGATGACGACTACGAATCCATCAGAGCCATGGCCAACGCTGACAATCAGGTGCGTTCCTCGCCCTCATTTCTGAAACGTATTCTCACTTTGCTTCTAGGTTGTGTCTGT
Organism: Lactarius sanguifluus; assembly: GCA_021527775.1. NCBI lineage: Eukaryota > Fungi > Basidiomycota > Agaricomycetes > Russulales > Russulaceae > Lactarius > Lactarius sanguifluus. The sequence goes on along the minus strand of JAKEYF010000128.1, from coordinate 18,594 downwards.
CAGATCCCGGGAAATGCGTACGGCTGACATTCGCGTCATTTTCCATGCTGAGAACAACTATTTGGACCCGGATACAAGAGAGATTCTGAAAGGCAATATGTGCATGGTTTGCCAGTAAGTCCTTTCGTTCCGTCGGATGATTTTATTTCGCTGACCGGAATTGCGCCATGAAGGGACAACGCCTCGGTCAAGCGATCGTCGTGTTTTTTCAGGGGAGGTGGGAGTACGCTACGAATGCACATCGCTAGGTAAAGTTCTACCGGGCCTCTTAATCAAACCACACTGTTTTGATCTTTTCTAGGAACCATGCCCAACTATACCGCAAACACTGCAATGCGCTTGGTATCCAGCCGCATCCCCGTGCGCTTTTCCGTACGCCAAATGACTCAAGTACAGATGGGTGAGTAAAAGTCTTCTTGTTCACTCACTCAATACTGATTCAGTTCAATTTAGCCTCAATCAAACGCGTCTAGAGATCTCCATCATCCCCAAGATCCCTGCTTTTACAAACGTGGGGCTTCTCGATCATATTGTTGAGCTCATCGTTTGCGAAGACGAGGTGAGTGAAAAATGTCACGTGTAATGAATCGTTCTAATATATTTTCACTCTAGGCATTCTGTTTAATCGATCGCAAGAGTTTTCGCTGTCTCCTCAGGTTCTGTCGCCCGTCGCTTTTGGAGACGGACATTCCTCATCGCCAAACCCTTCGCACCGAGATACTTCAGCGTGCGCACATTGCTGAGGGGAGGGTTCGCAAGAACATGAAGAAGGTCCCTTCCAAGATCTCCTTCACGTTTGACGTGTGGACCTCAAAGCCGGGTCACCCCTACATTTCCCTCACAGCGCATTACATAGATGCGCCTGCCAGTCGCCTGGATGCGTGGGAATTGAAGACCGAACAACTCGTTTTCCAGGAGATTGAAGGAAGACACACCGGTCGTAATATGGGCAATATATTGAGCCGCTCACTCGATAGGTACGAGCTAGATGGCAAGGTGCGATCTTTATCGATTTGCTTCTGTTCGCCTCACTGAACCCCTTTCCGCTTCACAGGTCGGATGGTTTACAAGCGATGGCGCGGCGGTCAATCGCAAGACACTTCGTGTCCTCCAGAATAACCTGTCGACGGAAACCGGATGGACCTCCAGAGAACACGATATGTTGTAAGTGGTCACGCTTCCGAGACTTTCCGTTCTAATGTAAACTTAGGTGCATGGAGCACTCTCTACACGTGGCGGCAAAGCACTTTATCCAGGCCATTGCGCCACATTTCGCCAAGAAGGTTGGCACCTGCATCGACGCAGAAGGTGAAGATGACTCCGCTTCAGATGATGAAGACGAAGATGTAAACTCGGGTGATTCGCTTGGAAAAGCGATTGCCCTAGCCAAGCAGGTAGGTCGTCCTGGCCTTACTGATGCGTGTTCCGTACTAATGCACATACCAGATTCGTAAATCACCACAGGCAAAGGCATTCTTCCGCGCGACCTGCACTCAAGTCGACACAGCCCCACTCGAGCTCATCCAATGGGTTCCTACTCGGTGGGGTTCGCTCTTCAGATTCGTCCAGCGTTTTATCAAGCTCAAGTCGGTGCGTTTGACATTTCTTTTTATCAATGTCAAGTATTTACTTCGCTTCTTAACAGGCAATCAATCAATTTCTTCTCCTTGCAGATGAAAGTGACGACGTGCCGAACCTCTCCAACCACCGCAGCTACGCGGACTTTCACTTGAGTCGGCGGGATTGGGAACGCCTCGGGGATATCATGGTCGCACTGAGGGTGAGTTTTCCTTCACTAATTTTGTTCTAGCCCTCGCTCACGTTGGTTAGGAGCCGTCAAACGTCCAACAGACATTCTCAAGCGAGCGTGCTCCCACTGTCTGGCGCATCGTACCCAGTTTCGAATTTCTCCTCAAGCGCTGGGAAACGATGGCCGACCATCCCAACCATCAAGAGCTGAGGGAAGCACTTTCCGAAGGCATCAACAGCCTTCGGAAATGGTATGGCCGTGCTAGTGATGGCACATCGCCCGCGTACTTCATTTGTCTCGGTATGTATGATCCCACTCCATGTTGTTTTAGTTTGTGCGCTGACTTAGTATTTACCAGTCCTTGACCCCAATTTCAAGGACCTCTATTTCCGGAGTCAGTGGGACAACGAGCAATATACCGCTGGCATGAAGCAACTCGAAGAAGTGGTAAGTAGTTCTCTCGACTCCGCATCTCGACACCGCATCTCAATGCCGCATCTCCGTCTCGATGCCGCTTGACACCGCCGCATCTCAACGCTGAGTTGCTGTCCATGCAGCGCGGCAGCTGTCTCGACACCACGTCTTGATGCCGAGTCGCTGACCATGCAGCGCGGCGGCTGTCTCGATGCTGCGTCTCGACGCCACATCTCGATGCCGAGTCGCTGCCCATGCAGCACAGCGGCTGTCTCGACGCCGCATGATGCCGAGTCACTGCCCATGCAGCACGGCGGCTGTCTGTGCCAATCATGTCTCGATGCTGACCATTTCATTCTAGTTTGACAGGTATTACATCGCACCCACACACGCCACATCAATGACCGAGGATGCTGCCATAGGTACGAGTTCATTTTTTCTCCTAACTTATTCCCCGTGCTGACACCCAACCAAAGGCGCTTCTGTTAAGGAAACCAAGGGAGCACTCAACTATGGTGGTGCATACCTCATCAATGCTGTTCAAGCTTTCCAACAGCAGCAACATGCCAGTGAGGGTCCTAGTGAGGAACTCCGGCAGTACCTCAAGACTGGGGTTGAGAGCACGACGGATGTCCTTGGCTGGTGGGGGGTAAGTCAATCCTTTTCTGAGCATGCACGCACCTGGGTACTTATGCAATGGAATCAGAGCAACACCAGGTACCCGACGCTGAAGAGGATCGCACGAGACTACCTTGCGATCCAGGGTTCGTCCACGCCGTCTGAGCGTGCCTTCAGCAGTGGAGGCATCACTGACTCTAGACTGAGAAACAAGCTGCAGCCTGCTATCTTTGAGGCACTTCAGTTGCTCAAGAGTGCATATCGGAGTGGGCACATCTCAGCAACTACACAGGGAGCCCGGAATAGTGAGATGTCCATATTAGATAGTGGGAATGACTCGGAGGATGACAATGACGCTATGTAGTAGCCCCTTGGCCCACATACTCTCAACAGTACTAGTCCATATGCATACTCTCAACAGTAGCAATTGTATATAGCTTTTAGAATTCCAATGTTTTTGTCGGCTATACCTCAAAGGCAAAGTCTTTTGTGGTAACCGACAGGGTGGCTCCGCACATTTTGTGTGATTACATAAGCATGGCCTTTGTTCAGGTTCAGTTCAGGTTCAACCCCTTCCCGAACCTGAACCGAACCAATATGAACCTGAACCAATGGTTTGGTTCAGGGTTCAGCCTAGACCCCTGAACCGAACCAATGGTCCGGTTTGGGGTTCAGGAAAAAAGGTCAAAGAACCGAACCAAACCAAACCTTACCATCACTACTCCCCTCCCCACCCCTGACTCGTACATCCCTCTCCAATACCTGTAACGTCGCTACGTCTTTGAAATTGAAATGAACACCACTGTGATGTTGTATGTATACGTCGCTGAGTGATTAGTAAGCCAAACTTTGGACATGGTATATTGACTAGCAATTCACGATGGCCCCAAGGGGCTGTCATTCACGAAAGCTTACGGATGCGACATGCGATCATGCTGTATGGTTCGAGTCAAGGGGGGCATGTTGTTTGGAGTGGGTTAGGGGGTGCGGCAACGTTGTGTGAGTACGTGAGACTAATGTGAAATGGTAGGATTATAGAGTATGCAGAGACGGTTCTGGCATACGAATGCACTCCCTCAGCTGCACTGCATCGTCCTCATGTGGTCCTTCAGCTCGTTTGCATGTTCTTGCTCTTGTGTGAGCTCTGACATCGGGGCTAAGCGTGACTCTGTGAGGTCAGCAGGTGATGAGAAAAAAAATGAAAGTGTCAATTGTGCGCATCAAGGAGGGGAGGGGGATGGGATGCACCCGGCCGCAGGAGGTACTAGAAGAGCCACATGGTGACTGCGTTGAAGTCGTTGTTCAGCGGCCATGCGTTGTCGCAAATCGCAAGACCTGCGTATGACGCACCGTCCTCCTCGAACCAGAAGTGGCAACATGCGCAGCCAGCCATCCAGCTGGGCCTTGAGCCAGGCGCACTTGCGCAGCTGCCGTTCGTTCAGCCCGTCATTCTCAAGTATCATAAGGTACACTGTCTATAGCATCTCCTGCAGCACATGCATTGCATCCACTGTCATCCCGCCCCCTCCGGGCCTCCACCACCATTGTTGACACTACCCACAGCCAGCGTGCCGTTCGGATACTGTTCTTCCTAAATAATGTGATTCGTTACCCTGTAGAAAGCAGGCAATAAGAGCAATGTCTGGCCAAAAAAAAACGGAAAAGAAAGGGAGGACCACAACGTGCAAGCTTCTTTGCAATCAGACAAAGTTGAAAGACAATGGAAGGAAGACAAACCTTCTGCAAACTTCCACATCATTGCTTGCATCGTCATTTTCTTTGTTGTCCAATCAACCTGGCAGATGGCATGAGAATGTAGCAGATTGGAAAGCATACATACTGGCCAAGGGGGTGGCGGGACTGGAATCCCGAACAGGACATTGGGGGGGAGGGGGGTGGTGTGGTGAGGCCGGAAAAAATTTGGACCTTCCTAATTAGGAAGTGACCCCCTAGCGGCCGCAATACTGTACTCCTCAAACTTTTAATTACATCAATAATAACAGTGAGAAGAGGTACTAGTAGGGACACTGGTGTATGGACTCAGAGCCGACTCAGAGTCCGTGTGAGTCCGAAGGTGGAGGGGATTCCTTGCATGGGTAACAGATAGTGGTTTGCAGGCTTGAGGCCCAAAGTTTATGGGGATCTTAGGCCAGTCTCAGCCTAAAAGCCATGGCTGGCCGCGTCTTTGTAGTACCACTATTGATTATAACTACTATTTCTCTACGAACATCTAACAGTTCTATGCTACATGTGAAACTTGATGTCGTCATCACCATTGTCTCCCTGTGGTCATCGTGGCAACTCCTTGTCTACTTGCCATCGCTGTGGTTGTTGGTTGTCATGGTCACCTTGTGGTCACCCCATTGTTGTTGTAGTCACCATGTCATTGTCCCTATTCTCATTGCCTCCTTGAAAGTTGAGACCTAGACGAATGAGCGAGGTCATGAAGTCAGTACAAATACAAGAACAGGAAGGGAGGTACATGTTGAAGCGCAGGGTGTGCTCATGCATGCAACACCTCGGTGTTGGGAGTTGGCCAGACTAATTCACTTGCTGCATTCTGATACTAGTATGTACCTTATTTGACAACATTTGAGATCAAACCTCCAGTTTTGATGGGAATGCAGCGTGCAAACTCCTGGATGGTAGAGTTGTTGCTGGCATTGTCACAGCTGTATATAGCGGAGGGTGCATTCCCTGCACTGGGTGGTGCGCCAGGTGCTGGTGCCAGGGGTGGTGCTGGTGCGCAGTGTTCTCTCTCATCAGGCAATGCGTGGTGGTCGAGTTGTACTGTGCTGTGCCCGGCAAGCAGTTGGGAAGGCAGCGGAGGACGGGGTGCCACCACATGTGCCTCCACTGCCACAGGAGGTCGAGTGTGTGCATGTGCTATGTGGGCCTGCGACATGCTGGGGGTTTCAAGGGACAGTGAGGGTGGGGTGAAGTACGTCGCGCTGCCTCCTGTGCTGCATGGCCAATCTCTAAAGATTCTGAGCCCTGCAAATACAGCAATGAAGCATAGACGAGATAGCTAGTAGTTGCCCAAGCCATTTGCGAGGCAGTTGACATTGGCATCCATGGCGGCGTGAGGCATGGATGAGTGTTGGCAAAAGAATTAACGAGCGAGGGGTGTGTGTGTGTGTGTATGTGTATGAGAGGGAAAGGCAGACGTTGAGATCAATAGCTGTCACGGCGCAGCCGGGACGTGACCAGAGGGAGTACTGGAGGGACGTGCAAGACGACAACGAGTGGGCACGTGAGGTGCATGGAGCCACAGCAGTGCTCAAACGCCTGCTAGAGTCAGGGGAATACCCCACAGATCACGTGTGAGTGGGGCGCGCGGTGAGTTCATGTGACCCTCATCCACCACAACACTACCAGGAGCCTTGGGAATAGGTTTCCTATATCGGCCGTCATGTGACCCCGGCATGTGACCTGCCTCGAACAGTCCGGAAGAGCCTAGATGAGCTTGCGCCTAGGCTGAGGCTGGAATGTGAGTCTGGATGAGCTTGAGCCCAGACGCAGTCTAGATGGTGACCCCATGACTGTATGGCTGACTGATGTGAATTGAGAGTGTTATGCCATTGGATAGGTGTATTAGGATTTCGGATTCGGGCTGAGCTTGAAAGCTCCCCCTTGTAGTATAAGTAGAGAGCTTTGGACACCTTGTAGTCCTTAGCTTTGATATCTTGTGTCAATCCTTCCCTGTGTGAAGATTGTATAAAGCTAGATTGCCTCATTGATCATCCCTTCCTTTGCCCTCTGTGCTAGTGTGCCGGTTATCACCACTAAGCGTTCCACTACAAGTTGTGCTTAGTCATCGCCGACTTCTCGATCTTATCATTATTACTCTTGCCCTTGCCTTTGCCTTAGTGGGCCACGCACTGTGGATCGGCCTAGCTGTTGCCTACGGGATCCTGAAGACACTCGAACACGTGCAGCAGCAGCAAACAGGCAAATAGGCCACACGATTGGCAGACGTCTGGAAGGAACGTAACAATAGCGATAGCAAGGCCCGTGAGAATGCATGAGAGAACACAAGTAGGACACTACGGTTACATCAAGAGACCATGTTGTTGAGACGCGACTGCATAAGTCACATGTCTTGTGGGATCTGATTGTATCAGCCCATATACTATATTTGGTGTCTGTCCCTTATGGACTGTTTTGGACATTCTGGACTCGTACAGACCACTTTTGTTTATCTTTATTGACAGAGCCAGATATGGCTCTTATTGTTCTTTATTGTTAAGACACCGGTATTATCTGCTTTAGGCAGCTATTGTTCTCTGCCCTCCAATGGCATTTCTCCCTCTGGCGCATGAACCACATGTATTGTGTTTGGGTCACCAGTGTGCACAGATCATTCTTAGCTAAGTGTCCTGTATATAAGGACTGCTGTTTACGCCTTCACACTTCAGAGTTTACTTCCCCTCTGAAGTGTAAGTCCCTTTATTCTCTTTACTACATTACCTTCACTCACAGACATTCTATAGTAACTTGTCTATTAGGTGTGTAGTGTAACAGAGTTTACTTCCCCTCTGAAGTTAACTTGTCTATTAGCTTTTTGCTATCACTCTCTTTGCTTGTTAGTTCTGCACTTCAACAGGTTATGGGCCCTGATGCCTAATAACTAACTTGCGTTATACATACAGATCTACTTGTGTCATCACTGCTCTCTCAGTCGACCACATCCTTTTTGTCGTCTTCACCCTCAGTGAGCATCCTCTATCATTTTATCATTGACACATCCTTTCTCGTCCACCATGACTCTGTCATGTGCCATTTTGGCTAGCCTCTTAAGGAGGTTCTCATGAGAGGTCCTATGTGACCTCAAATTCCTCTGTGTGCACTACCTCTACTATATCTTCTATACCTGGTTTTCGTCCAGAAGTGCTTTCATAGGCCAATAGGGGAAGACCCTTGCGGCTATAGGCCTCTTTAATGGTTGGGAGATACTCGGTTAATACCTGGGTCTCTTTATGGGGTGTGAAGGCCTGGTAAATAGTCAAACCCAGAAGTCCTTCCCTCAGATACAACTAGGAGATGCTACTATACTATAAAGTTGTTACATAGTAGCTATGACTGGACCTCTGCCAGGAGAAGTATTCACTCCCTTTGTGCAGGATTCGCTGCATGGCACGTGTCACTAGTCTAGCTACTTAGTACCAAGACCCTTAATATATACATCGAAGAGGTTTATCCTAAGGTTGTACCTTGCTCTCCTATAAAACATCCTACCTACTAATAATATGGGACAATATTTCGTCACTAGGGTATTTGTGTAGCGGACGCCCATATCTGTCCCACAATTGACATCATGGCGATTGTTGGCAATAACAATAATCCAGCTTTGGCTAGCCGAAAATCACAATTGCGATGAGTTATCCATATACTTGCTGCATTTTTCAATCTCTCATTATAGCCAACAATAGCATCTTACATTCCTTAGACTATTTAGCTGCAAGATCAATGTGACATTGCCAACCGCCTCCGAATCATCTTGTGCAACCTTCACAGCAAAGTCATGGTGCAGAACCCTTTATTGCTTACCCGGATATCCAAACCCCTTCCGTGCAAGCGGCCTGGAGGTGTGTTGTCACCCCTTCGCCCTTGCAAGCGCCACCGGGTGCGTCCCAGTTCTTAGTGAAATCTGCTTGATTTTGTCCCACTCACATGTTAAGTAGTTGGAGCCTCTACCAGATAGGGATGACAGGGAACGATGCTTGCACTCGCACAGCAGTGGTGATCACTGGAAGCCAACTAAGCGACATCGAACGCAACTGGTACGTCTGTCCTCACCGGTGCTATTCCGCGATCTAACATTTCACAGTCTAGGGGGATGCTGGACATCCCGGCTGAACTGCTCCTTGCTATTTCATCCCACATGGACCACCATGATCTCCGGGGATTGGCACTCACCTCACGACTCTTATGTGACTTGCTGTTACCAGAGTACTTGTGCCGGCGTGGTCTAAAGCTGAAGGACACCCGCACAGGAGGGACGTGTGTGGAACTATGCGATCTAAGCGGATACACATCTCTCGAACTCTGGTCGATTGCCCCTACGTTTCGCCCTCCCGAAAAGATGTACTGTTCGATTCCACAAGATGCACAGGATGCGCTCAGCACAATTGGTTTCGCCACACGCTTCCTTCTCAACCCCTCAAATGCATCTAATCTTCGGGATTTCCACTTCAGCCTCTGGGAATCTGATCTGCTCCCGATAATGTCTGAGCTTATCAAACTGCAAGACCTATATTGTGTCTTGCCACTCACGCAGCTTTGTATCTCAGGCCATGGTATGGCGGCCTATCTTCCACCCTCCATTACTCTGCAGAGTGGAACGTCATGTGGTTCCCACACACTCACATCTCTTTCCATCTCTTCCGACCTTGCCTTTACTCCCGGTTTAGTGCAAACCACAATCGGCATTCTCAACCAGTCCCCAATCAAACATCTAGTGATTTATATGGTATCATTGAACCGTTCTCAGTGGTCGACTTTACTTGGACAGCTCAATATGACACTCCTTGGAGATATCGATGTTGAAGGGGATATCCCACGGCCAGCACTCATCCGCTTTTTGATAAAGCACAGGGGCCTCAAGTTTATCCATATCAGAGGCAACGTGCCGTCGGACCGTACCCAACCTAGCCGAACACAGAGTCAACACTTTCTTCCCAATCTCCGTACCCTTCATGCACCTTTGACCATCTGCTGCGACATTATAAGGCGAGCCAGCAACCCATCAAACCTTTACAAGTTGCAAGCTGAAGTGAGCCAGCTTCATCCCCATGATCCCTTGTTTCTTCAGCTCATGGAGACCTTATGGCATTTCCGGAAACTCGCCAATCTTGGGCTCAGACTTGTGCCAAGTTCTACCATACCACAAGCAAACCCGGGTGACTATAATTGGGATGGACACCTGGTCTGTGAGCTCAGGCAGGTCCACCGCCTGAATTTCCACCGGAGTCAAGGTCTGTTTTCACCTGGAGACATTGTGTGTTCATTTCCTTTCCCTCGTATCCCTTGCCTTACTGACAGGACAGGACATGATGTGTGCTTACATACGATTGTTTCCAATGCCAGAAGTGGTCCATGTGGCGGAAGAAGGGGGAGCGGTCAGGTTGGAGCTCCTTGAATCTCTGCACAAAGCAAATCCCACCCTCAGACTCATCATGGACGTTTTTGGCTCTTTCTTGAAGTGGACAGCAGATGGAATGGTGTGTGATATCACACGTTATTGACCATAACTGCTCTAATTTGCGATTGAAATAATAGTCTACTACCAGTGTTGATTAATAAAATCATTTCACATTGATACAATACTTTCATATGGTATTTTAATTTTCTGTCTTGACCTCGTAGCTTACATGTCAAGGACGTTGTGAATGTACGAAAAGACCACGTGTGTGCATCTAGACAATTTCTTGGGACAATAATTATGATGCGCACGTCCTCCCCTACCAACGGCCCGACGAGGTGATTCGGTTCGGTTCTCTGACCCCAGTCGGCCGTGTAGCAGGTGGGTACTTCTGTCAATTAGATAAGCAATTAGAAAGTCTTTCCTCTCCTTCCTCCAACACGTATGCACCGTCTGTGTATTTCCCTCATAGGTACGGTAACACAAGTAATAAGTTAGAGAAACTTATCTTGTAATCTAATCAATGTCTGCCCATCCTCTCCCGAAGGTAGGTGGTATCTTCAGCAATGAGTGGGGGCGGGGCAGTTTGAGTGAGTTGGTGAGCCTCGCTCTATCTATTTTCAGGGATGATCCTCAACCACATGAATAGGGCATTCAGCTCATTTGCTCAACGAATTCGATGTAGTTCACATGTACTAGACTTTCACCGCTCATTACTCATATATTTCTCTCCAGGAAAACTCAGATGACAATTCAATGCTGCGTCCAACTCCCATGGTCAGGTGGGAGGAGAAATGGAGATGGCAGAGTTCCGCAATGCCCATAGACTGTCGCAGAGCACGCTAGCCGAGAACTCAAATCAGCGAATCCCGTGTTTTGTTCACCCCCACTTCACAGTTGATTTCTTGTCACTTCCAAGATGCTACAATCACCACCATCCCCACCATTAGTCCGCCACCCCTATGCTTGGATGACGAGCGGGCAAACGAAGCGGCGCAAGCTGGACTGGATGTTTGACCCGAATGATGAGACAGGCCTCATCCTCCATAAGGCTGGCAAATGCAGTCTGTGTGACGATTGGTCCGTTCACTTCTACGATCACCATGCTGCAAATAACCCAACACTTGAGACTGCACTTCAAGCCTGCGACCGCGTACTCCAAGCCCCACTGCAACCAGTGGTGGATGGTCTCTGAAAGGAGTGCGATGAAGGGTGCCAACAGCTCGCCACGTTACATCCAGAGCTCGAAAAGGTTCGACAGGAGCTTGAGTGGGAACAGGGTCGTCTCAGAAAGATCCACGAGCTATGGGGCCGGTTTGTGGATGACTTTCAAAATGACATTGGTTGTCTGCGTGATGATATTCTGGATGCGGGCAACAACCCCTTTCAGTCCCACACACCCCGGCGCAAGTATGCATACCCACCCTCTCCACGTCACTCGGAAGTCCCGGCTTCCCCGGTTGTAGTGGCATATTCGTCGTCCGAGTTGCCACCTGACTTCTCATCCAAGCACGCTGTTCCTGATAAACTGCAAACTTCTAGGGGCAAGGAAAAGCGGTCGAATGCGAGGGATGCTGTTGAAAGTAAGTTAAATGTGTTGTTCGATGGCAGGTCTACTGGGTTTCATTTGTATCGCAGCTGATGGAGCGCTCACAGGTATAATTAAGTCCTAAGCTGCACGCGCACACGTCCCAGTAACCACTACCCCTTTGATGTCTATTCCCATGAGTCACTGGACCCACTAGCGGGACCACTCAAGACGCGGTGAGAGGGGTGGGCGACAGTGGGAACCCAGACACGCACACACCCAAGACCCGCAACAGAGAGGTGCAACTTACGCCAGGCCAGCCTGGGTAACACGCACGCGCCCTGCCTACCTCAACACCTGGAAGCTATGCCATTCCCTCTGCGGAGTGGGCTTAGATGAACGAGCGCGCACTAGCACAGTCAATGTAAAGCGACTATGGGATATACATCTATATATCCTTATCTCCAGTATTGGACCGATTGATCTCCATCGGCCGATTATCACCAGCTGATAAGTTGACTATTCTTATTCTAAATTTGCAGCTAGATTTGTAGACTCTATTTATGTCTCATTTTATTTAATATAAATGGATGTCTTTACAAACTCTGCTGTGTTAAGCTAATTGATCCTCATTAAGACCAAATTAATCGAGTAGGGTATGTCTATATAACGCGACCGATGATTCGCATCAGCTGATATAACAATTAAGTTTACATACATTCAGAAATAATCGGAGCTCTCTTAAGCAAGCGACTAATATCTAATTGTTCAAGTATTTTTATTTATAATTGTCTGACACATAAGGAGGGCTCTACAAAATTTTCAATTGTCCTAATATAATTTGCGACGACAATCAACTCAACTTAGTAGTCAATATATTGGACATTAATTGATCCCTTAGTTGACTATAAGCAGACTCCGCTTACCCACTCCTGTCCGCCGTGTTGGCGGTTGTTGTGAGTATTTATTTGTTTATTAGTCACATGAGCTGGCGTCATCGAGCATCTGTTTATGTGTGTGGCATGATGTCAAATGAAAATGATGTTCCGGTGTGAGTTGTGAGTTGCATACTTTTTGCAAAGATCTCATGGCCCAGGCCGGCCTGGTCTGCTCTCGACCATCAGTTGCGTACTGGGTGACTTTCCATAGGATCTGGAGCCTCTAGAAAATTCTCCAGACTGGAGTTTTCTCCAGATTGCTGAGGTGCTGGCCAGGCACAGCTCACATAATTATTTTCTACGTCCTCTAGAGATTACAGCTAACAAAAAATTGATAGACCACTGCAGAAATTCTGAGATTTTGTGCCACCACAAACAACTGACCAAATCAGGTATTGCTTATCTCAGTCTTACCCGCTCCCACCAATGTCCCTGCCATGCCCGGAAATCGACGGCACATACCCAAGGAGCAGAAATGGCTCATTATAACCATGTCAGCTCACCTCAGCAACCATGACATCACTGTAGCAACTGACTTGAACTGAGACCAGCAAGCGAACAATTTGCTGAGTGCTCAAGCGATGGTGAGAAACAGGTGATGTTATTTGTTGACCTCTCCAAGCTGGGAGGCCTCATGAGTTGACCAGCTTAGAAGTATTGGTAAGCGACTTCTTTTACTAGCGTGATTGGTGCAAAACTGATGCCAAGTAGTATCTTGAGTGCCTTATTACACGTTCGCCAGACCTATATCTTACCAAGTTGAAGGAATGTTTGGAAGAGACTTACAGTGCTGGGGTTGATGAGAGGACCATTTCCAACTCATTGGAGAGGCAAGGGTACACTCAGAAATCAGTGTGTTGTACCTTGCTAGTCTTTTACAGCTGACTGACCCAGATGCCTTCACAGATTACTCAATCAGCTCATGAACATTGTAATGCCAGCTCGGCCTCTGAGCGCGAAACCGGCCATTTCCTCACATTTCAATTTCCGCTCATTCGTCACTCGTCATGCCTTATCTCGGCGATTGCCACCAACTCACCCACTCGTCCTTATTCTCTTCATCTCGCCTCGCTTCATCTCTTTCATTCTCTCACCACCATCTCGTCATTCCTTGCCTTGTCGTATCGCCGTCTCTCCCACCCTCGTCGGACGCCTTTCGATCGCCCACACCTTACCAGTGATGGTTAACTTCATCTTGAACTGCGACGCCAATGGCCTCAAGTCTGCCATGTTTCTATCATCCACCCCTCTGTCTTTCTTTCAGTCTCTTCCAGTCCACTGCCCACATCTTCACCCTCAGCCGATCGACTTCGCGTCGTCGTGCCTCAAGCCTCGTTCCTTCGTTGGATGTTTCTAGCTCGCGCTCTCTGTCTCAGGCATAGGCGCGCCCATCCTTTTCTTGACTTTACTTACCTTTTTCTGACCTTTCGATTGTACTCGTAGTGCGCGTCGTCGATATCTCTGGCGCTGTCGTTCGGCCATGTGCCTTTCCTCACCAACTCCCCTACTTTACTTGTGACTCGTGTTTTCTGCCTCGCGTTCACCTCGTGTTTTCGCCCTTGGACTCCCTCCCTACCTACGCCTCCTTGTTTACCTTTCCCCCACCTTACAGTTTCTCTCTCACACTTTTCGACTTAGTCGCGTTTTGTTTCATTTCGCCTTAGGTACTGACTGGATGTATAAAGGCTATCGTGTTCACGCTTGAATGGATGATAGAATTGTCGATTCCCCCTCTCCTTCTCGTTCGATCCCTTTTCTCCTTGTGTGATTTCAACGTCTCCTCGAGGTCAGGCCTAAGTATAAGGGCACCCGACTTGCCGTTCTCATCGCGCTCCTCCTCCCCTACCTCAAAATCGACCCTCTTCTCTGTTTTCCGAGTCTATTCTGCTAACCTTCTCTAAGTTCTTCCTAGGTATTTGCCTTGCGATCGTCTCAGAGACTTTCGCGAAGAGTTCTTGCGTCTCGTTTCCTTGCCTTATCGAACCCACCGACTTCATGCCGTCGCCTTCGCGCGTTCTCGAAATCGCCTTTCCTCCATCTCTCTCAACTTGTCGCCACCTCCTTCTATACCTCCCCGACTCGCTCGACTTCACGTTTAACCCGACTCTCGCCAACTTCGTTTGCTTCCCCTTTCCGCTCGTATTGCGACTCTTCACCCTTTCCAACCCCTCGCTCTCCCCCATTTCCCGTCTCGTTTCCCTCCCAGTCCCGACCGAATCCATGCGTGTGACGATCGTTTCGCACACGTTCCAGTTTCACCTCGCTCCCGTGGTCTGGGAAAGCAATCTCATTTTGCACTGCTTCGTTCTCGCGCTTTGTCTTAGTCTTGGACTTGGGCTGCTCCCTTCCTAACTCCTTCTCTCTCTTTAACCACCCTCTGCCCATGTTTACTCACGCATGCGCTTTCGAGCACGTTCAACGTGATGAGGAGCGACGCAATATCTTCCAAGCGGAAGTTGGTGAACATTACCCACCCCACACTCTTGTCTTTTTGGATGAGGCAGCTTGTAAGTGACACACAAGCAAGCGATCGAAGGCCTGGGCTCCAAAGGGAGATCGTGCATGCCAACATGATTTCTTTGTTTGGGGAACAAGGTGCATATCCATTTTCAACCTCATGCTACCTATCTAAAAGTCCAACAGATATTCTGTCCTTCCCACATGACTATCTCCCTGAGTGGCATTCTACATATTGATGTACTTACCTGATCCTGGACCAGTGATGAGTTCGAAAAATATGTTGAAGTTCTTCTGGACAACATGAACCCGTACCCTCAGTCAAACTGGTATAGAGATTCAGGATATGTAACATAACTGTAATAAGTCATCAAGCATGTTGTTTTGTATTAGGCACCGTCTATACCAAATCTAGTTTATTTGCTTAGGTGGTGCAAATCAGGGAAAATGTGGAGCAGTCTATCGATTTTTCATTAGCTGTAATCTGGAGGCCCGTCCTCTACCCTGCTGTAGAATATTTGTAATACACTAGACTAGAAATGCCAGGATGCCAGACCTGGTGGAAAGGTGCAAGTGGGCTCGGTTGGTGAGCACTGGTGAGTGCCAGTGAGGATGACGTCCATCTGAGCGTGAGCAAGGTGGATGACTTTGCATCACCATATTGCCCACTGATATAGCCTGATAGGACAATGAGATATCATTGCGAGGGATTGAAGTCAAATCTGCAAATCAGCAAAGCCTTGGTCAAGGAGATACTCGAACAGGAGATACTCAAATGTTGTAACTCTATCCTCATTGTTGTGTTAAATGCATGGTCATTACTTCTGGCATGCATGTGCTGCCAGGGGGTGGGGAGGGGTTGAGATCAGGACAGGTGAGGTATCATGTACGGTGTGTATTGTTATCGTATCCACTCCTCCCTCCTGCGCAATATCTCCACCCAGGCAACCACTAGGAGCCACCTCCTCTTCTGCTGGTGTTGGAGTTCGTCGTTGTCATTGTCATCACCTGCATGATGGCTTGTGTACTGTAGCTGATGCATAAGGGTAAGATGAGGGTGATGGCCATGGAGGGAAGACACAGTTGATGGGAAGTGTTCACCTCACCGTAGTTCCAGTTCTTGCTTTGTAAATTTCTAGCCCTATATTTTTCTGCCAGTCTACGGGAAAAACAGCCTCTCTAAAATTTATTTTCCTGATTACAAAATCCAGGTACAGCCGATCTGGAGAATTTTCTAGAGGCTCCAGATCCGATGGAAAGTCACCCACTTTCTGCATACTTTCCACGGTCCGGACCACTCGGAACCGGCCAAAAGTTTAGACTCCACTTAAATACCTTTACTTGTTATTAGTTGCATACTAATCACATCCTTCCCATGCTCCAGTCTGCTTTCCCGTCACCTTTGAATTGAGTCACTGCTTCAACTCTTCATTTCGTTGCTTACACAACTTGAGTAAAGTCGAATAGTTAGCTAATAAAATTGATTACATGAGCGCTTTTCTTTGGTCAAGTCAGGTGATTGGAAAAGCACAAAAAAGGAAGTACATTAACTAATCAAAACAAGTACGCATTTTTTTACAAGTTGATATTCTAGTGTGTAATCTACTGTGTGCTAGGGTGGTAAGGTTGGGAGGGGGCATAAGGCCAATACATAGGTGTCGCATGATATGGGACCTGAGAATGTGTGCCAGTGGGGTAAGCGGCATAAGTGGGGTACCACGCGAAGGGGGCCAAGGGCCCTGGAGCAGGCGCAGAAGAGGGCGGAGGTGGTGGGGTGCTAGTGCGTTTGCAACACCGCTTGGAGGGCTGGGAGGGAAGCGGCTCCCCAACAGAGGCATGGGCACGTGTGTCCGCGTTCTGGGCTGCAGTCTGCGCGTCCAGGGCAGCATCCTTGCCAGACTGGAGACCACTGCTGTATGGATCAGTATTCTTCATGCAGGCTTGCTTGCGATTGAGCTTCCCAATTTGTTCAGTTGCTGGGGCAGTGGGCGATGAGTTGGTTTGATGTGGCCTCTTTCGTCGCTTTGCCCCCATTTGCTTGGCGGTCTTGGTCCAGGTGTGTTGATTGGGTGGGAGGCTTTCCCTATCTGGGAGTGGACTCTGGGAAGCACATGAATTTTGAATTATGGCTGTGAGATGAGTCTCCAAGAGCCAAAGACTCTGGACGGTCCCTGGCGATGATGGCGGGCCATCGCTTAGGTACTCCCTGGAAATGGAAATCATATTTTCCAGAATTGCCACACTTTCATTGGTGGGTGGTGTAACGCCACCACAGGCGTTGAGTCTGACTTAGACTGCGAAAGGGCATTCACGACTTAGCAGATATTCCTTCGCTTGGCACATGACTTGACATGTGACTGAACAGGGTACATGGCGCTAATTGAGGCATGTGACCGGGGGTATACCAGGACGTCTTGGTCACTGGATACTTTGGCGATAGACGACTTGCTCAAGGGAGACAAGCGAACAAAGCAGATAGGGAGACAGGAGACAGGTGGTGATTGAAGAAGACCAGGATGGCGATCCTGAGTCTTCGAAGTCCACTACTTATACATGTACGAGGCAGCTTTAAAGCTCCTCCCGAATCTGTGTAATGAATAGCTAAAGTAGCTTGAACCCTACTATAGCTGTACTATGAAACATGCCACATCGGCATGTGATACTTTGGCTTACTGATGCTACTTGTCCATGACACATTACAACTTACTAAAGGAGTCATCGCCTGCTAGTAAGCGTCCACTTCGATTCCACTGTAACATCACCCCCTTTTCAGCCACGACGACCATGGCACATCCTCATAGGTCCGATGCCCGACATCCACCCCTCCTGCGTCTGCGTGACTCGCTCAATAACGTCTGCCATCTCCAATCGGTACTTGCTCTTCTTGAGTTCACTCTGCACCCCGCCGAGGGACTGAGCCAGGGAATGAAGGCGCTGTTCCACTCGCTCAGCCTCGTGCTGGTACTGACGGTAATGCTTCAACTCAGCTTTAAGCCCCCTGTCCTTCAACTCATTGACCGCGTGGTCTAGGTGGTGCTGCCCCGTGTGCCCGCTGACCAAAGCATGCATGTCTTCAGGAGTGTAATGTGGTTCCCAAGTTCTCGCACATGAGGTTCCGCGTACAGCGGCTTGGTGTATACCTTGTCGCTGTCTTCGATGAGGCCCACAACCATGGGGTCTGGTCCGTTGATGACCTGTACGTAAGTGGCCTGCTGCATATGGCCCTGAGGTGAGGTGATGGGGAAGTGTATGAACTCATCCCCCCTGTTGTGCTTGAAGCTGTGAGGGGCAAGGTGAGTGTGGCCTAGTTGGTGGTGCAGTCGGGTGGCAGTGTAGAGGGGAGTGGCCTCCACAGTGAACGCGGCATGGTAGAGGGGTTGGCCCATGGTGTCACAGGTGTATGGAGTTTTGGTGGGGTGGTCAGAGTCGGTGGTGGTGATAATGGACGGATGCTCAGCTGGATACCACTCCTTCAGCTGCTCGGGGAGGTCGTAGACAGCTCGCGCATCATCGCGTCGAACTGTTGGTGTAGTTCGAGGCGCGTGGTTCTCTTTGTCGCTCCCGTCGTCCGCCTCTTCGCTGTGTTGTCAAGCTGTTCGAGCCTCCAGAGCTCCGCTGTTACCATCCACTCCTCCCATATCTTCGTCCTCCGTGTCTTCGGCTTTTTGTACCCGGTACTTGACTCGAACTGGGACAGGTCCAGGTGAGGAGAGCGTACGCCCTCCGAGAGTGTCACGAACCTGAC